>CAWUFW010008193.1:600000-918865 GCA_963921515.1 Calotriton arnoldi | reverse complement strand
TAGTAATGGCATTATCACTTTGTCATCCTGACAGGCTTCTGCCCATCGGAAGCAGGAGATCTGGAAGGACATCGTCCGGGCTGTCCGGTCCGTGGGGGTCTACAAGCGCCGGATCCGCAACTGCCAAAAGAGGTGGCAGGACCTTCGGGGCTGGACCCGGAGAATTGCACGGGTCCAGCTGAAGCTGTCGCCTCCTCGCAGGAGGGGCGGAACACGGACCCTGACCCCCACATGCTCAGGATCCTGGCGGTGGTCTTTCCAGACCTGGATGGGCAGCTGAAGGCCAGAGAGCAGCAAGGAGGGGTGAGTCAAAGACTGCACTGTGAACTCTGTCTAACATGCTATGTGCCCTCCTCGGGCCTGGTTAAACTGCCACAGTACAGCAGTCATGTTGTCCAGGAGCCATGTCCCTCTATTGTGCACTGCCCACTCCTCATCTGATACCCAGGTGTGGCCCTTACATGCAGGGAATTCTGTCACTTAGGACTGTGTCCTTGCAGTTTGCTTGACTCAAGGTGGGAGACAGCATCTGTTTCCCTGACTCTGTGGTGGGCATCATGGGTGGGTCCATTGCTTACACAATGCCTGTATTCTGACATGTATTCAGCGTGTTACTTTGAACTGTGGTCCAATTGCTGAGCTGATCCACCACATGTGGCTGGGGTATCTGGCACACACCCATGCTGCGGGTGGGAACAATGTTTGGGCCCCAGGAGTATGTATATGACGTGTGTCACACATACTTAGCCAGCTGCCTACAGTCCAGGGCTCATCCCTCATTCATGTGGGGCTGGACAGTCATGCCTACTCCAGGCCATACAATACACTCTGTACTCCCACTCCCGTGTATCAGCTGACACATTGTGCGCAGTGATTTGACCCCTCAGGTGTCTGCCTCTGTGTCAGTGTGCTGTGGATTAGTCGCCAGGACTGCTGTGGAGTTTCTTGGTAGGGGCTCAGCATGCCACTGGAGATGTGACCATAGGAGACGATACTTGTGTGTCACATAGGTGTCTGATCAGCTGCCCATGCAGACTGGGGCATGTGAATGTGAAGTTCAGGCAGCTGTTCCCCATTCACAGCAGAGTGTGAGGGGCTCAGGTTCAGAGGGTAGTGTCACAGGTCTCCCATATGTCCAATAGGTATGACCTGGACAGATGAGGGTTGAGAGGATGTGTTGTGAGGGGGATGTACATGTGCACTTGTGCAGCTCCAGGACTTGCATTCCCCATGACCTACTATTGTGACACAGTGCAGAGTGTTGTTGTCTGGCTGCAAAGTCATACATCACTGAGACAGTGATGTATGACTTTGCAGTCATGCCTCCGCCATGGCATGTGTCTACTGATTGGTGAGCCTGCAGGGGAGTGACATGTGCTACATGCACACCATAGTGGCGCTGGTTATCAGGACATGGGTGCATCATGGTGTCTGTCGCTGGTATGCATCACATGCATTTCCTATTTGACTCTGGGCATCCCTTTCATCCGGAAACCTGTACTGACTCAGTGGCAAGAGCTGTGATGTGTCCACACCGTGTCCTCTGCACTGTCCAACTACTGTGTACTTGGTGCATGTGTCCACACTGGGGTGTTGCAATCCAACAGACACCAGACAGATGGGTGCAAGGCCATGTGGGATGTGAGTGCCATGCTTGGCATCAGACTGACAATTGGCTTCTCCTGTTCAGTTAGGGTACTTTTAGCAATGTACAACTAATGATGCCAGGGCTTGCTCTGTGATGTGCTGTGCTCACTGTGGTGTGTGCGTTTTGTTCACGTGACTGATGTCTGTCTGTTTCCCCATTGTTTGCAGATACATCCACGGCCACGGAAGGGGACAGCTCCATGGACCAGGAGGAGCCAGAGAGCCAGACTGGGTCAGCAGCCGAGGAGTGGTCGGAGGGACCCAGTGGCACGGAGGGCGAGGGGAGCCACACCGAGGAGTCCTCAGCAGCATCCACCTCAGCTGAGGACCAGAGCAACTCGGAGGATGACTCCCTTGTGGAGGCGGGTGTCAGCAGCCACCACACCCCAGCTAGTGTTGCTGTCCCCGCCACCACCAGCACCACCACCGCCTCCCATCGGCTCCCATTCCCCAGGTCCGTGGAGGCTCCCATGTCCGGGAGCGTGTCTCCTTTGGGCCAGGCACCGCACCCCCTGCCCCTGTGTCCCCTGCTGCCCTGAGTGAGGAGTCTGTGTACCTCCTTCGCCAGCTCCATGTAGGCCAGACAGCCATGCTGAGTGTCCTCCATGCGCACACCGCGCTGTTGACTCAGCTGGTGTCGTTCATGGAGGGCATCTCATCGGGCATGTCTGACCTACAGAGGGGCAATAGGTCCATGGACTCCTCCCTGACGGCAGCAGTGTCCCTCCTCAAACGGTCCCTCACCCCTCCTGCCTCTGCTCCATCCACACTCCCCAGCACCTTACCCATCCCAAGCACACACACACCGGCACAGGCACACACCAGCACACACACATCCAGCACACTGACACACACGCCAATGACAAAACGCACACGCACGCACATTCAGGGGACTGAAGCCAGACTCACAGGGGATGGGGCCCTGGAACACACACACGCATCCACATGCACTGCGCAGTCCTCAGTTCCCTCTCCCTCCAAAGCACCCTCCCTTGCCTCACCTGCAACCCCAAAGTCACAGCAGCTCTTCCTCTGTGACCTCGGCCTCTTCCCCACCGATGAAGCTGCTCCAGCATCCCGGGGAAGAGGAAGCACACCCACACGGAGCAGAGTGCCCCTCGCCCCCGGACACCCTCCCCCAGGCGCAGACGGACTGAGTCCCCCACCCGCAAGTCCCCCGGAGTCCTAAGAGCAAGACCCCGCCACCGCCCTGCAGCTCAAGCACCAGGTCTCCTTCCTCCATCCCTCAGGCCCCCACTCCACAGGTGCCCCCACCACACCCTGCCCCAGGTTCCCCCACCCACAGATATACCATCCCCAAGAGGCTCCGGCCTTCTCCCCCTGCCACTTGCTCTCCCAGCACCACACCCCCGCTGCGCTTGTCTGTGCCACTGATGTGGTGAGGGTGTCCTCCCCTCTGTCCAACCCACCTTGCCTGTTCCCCATTCTCCTCCCCTGGAGGTAGGCACTGCAGTGGAGTCCACTACCGCCCTGTCTGACTTGGGCACTGCAGTGGCGGACCTGTCCACTCCATCTGCAGGGTCCACTGCAGTTGTGCCGGCACCCACGACATCTGAGTCATGCCCCCAGTTGTGCCGGCACACACCATGTCAGACACCTCCACTGCAGTTGTCAGTGTCTCTCCAGAACCCACCACCCCTTCCCTGACTCCCCCTGGTGAGCCCTGATCCTGTCCCTGCGGTGCCTGGCCTGCCCCCGGTTGCCCCTCCTAGTGGATTGTCCCTGGTTTTGTGCAGGCATGCGTAGGGTGACATCTGCCAGTGTCACCCTGTTTGAACTTTGACAATGGACTGGCCATTGGCCTTTGCTCTTTTTTCTGGACGTCGTTTTCATTCTACACATATGCTGAATAAAGCAACTTTCTTTTCTCTAGTGCTCATGCTTCAGATGTACATGTTGTTGGTGCTGCTAACCATGCCCTTGCTGCAGTGACGGTGATATCTGGTCTCATGATTATGAAGTGTTACTGTGCAGGAACCCATGTGGTCCAGGGGAATGTGTCCTATCATGTGGTGTATCCATGTCATCCATAGCAGCATCTGAGGGTGTCATGTGTTCAGTATTTGGCAATGGGATTTCCTACTTACATTAGCAATTTCATATCTGTGGCTTCCACCCCTGCACATCTGTTGTGCCTGCCATTGTTGGATTTGTCTACTTCCCTGACCGTGTTGCCATCTCCACTGGACATGCAGGTTTGGTCATCATTGGGGAAGGACTCATCCGTGTAGTCAGTGCAACATTGCTATACAAGTGTGTTGGATCTGTGCTGATGATTCCGTTGGCACATCCATGACCAGGCTGATGTGACGGGAGCCCTCATTTGGTGCTAATTGTTGATTGTGTGACCAAGTGCTCAGCTGACATGATGGGGCCCTACTGAGGCAACATATGGCACAGCTTTCCTCACACAGGAGTGGAGTGTCCTCATGGCAGTGTGTACACGTGTGACATTGCCTGCGCCCAAGGTGTGTGTTGTATGTGCATGTCTGTGTGTTCACTTCCATTTATCTGCGCATGCTGTGATCCCTAGTGTTGTACCTGTTTGTGATGCTTGCTGACTTGAGCTATGTTCCCCCAAAGTCTTCTCCCTGTGTTCTCTGTGATGTGGGTGCATGGCACATTACTGGTCATCAGGGTGTCACCCATAGGTGTGTTTGCTGTCAGGGCTGAGTTTGTGTGCAGACGCAGATGTGTCAGTCAGGTTTCCCCTTGGCACTTGTTGTTTGCCCCTGTCATGTGATTTTCAGTTCGTGTTATCTTTAAGTTATTGTGACACGTTGTGTGTGTGACTGCTGGCACTCCTCAGGGTCCGGGCTGCGATGTTGGTTGTTGTCTATGTGTGTTCTTTGTGGGTGACCTTGGCTTCTTCATTGGTGTGTGACTGTGGCTGGGATCCCATTGGTTGGTGTGGTATCGCCGTCATGTCCATGTACAGCGTAGTGTGCAGTGTGTCAGACATTCAGGAGTCTTGTTTAGTGGCCATGTGTGATGTGTTTCTGCACCTTGGTTCCCACCCACCACCCTGGAATAGTCATGGGTGCATGTGAAATGTCACCAGTGCATGTGTACTTCACTGCTGCACATTGTTGGAGGTCGAGGGGTGTGGTCTTGAGTGTGTGCAGATGGGAGTTGTTGCCCAGCTAGACCCCTGCCTCCATGTTGGCCTTGGCTTACTGGCCATGCTGATTGATTTGTGCTTGTGTCGGTGTGATGGTAGTTTGTTGCTCAGGACACATGACTGTGGTTCACAGTGTGAACCACATTCAGCTTTGTCATCAGAGTGGGATTTTTATGCAGCCAAGGGTCACCACATTGTGGGGGCCCTGGGGGTGGTGCTGTGGTGTGTCTGTGTCTTGCTGTGTCAGTTGTTGTTCCTACGTTCCTGTGTGACATGTGTGTTTTGTGCTCCCTCTCATCTGACAATGCCTGCTTGCCCACATAGGGGATTTGGATCCATGAGTTACCTTAGTGTGGCAGTGTATGCACATCTGTATGATTGGTATTCAGCTCTCCTCATGTGTTGTGTGGTTACCTGGGGACACTGGCACCCCCCCTCACCTGCTGTGTATGATGACAGTGTTGGTCTGCCTGTTTGTGTTTCTGCATCTGCACCGCTGCATTGGCATATCTTGGGTGTGCCATTGGCTGTATGTTGTTTGGTGTGTTTCCCCTGCTGTCCCTGGGACTCCTAGGTCATCGGTCACCACAGTGATCATGGTTTGTGTGTCCCATTGCTGCCATGGTATGGTATCTGTTCACCTCACATCTGCTGTCTCCACAGGATATCTGCATTTGTGTGCCCATTGGTGCAAATATGTGGTTCTGCATTCTGATGGTCACTTCTGTCATTGTGTCATTGATGAATGTTGACGGTGTCAGCCACCATGGGTGTTGTTTGTCTGCACATGGCCAAAGGAATGTCTCATTTGCACTGCAGTATTTGGCTCACCCAATTTATGTTGCAATGGGACACATACACTACTTTGCCACAGATGAGTTTTTGGTTCTGTGACCAGGAATGATCCATGCAGTTTGGCAGTTGCAGCTCTTTCTTTGTCAACACTTACCTTTTGGTCACTGTGATGATGGGGGTTTAGACCCCATTGCCACAATGGTCAAAATGTGCTTCAGCTATGGACCCCACACTTCCCTTTTGGTCACTGTGATGATGGGGGTTTAGACCCCATTGCCACAATGGTCAAAATGTGCTTCAGCTATGGACCCCACACTTCCCTTTTGGTCACTGTGATGATGGGGGTTTAGACCCCATTGCCACAATGGTCAAAATGTGCTTCAGCTATGGACCCCACACTTGCCTTTTGGTCACTGTGATGATGGGGGTTTAGACCCCATTGCCACAATGGTCAAAATGTGCTTCAGCTATGGACCCCACACTTCCCTTTTGGTCACTGTGATGATGGGGGTTTAGACCCCATTGCCACAATGGTCAAAATGTGCTTCAGCTATGGACCCCACACTTGCCTTTTGGTCACTGTGATGATGGGGGTTTAGACCCCATTGCCACAATGGTCAAAATGTGCTTCAGCTATGGACCCCACACTTGCCTTTTGGTCACTGTGATGATGGGAGTTTAGACCCCATTGCCACAATGGTCAAAATGTGCTTCAGCTATGGACCCCACACTTGCCTTTTGGTCACTGTGATGATGGGGGTTTAGACCCCATTGCCACAATGGTCAAAATGTGCTTCAGCTATGGACCCCACACTTACCTTTTGGTCACTGTGATGATGGGGGTTTAGGCCCCATTGCCACAATGGTCATGGGCTGCTTGCATTGTGGGTGCCACACACATATATGTGTGGCACATGTGCTAGGGGGTCACATTGTATGTTCAAAGTCATGTTCGGTGTTGTAGGCATTTGACACAGCCTACACACGCTTGTCATGATGGTGGGGGGATGTCTTTATCTTGCATTCCCTAGGTTGTGGTGTGCTGGTTGTGTCATGCATTGTCCATCCTATGAGTGGGGGTGGTAGTAGTGGTAGGCATCCAGCCCCCTGGGTGAGGGTGGTAGTAGTGGTAGGCATCCAGCCCCCCTGGGTGAGGGTGGTAGTAGTGGTAGGCATCCAGCCCCCCTGGGTGAGGGTGGTAGTAGTGGTAGGCATCCTGCCCCCCTGGGTGAGGGTGGTAGTGGTGGTAGGCATCCAGCCCCCCTGGGTGAGGGTGCTAGTAGTGGTAGGCATCCAGCCCCCCTGGCTAAGGGTGGTAGTAGTGGTAGGCATCCAGCCCCCTGGGTGAGGGTGGTAGTGGTGGTAGGCATCCAGCCCCCTGGGTGAGGGTGGTAGTAGTGGTAGGCATCCAGCCCCCCTGGCTAAGGGTGGTAGTAGTGGTAGGCATCCTGCCCCCTGGGTGAGGGTGGTAGTGGTGGTAGGCATCCAGCCCCCCTGGGTGAGGGTGGTAGTAGTGGTAGGCATCCAGCCCCCCTGGCTAAGGGTGGTAGTAGTGGTAGGCATCCAGCCCCCCTGGCTAAGGGTGGTAGTAGTGGTAGGCATCCAGCCCCCCTGGGTGAGGGGTGGTAGTAGTGGTAGGCATCCAGCCCCCCTGGGTGAGGGTGCTAGTAGTGGTAGGCATCCAGCCCCCTGGCTAAGGGTGGTAGTAGTGGTAGGCATCCAGCCCCCCTGGGTAGGGGTGGTGGTGCGCATTCGGGCCCCTGTGTGCATATGTGGCATTGGTGATGGGCATCCCGCCCCTATGGTGCTGCTGTTGCTGGTGTAAGTATATTCAGCATCCCCGTGTGTGTGTGTGATGTGTCGTGTACGTGTTGTATGTGTTTTGTGGTTGGTGTCTGGCTTACCTTCTGCGCCGTACGCGTCCGTGCCTGTTCCGGTAGTAAATGTAGAATATTGGTATGATCGGGACGAAGGGATTCATGGTTGGTTCGTGTCGTTCGTCCTTCTCGTTGCTTGGCGTCGTCCTCGTCGCTTCGCCTCGTCCTCGTCGCTGTCGCGTCGTCCTCGTCGGTGCCGTGTTCGTCTCGGAGCCGTGGATCGTGTTGTGGCGCGAATCGGAGCTTATGTGCGCCTCTCCCGGATGCTTTGACGTGCCGTGCGTAGCGACGGGTTCGGAGCGTACGGAAAGCGCATCGTACTTGTCCGGCCGGACGGGGCTGCATTTTTCCTTCCGTGCGACTCGATCCGGCGTTTCCGGATTCGCCTCGGTCGGAGAACAGGACCTGGTTTGGGTGAGTACGGCTCGGCCGGATTTTTGCTGTTGTGCGCATCGTACTTGCTCGTTCGGTGTACTGTACGGATCGGTTGGGAAACAGGCTTTCGCATGGCTTTTTTCCCGACCGAATGGTATTGGGTGCGCCTCCGACCGAGATCGGAATCGGCCCCTAAATCTGTGATATATGACATTGTTTGTCTTCACCTACAGAAATCAGGGGTAGCATTTACTGCATGATCTACATCTTGCGGCCATTTTGGCATACAAGCACATTGGAGAGCAGTCTCCAATCTTTAGAATTCCTATCTTTAAAGCCTTTATGGAAGGCCTTTAAAGAGTGATTCTGCCTAGGGTGCCACCTGCCCCTTTATGGAACGTCCCTTTGCATTTTCTTTTCTGAAAAGTAGCTTTCCTTATAGCCATTACATCACTAAGGCACATAAGTGAGCTGCAAGCCCTCACTTTACAAGAACCTTTTATCCACATTCATGCAGCTAGGGTTCTCCGAATTGACACTAAATTCCATCCCAAGGTGGTCTCTCCTTTCCACCTTAATCAAACAATTGAACTGCTAGCCTTCTCTCCTCACCCAGACACTGTACTTCAAAAAGCTCTTTACACTGTCTAGATGTCAAAAGAGCCCTAATGTCCTTCATTCACAAAACCAAACATTTTCGTAAAACTATATTGGCCATTTTGATATATCTCATAAAGAACACCCTAAATCCAAAGCTGGCATAACTAGATGTTATCTTAAAGCCAAAAGGGTTCTCCACAGGCCCATAGGCTGCATTCTACTGGAAAAAGGGGGCAACCATGACATTTCTCTGGAATATTCTCATAGCTGACATTTGTTTTGCAAAGCAGCAACATGATCAACTCCACACACTCAAGCATTACTGTATGGATTTCCTCATCTGTCAACAGGCTAGAGTTGCCAAAATAGTGTGAAGAACTCCGTTTCAGACATGGATTATCCACTGACTAGCCTCTGCTTTAGGGGAGTACTGATCTACAGTCTATATGCTGAGCATGTGTCTCATCTACAGCCACACATTCTAAGAATGGAGTATGTTACTTATTCTGTAAGCATCTTTTGTAGCTTGTAGTGCAATAGATTCACATGTGCCCGCTCTCCTCTCCGAAGTCAGTGTCTTGGATGCACATCTCTGTAACGTTAAGTATTTACTTTTATACACCATTTGCATAGTCACCACATTCCTGTTACTAACCACTCCATACTTGCACTCGCCTGCTGTGTGGAAAACAATCTAACAATGGAGTCGCTGTCCATTCGTATTCCCTACTAAGGAAGGAGTCACAGGCTCGAAGAGACTTCTTTGAACAAAAGCTACTTGCAAAGTTCGAGCCCTACACTAGATGGCAGAAGTATGCAGAGCATGTAAATCTACAGCACTCCAAGCTATGAATGGATGCTTATAGGGTGTGTAACATATTCCTTACTAATTTGATCCAAGGCTTAGCCTAGTCCTCAGTCTGATTCCCCTTTGCCTTCGCATAAATTATTCCTACATCTCAAACCGTGTTCTCTCCTCCCATGACCAAACCTCCTTTGCTATTGCAAAATGCTATTCATCAAATTCCATAATCTGAAAGAAACAGTTAGTTATAGATTCCTTACCTTAGAATTACCACCAGGCGTCAGACTGGATCCGGGAAGTTTTTCATCAGCAGTACCTCTGCGCGTCCATCGTTGGCATCGGTCGGCTCCGCGTCCATCGTTGGCGTCGTGGTCGCCGGGATGACGTCGCGGTAGCAACTTAGACGCCGCCCTCGCGCGCTGACGTCAGTTCTTTCTTTTTCCGCGCCAGCCAGCGCAGATCCGGAGAGAGCAGTACCTCCAGTCACTTTTTGTCTGACTTTTTGACGACTTTTATCGACACCCTTTTTGAGTCCTCACGACTCCTGGTGCACGTAGGGATGCCCGGCTTCAAGGCTTGCGGTTCCTGTAACCGACTGATGTCGGTGACGGATCCGCACCGCGTGTGCCTCTTTTGCCTGGAGCGCGACCACGACCCCAAGTCGTGCTCCGACTGCCGGTCCATGGCTCCGAAGGCTTTGCGGGAGCGGTCCCGAAAGCTTCTTGAGCGCCGGCAGTCGGCCCCGCGCCGTTCAAGGTCCCGGTAGCGAGGGAGGTGGAGGGACCGGTCGCGGAGCCATCACCACTCTTCGAAGTCTTCCAAGTCTTCGCACTCGGGGTCCGGTAAGTCGAAGAAGAAGAAGTCGAAAAAGCATAGTCGCTCTTCGACTTCTCCCCGTCGGTCGGCTGACGCGACGAGGGATGCGGGCGGTCCCCTCCCGCGGCTCCGCGTGCAGAGACTGAAGAGCCGACTCAGAGTTTCCCTCCCTTCCCGGGACTCGGAGCGACTCCTGCCCAGCTTCATAAGTTCTACGAGGCGATGCACGCCATCTTTGGGCAGCCTCAACCCACCGGCGCGCCTTCGTGCCCCGTGGACTCGTTTGGGGGGCCTAGGCCTTCTCCGCCGGCGGCTCCGGCGCCGCAGGCACCCCTTGGATCCAGGCCTGGATCGGCGCCGGTTGACCTTATTACGCCTCCACCGGCGCCGCTTCCTCCGGCACAGCGTCCGCATTCGACGCCGGTCGTCCCCCCGGCCGGCATCGACCCCGGCCTCCATCCTGATGTGGACACGGAGCCGGACCGGCATCGCCCAATGCCGGATCCGGCGCCGAGCGGGGTTTTTGTGCCCCTGTTCACTCCTGGGGTCCCTTTTAGACCAGATTGGCACCCAGAGGACGAGGAGGAGGACTGGGAGGGGTCAGGTGACCCTCTGACCGACCAGTTGGAGTATGACCCAGACTGGAGAGAGGACCTGGGGGATGCCAGTGGTCTTGATACATCTCCTGACCTTGGCATGTTGTCTCCTCCTACCGTGGTTACGGAGGAGGGAGCGTCATACGCAGTGGTGTTGCGTAGGGCGGCCGAGGCTCTCAACCTTGAGCTTCCTACCGTGGCAGTCAGGACTAACCTCCTGACAGAGGTGCTTCAACCGCAAACGAGCTCTTCGGAGCCCCTGCTTCCGTTTAATGAGGCCCTCGCCGACATCCTTTTGGGCACCTGGTCCAGGCCCAACACGCGGGCTCCCGTGGGTAGGATGATCGCCCGACGCCACAGCCTGTCCGCGGGCGACCCCACCTTCCTCTCACAACATCCCACCCCTTAGAGCTTGGTGGTCCAAGCCTCTACTTCCAAGGGCGCATTCCCTAATGCTCCACCAGATAGGGAATCCAAAAAGCTGGATCATCTTTGAAAGAAGATTTTTTCTTCCGCCAGCTTGGGACTGCGGTCGGTAAACACTGCATGTCTGTTGGGCCGTTACTCCCACTCTGTGTTGGACACGGTTGCGCAAGTGCTGCCTCAGTGCCCGGAGGAGGCCCGGACACTACTCTCCCAGGCTGTCGCCAACGGGAGGGACGCGGCCAAGTTCACCATCCGTTGTGGGCTGGATACCGCCGACTCTCCAGGCAGGACGATTTCAACGTCGGTAGCCCTTCGACGCTACGCCTGGATGAGATTGACTGGCTTTTCGGAGGATGTCCAGAATACTCTCATGGACATGCCTTTTGATGGCCGTCGCCTTTTTGGCGACAAAGCAGACAGCGCTCTACAGCGTTTCAAGGACTCACGGGCTACGCCCAATTCCTTGGGCCTCTCCAGCCGCCCTGCGCAGTCTGCTTTTCGCCCCTTTTGTGGCTACGGAAGGGGTGCCCCACTACGTCCGGCCCAGAGCCACAGGCCGGCGCAAGCTCCCCAACCTTCGCGCGGCCGGGGATGTGGGAACCACCGTCGTGGTTCAGGGGGCCAGTCCTCCAACCCCCTCCTCCCCCCCTCTGCAGCAGCCTCCAAACTTTCCTAGTCCCACATTTCAGGCCCATTAAACGCCAGTGGGTGGCAGGATCCGCCATCACCTCCCCCACTGGTGCACCATCATGTCGGACAGGTGGGTTTTGAAGATAGTCCCCTCCAGCCATGCCACCTCGGTACCATCGTATGTTGGAGGATCATTTGGGCCTTCTCCAACAGGAAGTTACGGCTCTCTTGGTCAAGGGAGCCATTGAGCGCGTTCCTGCCCCAGAAGTAGGTCGTGGTTATTACTCCCACTACTTTCTGGTACCCAAGAAGGACAAGGGCCTGCGTCCTGTCTTGGATCTCAGGGACGTCAACCGCTTCCTCCGGAAGGAGAAGTTCAAGATGTTGACGCTCACTCAGGTCTTGTCTGCCCTTGACCCTGGAGACTGGTTGGTAGCGTTGGACTGGCAGGGTGCTTTCACTTTCACCGGCGTTACCTGCAGTTCACGGTAGGCCACGAGCACTTTCAGTTTACGGTGCTCCCCTTTGGCCTTACTAGCACCCCTCGGGTGTCCACGAAAGTGATATCGGTGGTCGCAGTTCATCTGCGCAGATCAGGGGTTCCAGTCTTCCCCCTATCTCGACGACTGGCTGTTGAAGGCGGGCTCGCCCCAGGCTGTTGTCTCCCACCTCCAGACTACGGCCGACCTCCTGCATTCGCTGGGGTTCTCCATCAACGTGCCGAAGTCACACCTGTTCCCCTCTCAGAAGCTCCTCTTCATCGGAGCAGTCCTGGACACGGCGCGGTTTCGGGTTTATCCTCCCGAACAGCGAGTCCAGGCTATTCGGGCTATGATTCCCATCTTTCAGCCTCTATCCCGGGTTTCGGTCAGGATGACTCTGAGGCTGCTGGGCCTCATGGCCTCCTGTATCCTGCTGGTCGATCATGCCAGGTGGCATATGCGGGCTCTGCAGTGGGACCTGAAGTTCCAGTGGGCGCAGCATCAGGGGAATCTGTCCGATTGCGTCCAGATCTCGGAGGGCAATGCAGATAAATTGCAGTGGTGGCTCACGAACCTGGATTGGTTCAACGGCAGATCCCTCTCCCTTCCCCAACCAGACCACACAGTGGTGACGGACGCATCCCTTCTGGGATGGGGCGGCCACATGGGAGAGGCGGAGATCAGAGGCCTCTGGTCTCCGGCGGAGTCCGAGCTCCACATCAACCTTCTGGAGCTTCGGTCGATTCGTCTTGCACTCAAGGCATTCCTTCCCTCTGTCCGGGGAAGAGTAGTGCAGGTGTTCACGGACAACACCACCGCCATGTGGTACTGCAACAAACAAGGCGGAGTGGGGTCGTGGACCCTATGTCAAGAGGCCCTCCGCCTCTGGACATGGCTGGAACATCAGGGCATATCCCTGGTGGTTCAACACCTGGCAGGTTCACTGAACGCCAGTGCGGACGAACTCAGCCGCAGGTGCATGATGGATCACGAATGGCGACTTCACTCGGAGGTGGTGCAAGGTCTCTTTCAGCAGTGGGGAGAGCCTTGGTTAGATCTATTCGCCACCGAAGAGAACGCGCAATGTCAGCAATTCTGCGCGTTGGAATTTCCAAGGCGGCACTCGCTAGGCGACGCTTTTCGTCACGAGTGGAGTTGCAGTCTTCTATACGCCTTTCCGCCTATACCACTTCTGCCCAGAGTGCTGAAGAAGATCAAGCACGACCGGGCCCAAGTCATTCTTGTGGCTCCGGATTGGGCACGAAGAGTCTGGTATCCCGAGCTGCTCAACATGGTCATCGATCCTCCGATCAGACTGCCTCTTCAGGAGGATCTTCTATTGCAGCAGCAGGGGACGGTCCTCCACCCAAACCTGTCCAGCCTCCACCTCCTTGCGTGGAGATTGAGCGGCAGCAGTTGACGTCATTTGACTTGCCTCCCGAAGTATGTGATGTAATCTTGGCAGCCAGGCGTCCCTCCACTAAGACGGTCTACGCCTGCCGATGGAACAAATTTGTGGCATGGTGCACAGCAAAGGCTGTGGACCCCCTTTCTGCCCCTCTGTCTGAGGTTCTCTTGTTCCTCCTTTCTTTGGTCCAGCAGGGCTCTGCTCTGGGCACTATCAAGGGCTATCTTTCGGCCATTTCTGCCTTTCTAAGGCTTCCTGATCAGCCTTCTCTCTTCAAGTCCCCGGTTGTAAATCGTTTCTTAAAAGGCATAACTCATCTCTTTCCTCCTATTCCCTTTGTTATGCCTCAGTGGGACTTGAATCTAGTCTTAACATATTTGATGTGCGCTCCCGTTGAGCCACTTCACCACTGTCCCTTAAGACTTTTAACTGTTAAAACTGCTTTCCTGGTAGACATCACATCTGCCAGAAAAGTGAGTGAGCTCCAGGCTCTTTCATCTAAACCTCCTTTCCTGGCTGTACATCGGGACAAAGTTGTCCTACGAACTCGTCCATCCTTTCTTCCCAAGGTGGTCACTTCTTTTCACATCAGGCAAACCATCACTTTGCCCACCTTCTTTCCGCCTCCGCATCCTTCTAAAGAGGAAGAGAGGCTCCACCGTCTGGACCCAAAGCGTGCGCTTTCCTTCTACCTGGATCGCACAAAACAGTTCCGGGTGGATGACCAACTCTTTGTTGGCTACGTAGGCGCCAAGAAAGGTCGGGCCGTACACAAGCGGACCATCTCTAGATGGGTCGTTTTGTGTATTAAAGCCTGCTATTCTTTGGCTAAAAAGGAGCCTCCAGTGGGGCTACGCGCCCATTCCACCAGGGCGACGGCAGCCACTACTGCTTTGGGACGAGGAGTTCCTCTGAATGACATCTGTCAGGCAGCTACGTGGGCATCGCTGCACACGTTCACCAAGCACTACTGCCTGGACAGCCAAGTCAGGAGAGACGGCTTCTTTGGCTGTTCTGTTCTCCAGGACTTTCTGGTGTGACATTGGTTCGCAGACCCACCTCCGGGGTTGGTATTGCTGGGGTATCTATTCTAAGGTAAGGAATCTATAACTAACTGTTTCTTTCAGATGAACAAGTTACTTACCTTCGGTAACGATATATCTGTAAGAAACATAGGTTAGTTATAGATTCCTTACCGCCCCACCCATCCTCCCCGTTCTGCGAACTGACTTCTTGGGTTAAGGTCATCCTTTCAGGGCCCTAGTTTTGTGCACCAGTGGTCAGTGTCTTGCATGGCTCTGCGTTTCTGGCGCGGAAAGTCGTGTACAGAACTGACGTCAGCGCGCGAGGGCGGCGTCTAAGTAGCTACCGCGACGTCATCCCGGCGACCACAATGCCAACGACGGACGCAGAGCCGACCGACGCCACCTTTTGGCGCGCAGAGGTACTGCTGACAAAAAACTTTCCGGATCCAGTCTGACGCCTGGGGGTAATTCTAAGGTAAGGAATCTATAACTAACCTATGTTTCTTACAGATATATCGTTATCGTTACCGAAGATAAGTAAGTTGTTCTTATAGACCAGTGGCCTTCCACCGTTCTCCAGCAGGGGCACACGCTTACTTGACCTGACTCATCTCCATCATTGCCCCCTTAAAAATGCCTCACAAAGGTCATTTGCTGCTATGCGACTATCCCTGATTGTTACATAGCCAACTACATACATCAGTAATGACACTGGCATAATTGTTTTGCTATGAATTGGCCCACTCACTCACTTCTCTTATTCTTAGCAAGCCCCCGCTCATGAGTTAATGTTCCATTATATTTTTAACTGCTTCTGTTCCTTTGCTGCGTACACAATGTACATGACATGCTAAAGAACCCAGCAACTGCCGAACTGCATTTTAAGGTCTTTAGGGCTGAGGATCCCTCCAACCCACGCCCCCAGTACAGCACAGCGCTCGGCCTTTTTGTCTTTCTTTTTTTTGTACTGTTTGGGGAGTTTGCTCATAGCCTTTTATAGTTTTTTTCCCCCAAGTATATACTTTTCCCCCTCATTTTGGGGATTCTAAAGGTTCCAATTGTTTTGGGATTTTTCTTTCTCCAAAAATGGCATCAACAGGTTTCATCTGCTAAAAGCATCCCCTTCCCTGCTTTCAGAGACGGGCAGAGTAGGTGAAAAAAAAAGATTCCCCACAGTTTTTGCAGTTTTCTAAGTGGTGGTCAATACTTCGGAAGTTCCTACCTTCTCGTAGCTTGGGTGGGCAAGAGATGGGAAACCTAAGGGTAAACATGGAAAGCCATGTTTTTGGACAGTAGATAAAATCCTGAATTCAGCATTGCGTCATTTGTGTTGATTGCCGATGGTTTCCCCAAAGAAACTAATTGTTGAAATCAAAAAAATAGTGAAAGCAAGGAAATAAAAATGTATAATTGTTTTGACCCGTAACGTTTTGCACGAAGACCGATGTACAAAAGTATCATGTCGCACTTTTCTGGTAACAGAGATACATAGGGGGCGATTCTGATGCGGTCAGGAAATCTTCCCGATCGAATCGGTTTGGAAATGGTTTCCGACCGACTCGGATCGGGAGAGTCTGACCGACCGAGTATGATGCATCCGGATGCTTCCAGATACGATTTGGTTGGACTCCCATTGACTTCTATGGGAGCCTATGTTCCTAACCGCATCGTAATCTGGCCCTCGGTTGGGAAGACACGTTCCCGATCCGATTCGGAAGGAGCAAATGCCATTAGGAGGCCTTCCTAACCGCATCGGAATCGGGCCCTCGGTGGGAATGCTTTCCTAACCGCATCAGAATCGGGCCCATAGTGTTTGACACTGGTCCAAAAACATGCTGTACCAGATCCATCAACCGAGCTGCAACTTCTAGTGATTTTTCATCTCGACTGTGCATCCTTTTAAAAGTAATATTTAAGCGATCAAAAATGGCATGAAGGGAATTATGCATTTTTCAAATGAGCCCAAGAATCTAAAATTCGGATTTGAAGATTTTCATACCATTCTTAATTTGGGATCACCCAGGATATTGAGGGCATATTACAAAATGTTTTTTTGTGTGCACATTGCCTTACTCAGTGGCGGAAGGTGAACATTGAAAGTGGTGGGGTATAATCAGGGCCACTGGAATTATGCGACAGAGGAGGATTAAATTATGCGGCGGGATTGACTAAACTATGGTTCACGAAAAGGTAAATTATGCAGCGTAATGCTTCATGTTTCTGACCATATTTGTGTATTAGTTTGACATTTTTTTTTTTTTTTTTTTACACACATCACTGTCAGGGCAAAGTTTCCACCTTACAGTTTAACAATCGAATACAGCAATAGGGAACTGAAAGGTGGCCAGTCGACTTTTGGGAAGGGCCTTCCACTGTGCAGCAACACGTCGGTGCAATTTTAGCAGCTTTTGATCCGTTTGAGCTAGAAACACATTTTTGGGGGGCTAAATTATGCAAATTTTGCAAAAGATGATGGATTACATTGCAAATGTGGCAAATCCATAATTATGCGGAAAATATCACAGTCACAGAATCACATAATTCCAGAGGTCCTGGGCATAAAACTGGGCTCAGGTTCTACCGAGCGAGCCTCACTTCTTCCCAAAGGGTTTGTGGGGGGGTTCTCCCCCTGAGAAATTTTTGAAAAAATAGGGTCCAATAGTGTATTTTAAAGCACAATTTACATAAATTTGCTTTAAAAAACCAAAGGCTTTGAAAGAGCAGTCATTAAATATTCACCCAGTGCTGAGATATTAACACTGCACTCAGCAACTACCATCATGCTCTCATGGTAGCATTCAACGAAATGGCACCGCTTAAACAAACCAGATCCACCTCTTCCAGACCTCAGGCCCCTTGGTTCTCTATGGACCTTAGTTTGATTAAAGTGACCTGTAAAATGCAGGAAAGACAATGGTGACGCTCCAAAACACGGGAAGAACAGAGTAGCCTATAAAGCTACACTGACGAGGTATCACATTAGGAAAGCCAGGAGAAGCTACATCTCTAGTAAAATTGAGAATGCTGGCAATTCGTCCAAAGAGCTTTACAAGGTGCTCAATGACTTCACCACGCCACACACTTGTTAAATTGTAATTCTTGCCTCACAGCAATTATGTAATCCCTTGACTACCCGTTACCACCAGGGGCAGTGAAAACTGCTAAATGCTCCACTCACCATGTGAGGACTCCCATGACGAGGGGAACATTTTCTTTTATTTCTTAAAAAAACAAAAAAACATCCTGCTCAGTGTAGGAAAGTAGGATCTTTCTGGCATAGATACCCCTACTTTTTGCCTGGTGTCACTGTGTTTTGACTGTAGTTCAATGGGATCCTGCTAATCAGGACCCCAAGGGCTGCGCTGTCTCCTCTAAATTTGCTGGTAAGTACTTTGTACACCCCACAATTGGCATACAGGGGTACCATGGTAAGCCTCAGTATATGGTACTAAGGTACCAAGGGCATTGGTATACCAGGGGTCCCCCATGGGCTGAAGCATGTATTATGCCACTCATGGGAGCTCATGCAAACTGTGTCTGTAGAGCTGCCATTGCATTCTGCGTGACAGGGTGCATGCACCCTTCACTTTAGGTTTCCATTATATCACGGCCACTGCACTCGAAACCTATAAGTCACCCCTACGGCAGGCCCTTCTGTCCAAGGGTAGGGTGCACGGTTCTAAGTGTGTGGGTACCCCTGCACAAGCAGAGGTACACCTACATATCCCGGACTCCATTTTCCAGGCTTTGTAAGTGCGGGACAGCCATTGTAAGGTATGTAGTGAAGACTGGCAAATTGAGATGTTGAACTACATAATGGATTCCCCGAACCTGATCATGTTTGGTATCAAGCATGTTGGAATCATGCAACTACACAGATTCCAGTGTTGGTTGTACAATACCATGTACTGGGGGCTCATTAGAGGACCCCCAATACCTACCTATGTAGCCTTACGGGGTCTACCCATGCTGCAGCCGACCCTAGACAGTGTTGTGCCCTCCTGCTGATGAGCTTCACTCGGGCGGGGGAAGCTGAACAAAGGATTTCCTGCGAAGGAGGGGTGTGACCACCTCTCCTTTAGAATTAGATAGGGTGGGGGCGCTTCCAAGCGCCTCCAGACTGCATTGAAGGGCACATTTGGTGCCCTCCATGCTTAAACCAGTTTTGCCCAGTTCAGGAGCCGTTGGCTCCTGCTCTAGCGCAAAACTACAAAAAGGACAGGGGAGTGACCAACCCCTTGCCCAGCTCCTCCCTAGGGAGGTGCCCCATAGCTCCTTCAGATGGCCACTTGATTCTGCCATGTTGAATCTGGGCCCCTGGGAGCATCTGACTGGCTTGGACATCTGAATAGCATCCCTGACCCCCATTGATAGGTGGGTTGTCACAGAAGAGGTTCTTCCCCCTTTTTGGGTTACTTAAGTGCTCCCCTGAGGGTAGGTCCTTAGATTCGTCCTGACCACTTCTGGAACCGACTGCTTGCCTTCTGAAGCTTGTTCAAAGACTCTTCTGCTGGTGGACACTGGAACTCTGCTGTTCTTTAAACCAGGACCCACAACAAGACTGCTCCCGGTAGGAAGAATCCTGCTGCATCTTCGTCCCTGTGCTTTTCCAAAGATCTGCAACTCCGTGGCTGTGCATCTTCTGAGTCACCAAGTACTCAGCCTGCATCCCAGCCTGATGGAATCTCACTTGAAGTGAAGGAGTCACTTCCTTGCATCCGCAGGCACCTCAACGTCGACGACTGGTTGGCTGATCCTCTTGTCCCACAAACATCTTCTGGCTCTGCAACACAGGTGGTGGTTTGTTGGTTCTCCAGAGGCCTGACAAGTTCTCCCTGCAAGTTGGGAGACTGTAATCGCTCTCCAGCCAATGGTGACCGCCTCCCTGTACAACCCGTCTGTTTGTTGTTGCCAAGGCTTGTTGGCTCTCTTCACAGAAGATCTTCAAGTTCCAAGCAGCCTCTGCCTCCAGCACTGCTCATCTCCAAGCATGTCGTCCTGCCGGCATCCCTTGCCTCGTGGGGCTTCTTCTGTGTGCTGCTGGGGCTTCCTTGTTACCTCCTGTGCCTGCTGCCAGAGGGTCCTCAAGGGGGCTTCATCAATTCCTTCTGGCTCTCCATTGTGCTGAGGGGTGGTCCTGACTTATCTTGCTGGGATAGTCCCTCAGACCTTGCTGGTCTGCATTCCTGCAACTTAACCTGCGACCCATTGTTTGCGTTTGCCGAGGCTTGTTGATGGTCCTGCCAGCCACTGACCTTCCTGTACTCGTCGACCAGGGCAGGTCAGCTTGTGAGAGGCTCCTGGTCTTTTACAACGCAGCCTAGTCTTCACAGCTGCTGGTTTCTTCTCATCACATCTCAGCAAGAACCTTCAACCAGGGCTGGTATTGTGCTCCTGGTCACCTCCGGGTGATTTGGACTTTGTCCCCTCTGCTTTCTGGTTCTTCTTGTCTGGATTCCTTGTCCTGGTTCCACCAGACTGGTCCACGAGACGCTTTAGCTCTTCCACGACCCTCCACTGGCGTCTTAGCGTCTATGGAGGTTTCCGACATCACTTCACCCCTATGACCCGGGCTCGCTTGTAAAGGTATCCGTCTCTTCTGGGTATCCACATGTGGGCTGACTCTCCAACCTTCCTTCCTTCAAGTGATTCCTTTGGGAAGGGTCCTAGAACTCTAAAATCCAAACCGTGACTTACCTGTGTTGTCTTATGGCCGTCTGACCCGGTGTAGCCACTCTGCACCTGGGTGCCTTTGGGTCCCTGGCTACTCACCTTGGGTGGTTCCTTGCTTCCCCTGAGGTCCTCCAACCTCGGATCCTAGTCCCGTTTTGGTACCTATTCTGTATTCCGCTATTTTATTATATGGTTTTGCCCCGCCCCCTACCCCCCCGTGGGGCCCTATGTGTTTTCCTATGCTATTTACCTGTTTTCTAAGTATTCCTTGTGTGTAATTGATACCTCTGGGTTGGAGGTATATCAAGTTAGTGTCTAGTGTGTAGTAATACATATAAAGTATTTTTCCACTCACATGGTATGGTTCTTTCTTGTGTAAAAAGCTTACTGACTGACTAAAGTGGTACATGCATTGCTTTATACCCTCCTGGATAAGCCTTAGATGCTCTCCACAGCTACCCCTTGAGAGCTTTGGTTTTCGGGGACCTAAACACTATCACTAACGGTTGCCTGGACTCAGTGCACAGTACCTCACCATAGGTGTACACTACATACTGAGTCAGCCTCCTACGCTCAGTATTTTCTATTTGAAGGAAAAACAAAAACAGTTTGGAGTGAGGCTTCGTCATGTTAACAAGCCCTGCACCAAACTGCTAAACGCATGGGCTGAAACCACCATGAAGTACATTCCTGCCAATGATTTAGAAATGACCGCCAGCTTGGCGGTGATTTATAATTTAGGCAGTCAGCACCTCCGTCCGAGAAACCCCTGGCTGAGAAACGGGACACCCTACTAAATATAAATTGGGCCTTTAGTCTCCTTATTCTCACTCACTCTGATTCTTATTCTCACACAGTTTTTCTCATTTGAATTCTCACTCAATCTCGTTCTCAATCACTGACTCATTCATTTACACTCACTGTCATTCACTCTCCCTCAGTCTCAATCATTCTAACTCACACTCCTGCAGTCATTCATTCATTCTCAATCACTCACTCTTACACATTTGCGCTTACCCATTCTCACTCACTTGCACTCACTTTGACTTACTCATTCATTCGCACCCTCATTGCACTCACTCTTCCTCTTATTCTCACTCGCTGACTCACTTATTCATTCTCATTCATACATATTCACTGTTAGTTGCACTCCTACTCATTCTCACTCTTATCCTCTCACTCATTCATTCTCACTCGCAGTCACTCTTGCTCTCATTCACTAACTCTGACTCACTCATCCTGTCACTCACTCTCACTAACATGCACACATACACACTGTTTGTCTCTCACAGGCACATACACAATATTTAAAAGCATTTTGTCTACTTACCTTGTTGCATCCACAGGTTCCATTTTAGATTCTGTTGCTCTATTTACCCTTCGGGAAGCCACACAGCTCTTTCCCTCTTCAAGCTGAACTGGAGCATAAAACTGAAACCTTAAACCTGCGGAGTCACAGTTTCCAGGTTTTAGCCTCTTGTTTTGTAACACCACTCTTTCCCAACTCAGAACTGGAAAAGGTTCGGGTGACAGCCTGTTTGGATTGTAGCCCTCTGTAATGTAGGGTTTAAGCCTACGTGCCCAGGGCAACCTTTGGTGACAATTCAAAACATCACAAATGAAGAGGAACTGTGGCGTTCCAGACCCCTGAGGCTAGGGCAGGGACTTCACTGGCCCTTGTCAATCTCTCTGATGGCTCGTGCAGGCACCTTTATACAGCAGCTATCGGGAAGTGTCACTGGCTGCCTCAGTCTGCTGTTGGACTTGAAGGTCAGCATTCTTTTTTAAATTATACCACCAGGGAATAATTGATCATTATTCACCGATGGTATTAAATAAATGGGTCAGAAAACACAGAGGGCATAGTCTTGAAACCCCCAAAGGGTGAGCCACCTCTGGACTTAAATTTCAGTGCTAATAATGGAGAGACATTTCGGTAAATAACTGTTCTACTATTCAGCATTCCCCATTTCTCCCTTACCGTCTGACAGGAAAGGAGCAAATACTCAGCCTGGTATTGTCAATATTTTTTATTTGAATTACATTGGTTCTTTGGCTTGTGGTTGCTGCGGTAATATCAATATTTTTTCTTTGTATTTCAGCCATTCTGAGGATGTGGGTAGCTGCAATATTTGGGCCCAGAGTTGGCCTGCAACCTTGGAAACCTCACAAACGCACACATTTCTAACAACTAAAAACCTGGGGGAGTTTGAGGGTAGTGTGATCCTACTACTTTATCTTACCCAGATGCTCAGCAAACGCCAAACTTTAGCTTTAGAAGTGCTACCACCCAGTTCTCTTACACTTCTCCTGATAAACAGTACTCTATTTATGTGAATGGCCTATCATCTAGGACAAAAATGAGTTCAAAGTGCAGTATGAAAACACCTGCATATTTCCAATGAATTTCAGTTGTTCCATTGATATGGGTAGCTGCAGTGTTTGGGTCTGGGATCAGTAGTCACCCAGGTAATCCTTCTATCCCAGACGTCCATTACCTCGACAAGTGTCCACTTTCCATAAATGTCTGGGAATGGTAGATTAAAAAAACACACAACTGTCTCTCAGTTGTTCTTTTTGCATTTGTCACCCGAGTGGGACGGGTATGCCCAGACGTGGGCCCCGTGCTGTCCATGCCACTGGAAACTAAGAGAAAATTATATTTTAGACCTAGTTTTGACTTTTGCAGGGCATTCTAGGTAAGAATATATTGCTGCAGATAATCTACACCACCCAGGGTGTCCAGTTTTCAGAAATGTCTGTGAATGGTAGATTTCCGTAGGTGCTGACTGACCCGGGACCCACATACAGCAGCCAGACAGTATGTGAAGTCAACATGGACTGCACATGGGTACGGTTTCAGACCTTTCCTCTGCCGAACAAAACGCAAACCCATTCAAATTTGGTATAGTTTAGTCAATAGAATTGTGGAAAGGCTAAATGGTAGAAGTACTGAATAGTAGGCATTTTCAAACTCAGTTGTATTCTTGTCTTGACAATATATTAGAAGTTATATAGTAACGTAGACCCTTCCCTATATAGTGGCATACTTCATTATCACCTTCTCCCATCTTGCACTTTGGAACTTCATTTGTTGTGTTGCCTGGAATTTGTATAGCGAATGAGGACAGGTGGGCCTGTACGTGTGGTTAGAGGTGTGTACTTGTAGTACAAGTCGAGTTAGGTGCAGTGATCTGTCAATTCTAATGTGACCTCCTCCCTTCTTCCAAGATATGGGAGGCGTCAAATAACAAGTCTAGACTAAGCTCTTGCTATTTCTTCATGCCTTTGTCTCCTTGTGAGACATGTGTACAATTGTGTGGGTGAATAGATAGCCATTGCAGCCTGGTTTGGCTTATAAGGAATTGTTTTTCTTGTGCCTTTACCTCACTTCTCTACAGGGTGAAGTTGGGTTCCTGGCCGTCAATGTGACTGATATAAATCCATTCAACATTTGCCAAAATCCTACTATATCCATGTGTGGTACAAATTGAGAGGTGTCTTAAGAGATCTCTGGAATCCATACATTGGGCATTGTAACCAGAATTACATCTGAACATGGAGGTATAAATACCAAGGAAGAGTCTCCTCAATTCCCTTAAGCCCATTTCCAGAAAGCAGGCCACCAGTATCCCTGTGTATCCATTTACTTGAATCATCGAAAACACAATAGTTCAAATATAATTAGTAAAGAGAAACAGTTATGGATGTTTTTAGGTGAAAACATTCTTCTACGATTTCCAACTTCAGATGGACTAATTTTAAAGGTAGCGCAGGGAAGTAAAAAAAGATAGGCCATGCAAAATAAAGTATTTATTCTCATCCATTTGAACTCCCATACCAAGTTTCTGACTACTCTGCTTCAGTCAATGTCCCAGAACTTGAACTTTCTGTGGTACAACGGAAAGATCGTATGAATGCACAGACTTAGATATGCACCAGGAACAGCAGTAACAAGTTTCCCGCCTTCTTCCGTGCCGAGTCCAAACTCTACATTTTCACTATGGTTGACTCTTCTCTGCTGTGGAATGCTGTCAGGAGTGTGTTGATCTTTCAGCCTTGCAACATTCTTCACGACAAATGAAGTTGAACCTGCTGCTTCCGCAGCAGAGAGGCTGATAATATCCTGCTCACAGTCAAGGAAGGACATCATTCTTCCAGTGGTAGTCTTCACAATAGACAGAATATGTGGGTTTTAGTAGCATCTTATGGTTGAAACAACTGATCCGTTTTACCAAGTCTTCCCATGTTTTTGTTGTAATAAAGTGTACAGTCGGGCTTAACAAGCCACCTGAGGACATTTGGTATTGCTGCTTTGAATTGTCGCACAAGCAACAGTGCCAACATTGTACAGTTTGCTGAACAGCTATGTTCCTGTTTAGAAAGTGTGTACTTAAAGGTTGTAATCTCAATGAAAGAGAGAGTGAACAAGACTACACACAATCTTCTTACTTGATCCTAATGAGGAATGGCAACCAGCAGGGTTGATACCAAAGACCTTTTCTTTAGGAACTCAATGGATGTAGCGCTCTTGCACAACACATCAATGTTGATGCCTCATGGAGCTCTCTTGCTAGGCATATACAGCCTGAACCTTTGTATAATAGTAAAGACTGGTAGACTGCTATATTCTGCACTAGAATATAAACCGACTGAGAAGTGTTCCAAAACAGGTAGAATGTTGAACAATCGGTCATGGTTGAGAGACAATGTTGAAGTGTCATCGTTGTAATGCTGCATTCTGTGCAGAATCAAAAGACAATTGTTGCTCAATAACATATGGGAAGCTGGGTGTTGCCCATATCGAGATAAAGTCTGTTTGTGATTGTTTGCACAGTGTTTTGAAGAGCAGGGTAAGGCACCCAAAAAAAAATTCAACTCCCCAAGTGAAGTGATAGTCCACAGGCGTGCCCTAGAATGAGGTGCCAGAGCACCTTCATTTAACCTCCACAAACGGTTCAGCATGAGAATGTGTTTGCTGCTCAAATTCCCCTAGGAACACGTCACAACCGAAAGTTGAAAGTAGTCAATGGGCAAAAACATTTGAGGCATTGACTTTATATTCAGCAATGAAATTGAAAAGAGGATCACTAGGCTGAAAATTATGACTTGGGTTACCAAGTGAGCACCCTTGCTCTGCTCTATGTGGCGCCTGTAAGCACTGTAGATTGTGCTTCAAAATCATTTTCTCTCAGTGGCACATAATGTGCTTATGCAGGAGCTTCATGGATGCCTCACCATGCTGTATGTCCATGATCATAATCATCAGATTCATTTGAGAAAGAGATGTCATCATCTGAAGGAACTCAAACAGTGGAAAAAACCCTTTCATGCTGCTGCCTCAGTATCTGTTGCTGTCTCAGAGCGCTCTTCCATGATTACACTTAAGTCTTGAGCAGTAGTCAACCAGCGAGAGGCCATGTCTGTTTTCTGCCTAAATTTATTTACCCCTAAATGTGTGCTACATAGGGTAAAGAGGTACTCCTAGAATTGTGTATGAAGTGTGTATAATTTAGTGTGAGTGATGGAAGCTGAAAGTGAGAATGCACTGCAGTGCAGGCGAGGGGGGGTTTAAAATAAAGTGTGAGAGAGATTCTGGAAAATCCAGAATCAAGGCAAGTACAGAATCTCTGGTTACAGAAAAATAATTTGATAAACCTAAACTACACCTGGAAGGTAGACTTTACACTCACCAGGAAACAGCCCAAATATAAAAAACTTCAACTTGCAACACACATTAAAAAGACAAACTGAACAAAGTTACTTTTACAAAAATTGAAGAAGGAGCAACACAGAAAACCTCTAGCTGATGATTATAATAGAAACACAAAGCCTTTTTTGGGCACAAACTCCTATGTGCACTCAAAGTGGGATTACAATTCACGCATAGATTTCACTTGACACTGGAGCCTGTGCCCACAGTCCTGCTACAAACATAGAGAGCAAGGTGCACAAAATGGCGTTTTGCGCAATCACTTCTATATAGCATCGTGTGCAGATGCCATGCGATTTCTGATTCTTGGATCCACAAAGCACGCAGTTGTCTACAAGATTTTTTTACAGCCTATGTGTTTGTAAATTATTGGGTGTGCAATTTTCTCCCAATTTTTGCACACCGGCAGTCAGGACCTTAGGAAGTGAACATGTTTATTCTTTAAATGTGTATGTGCTTCATTTTTCACTCATAGCACACATTTGACTTTGGTTTTATTGTTGTGTTTTTTTGTTTTTTTTGTATCAGTTGGTGCTTTTTATTATAAATACGTAACCATATGAAGAGGGCTGATGCCTCAATCCCTTAACAAAAATCCATTTAAGACGGGCATCATTGGTAAGGCAGGCACTGTCCTTTCCAATAGTGCCTCTCCTATCTTCTTGCGTGCCCAACAAATGGTACTAATCTTCCTTAATGAAAGGAGCGTTGTGTTCAATAATAAGTATCTTCAATTGAAAGTTAATTGTGAACAGATCTAATCCACAAATAGATTTCCTTTTCTCCAACAATCCGTATTTTATTGCACGTTATTTTAGGATAGTGTTATCACAGAAATTCATTGTAGTTCATCAACAAAAGCATAGCTTGACTGTTCCATCCATAAGAAATAAATCTGGCCTAAACGTCACTTCTTCAAATGATATCTCAGAAACTGTCCAGAATTCCTAGAAGAATTTATACCCACCAGATAATCTCTTACTCCCAACATTACATTCACGATCTAGGAAAAGTCTTAATAAACCCATCACGCAAGATAAGATACTTAAAGCCATTCAAGGTCTGAAATTAGGGAAAGCCCCTAGCCCGGACTGATTCACCAGTAAATTTTACAAAACATTTGCTCAGTCTCTTCTTAATCCTTTACACATCTTATTTTCACACTTTACCAAAAGTGGAATCTTCCAAGGTTTGGCCTCTATCGTAACAACTGTTGTAATCCCAAAAGAAATTAAAGACCCCTTAAATATGAAGAACTATTGCCCAATCTCTCTCATAAACATTGATTGTAGATTATATGCCGAAATCCTTGCGCACACTGGAAAGAGTCCTCAGTCAGTTAATCCATCCTGCTCAATCAGGGTTTCATGAAGGAAGAATGGCATGTGACATTATCAGAACCTTTTGTCATGCTCTAGAGAGGGCCAAATCACTTAACCCACCCACCGCTGCCTCAGCACTGGACATTGAAAAAGCATTTGACAGAGTCTCATGGACCTTTTTGAAAACTACCCTACACAGATTTGACTTGGGCGAAGACTTTATTAGGATGATTCTTGCTCTCTAATCTAATCCATAATCTTTGGTAAGGATAAATGGGTACTTATCAAAGTCTTTCACCCAAAAACAAAGCACTACACAGGGATGCCCTCTATCACCACTTTTATTTCTCTTAACAGTCAAACCCCTTCTTCTAGAGATAAGGTCAAAAAATAAGATTATAGGGATTCCTTTCAAATCTGGAGTGCAAAACATTGCTGCATATGCAGTTGTTGTGTAACTCTCTGAAACTAAAAGCTACTATCCAGAAGCTTGGTGTCATACATATTCCCAATCTACCATCACTATTGGGGAAGTTCCTTAAATTATGTCACGCTGCATCTAGAATATATAACTTGTTCGTCTGCTAAACCACGGCTTACACAGAATAGTATAGACTCATGGAATTCAATCCGTAGAACACACTCTGAGGGGGATACTCCTGCTTAGCCACATATCTGGCATGACATTTCCTTTTAAAGAAAAGATTACCCCTGCCTTATCACAAATGAGATTCTGGATGCTACTCAATGACTAATGGACCGCATTAAAACTCCATAGGTTTGGGCTTTCGGATTAAAATCTATGCTGGAATTGCAGTCTTGAACCTGGAGACAGTGCACATATGTTGATTAGTTGTAATCGTGTCAGACCCTAAATAAACTACAAAACATTGTCTGAATTTCCTTTGATGCAACAACCACTCTCTTGGACATCTATGCTTCTCCTGAAATTCCTATATTGTCCCCCACAGACCTTCAACTGATTGATCTTATGCTGGATATAGAAACCAAACTGATAATGTCTGAATAGAAGAGTTCTCCAAATCTTTCCTTTCATACTTGGTGGGCTTGGATATGCTCCATTAGAAGTGCCGACAATGCATGTTTCCTGAATGCTCACTATCTCTCATCTTCCAGAAAATTGTGAGGCGCCTTAGTTGTCGATCTTCAGAAAAACAAGCTTCCGTAATCTACCTAGATCGGTTCTTCTACAACAGCACAATAAGGAACCCACCTTTGTTCACTTAGCTATTCCAACAAGGACCAGCCTGACTTAGAACTTGGCCTGTTACAATGTCCAACCTCCGAGATATCCCTCTCTCCTCGCTTTTTTCTTTCTTTCCTTTCTTTCTGTTTTACTGTCCTGATTTATTGCTAAGAGTTCTTCTTTGACAAATCTACGGTACATGAATATAAGTGAGACTACAGCATGTATTAGTTTGTGAACCTAACACTGATCGCTTTGCTACACGGTTTCATGTATTAGTCAATCTCACAATTTTCATTTTTAACCACTGGTGCCATGTTAACTGGTTATGGCAATTATTGGTCCTAATACCACCTTTTCTTGTTATCTAAACTAAGGCAAATTATATACCGTTGTACCTGCTGTCATGCTACACTTGAATAATAATGGTGGAAATTTAAAAAAAACTTTCTACCCCTAAAAATTTGAAGATTACTGTCAAAGCACATTTGGTGCTTAGCCACCCACTTTCAGATTTAACTGGTTAAAAAAATGTCCGGAGAAAATAGTGCAGGCTTTCCCACACAACTCATAATACTGATTCAAATGGAAGAGGATTATTCTGAGTGTCTTAGCCTACAGATCTCCTTTTCAGCAGAGGAATCAACCAACAGAATCTGGCTTCAGTGCATAGCAAGCAGGGCTCCATTGGAAGCAGCCCCACTTATCTAGGTAGGTAAATTTATGGTATTGATTCAGAAGTCATTATAATATTAGCAAATCACAGAAAAAAGTCAAGCATCATTCTTGTTCAGTTCAAAACAATATTTTGCAATACAATAAAAATATTCTAGTGTTAAGTAGCAGTTTGTTTGCGATGCATCCCTTGGGTTGGTAGCCATTGGATACAGAAGCTAAAGTATTGTTATTTTAATCATGGCCTACTTCTCTATATACTAACTTCACTACCTAACAACAGCTGTATCCAACGAGGATGTAAAATGCCACCATCCTTTTAGCTCATTTTGTTTGATACTTTTTCATTTGTGCAGCAGGCTCATGAATGCCATTGCACAAACAATATGCCTATTTCTTAACACTCACAGTATTTGTAATGGCACAGCTGTCCAGTTCTATTGGCTGCATATATATGATCCTAAGAGCATTTGGGTAGGGCATATATTTAGAACATGGTCCACTGTCCCTTTCAGTAGTGCTTCTTCAGTTCTGTTATGATGCTACTAGACAATATCATAACTTGTTTGTTTAGAAACAGTTGGTAAAGAGGGATGTTATTTGAAACATTGAAAGCTGAGTCCACTAAAAATAAATCACCTGCATGTCCATGAGGCATGTTAAAGTAGTGTTTAATAATTGCAGGTCTGGGTAATGTGGTTTGGTGTTAATACCTTCACTCAGGTGGAGCCCGAGAAGTTGAGGACACTAACCGAAGGTCTGGAAGCCTACAACAGAGCCAGGAGAAGGAATAGAAAGTAAGTTGATGTTTATCTACTGTTTACTTTTAGAAACTGACCTGTGCTGTTTGCTTCAGGAATTATGTTGTGATGTCAAATCCCTCAATAGGAGACGTATCCATGTTTGCAGACATGAAATGATAAAGGACATGAATATAAGTTTCCGCATTGTAACACTTGAATAACAGCAGCTGTTTCTGGGTTGACTGAATGTATTATAATACCCACTGAAAATAATGAAATTAAATAAACTTGATTAAAGAAAACCTATCAAGATTCTTCTATCTTAGGATTGTTATTCATGTTAAAAATTGAGGTATACACGGCCAATCCTTTTTTCAATAGGTTTAAGACCATATGGGTTTCACACCTCTGAGTTCAACTGCCTTTTTTGAACTGCATATTTAGGTTCCAACCACAATAACATTATTATTTCTGAAACAATATCCAGACTATGCGTATCTTTAAAGGTTTAATTTGGGAATAAGTAAAATTTTGACAAAACAAGTGTTTTTCACAATATGTTGCATTAAAGGTCTGTAATTTGTTCCATAAAGCATATATTTTGCATCTCCAAAGTCGGTATCTTGGGAGCTTACTTAAATAAGGGTGAGAATAAAAATCTGGCTTGCATCACTTTTCTGGTCTTTCACTGGTTGAACATAATAAACTTTATTATACTATAATGTTACTTGAAGAATTTAGAAAGACATCCCCCTGTCTAAATATTTAATATTTTTCTTAGACACATTCTGTCATATTCTCAGCTCTTCTGAGTGTGAATTGTATAAAAGAAGAAACAATTTACACTTTCTTTTTCAGAGTTACATTCTTCTTGTGGTGGTTCAAATATACTATGTAAAAGAACATAGTATTTTGCAACTTCATCAACAATCAGTTGGCAAGAAACAATGTCATCTCCACTCTCATTTTCTGCACATTTTACAACAGCAGATTCCTGGAGCAATTAAAGGGCATTTATTTAACAGAGCCAGAATTCTTGGCCCATGTCTTAAAGGACTACCAGAGGGGATTAGGAAACACCTTTGTGACCATAGCTGTCCAAAGTAATGGACCACTCAAAAACAATAGTTGCTACCTATGTAAATTGTAACACTCAATCTATTGGCTACACAGCATGCTCTCATAAAGGCAATCAATTACACAACTTGTGCTGAGATTACATTACACAAGAATGATGCTTCAACAATGTAAGCAGTTGTGCAAACTGCATCTGCTGCTCTCATAATACATTAGTGATTTCTCAGACAAGAAACTCCTACAAACAAAATCAAATTATCCAATTCAAGTTCATCTTGAATATCAGGTTTGGTTTGGTGCACAATCTGTAACATTGATACAATCATGGGCACAGTCATTGTCTTCCTTATCGAAATATGCACAATGAACTGGCAAAAGTGTGGTGGGATTTGTGGTATTGCAGTGTTTGATTGAGACATTCTCAGTTGCAAGAATTGCCTGCATACTTTTTTAAAATATCTTTTCATTAAGTTCATGCACCTGAGTGACATAGCAGTACAGTTATATAAGTACATGGCCATCATTCCTTTACAACATCTGTTAGGTAGATCTCCTTTCTCTACATGAAATATCTCCGGGCTGAATCATCTTTATTGTCTCTGTTTCTTCATTCCTCGGTGGATTGCCTGCATACTTAGTCTATCAGCTATTTGTCAAATGCAGAGTTTGAGACCGAGTCAGCAAAATTTCAACTGAATGAGTTACTAACACAATAAGAGTATAACCCATAACGATTACTTCACTGTGCTCTATGGCAAGACCGGTATGGCAAAGCTTTTTAAGCAGCCTCGAAGTGCGGTGCCCACAGATTCTAATGTACCTGAAAACTAAGCCACAGGCTGCTTGGCTCCTCCGTGTTGCTGAATAAGTACTGAAAGTGAGCACCCTTCTCTCTCATGGCAGAATAAATCAAATCATTTTTCATAATCATGCATTCCAAGAGCGGATGCCGTACAGAGACTGTCTGAGCTCCAGGAAGGGATTCATGCGTTCATCGTCCCAAAGCACCAAATAACTCACATTACAATCAGTAATCCTCTGTAAAGGCTTTGCAACCAGGGAAACGTTTGGAATCCACTAACGACAGTAGTCAACTATTCCCAAAATCTTCCGCACTTCTTTTGGTGGATTCATTTTCAGAATCACAGAGATACGTTCTGCAGACACTTTCTTCACTCTTTTTATGACCCATGTAAATAACTTCTTTTGGACAGTATTGCAATTTTGTCAGGGACACTTTATGGCAATGCTTTGTGAGATTGTTCAACAATGCAATTGTGTCAAGCTTGCAATCTTTTGTTTTGGGTGCAATCATCAGGTCATCAATATATTGCGCCAGGACTGCATTACAGAGAATGTGCAAACTCTCTGGATCTTTCTTTAGATTTGAGGAGAAAATCGAAGGACTCTCCTTTTACCCCTGTGGGGTTCGACACCAGACCATTACTCTTTTTAAACATGTAAATGCAAAGAGTTACTGGCTATTCTTGTGAAGGGTGATAGAGAACAGCGCTTGACACAAATTGATAATAGTGAACCACTCTGCTTCAGCAGGAATCTGTACCTAAATTACAGCAGGATTCAGTACCACAGGACAACAATCCTGCACTATTCTTCACCTTACATTGGATTTTTAAATTCCCGTGACCAGGGATTTGCAAAGCCATCCTAGCACTTATTTTAAAATGCCTTGCTCAGTCATTTTCTCATTAACAAATGCCATTCCCTCCTCTGCTTCATGAGTAAGCTTTTACTAAGGAGTACGTGGAAACACTGCATTTGGTTTTACTTTGATTTCCACTGACTCTGCACTTTTTATTAATAAATTTATTTTTCCGTAAAATCCCAAACTTCCTCTTTCAGTTTGTGTCATAAATTTGGAGGCAAATTTAATACTGATCCTGCAACTTTGACTTATTTTCTCGAGAGGGGTAGATTTGGAACCTCCAACAGTCTCACCGTGGAGAGGGTAGCACCTGTATCATTCAAAAATTGTTTTGGGTGGCCATTCATATCACCAGCTACACAAGGGCCACTCTTTTCTACCTTTATGATGGCACCAAGCATGCAATTGTCCTCCCCCCTCAGGCACTGTCATTGTGCCTGCATTTGACTTAGTCCATTAAGAACATAGAGCGTGTATGCATTTGAGGAAAATTGACTCATCGCTGAAGGATTTTGCTGAAAACCAGGATGTAGTTGGAAATTCTGCGTTCTGTTTTGCATATTATATTTCATCATTGGTGCTAAACATATTAATATTTGATTTAGGTATATTCAAATCATTGATAAAAACCTCTACCCCTGGCTTGAAAACGTTATTATTTCCAGCCTGCATAAATTGGAAAACAGTATTTTACACACCAACGTCCTGCATTCCCAAATTCACACCTGAAACAAAACCAGAATCAAAACCAGAATCTGACTATTGCTAAGAGCTGCTTTTCCTTCCACCTTCTAAAAATAATTTGTCTGAGCCACCATTAACTTTTCTTTAATCGTCCTCTGTTTTTCATTAAAACAATCAGTAAAATGCTTGCCATACTTAAAAATCTTATTTTGAGATTTTGCTTGCCAACACATCACACTCTGCTGAATATGGGAACTAATCTCTGGACGCAAATCCGACACACACACTAAAATTAATCCACTTACACCATCTTTTGCGGGGTTATCAACTCCACTGTATTGCATACAAATCTACATTAGTCTTTCATATTATGCTTTCACTTATTCCTCAGGCTTTTGTGTCACTCATTTCAACCAATTTATTTCTGTGGCACTTACCCTTCAACTGTTCATTGCTATTTTATAATTGCACATAACAACAGGTGATGACCCATTATGGGGCTTAACCCTTGGTGGTTCTTCATCTAGCCAACTTGCAATTGCATTACACTCCAACCACAAATCTTTAGGAATAATGATCTCAAACAGTGTCTTCAAATCGACCAAAAAAGCTTTGAAATTGCCACAATTCTCTATACTTCTGTATACGACTTGTCTGGTTCTTCTCTAAACTTCGGAAAGTTTTTTGTAATCGCCAGGAGATGAGACCTTGTCCACGGTATGTGAACATTTGCACCTCCATGCACTTCTCTCATTGGATATTCCACAACCACTCCATACTCCGAATCACTCGCTCTAGTTTCTTTTTCCTTTTCCATTTTGTTTTGCTCTCCCCCTTTTTTCAACCAACTTTCTCTACACCCTTTCAAATTCTCCCAACCCTTTATAAGTTTTATTTATTCTCTCACATTTATTCTCAAACTGACACATTCCATTTTCCGTATTTCATTGTCACTCAGTTCCATTCTGTAATTTCTGCACAACGTCTTTTTATACGAATCGACGCAAAGCTCATCCAGCAGTTATTCAAGCTTGTTCTATGCATCATGCATGTCTTGCTGCTTCCTTACTCAAATATCTCAATTCTTCTTCACTGTATGTCAGTATACTTTCATCATTTATTGTACCATTGATAATTTCTCCAAATTCTGGTTTAAGTCTAACAATATCAATTTCTTCTGACTATCTCGGTGCTGGCACCACCATTGCAATAGTACTAGGTAGTACATCAGGAAACTCACTGCTAGGTACACTGTCTACTGATGCTTGTAAAGCAGGATTTGACTCTGTGGCTCCTCGCTCCTGTATTTGTGGATTTTGATCATTATTATACAGAAGTGGTCTTGAATTCAACAAATCATTTAAAAACCTGTCCTCATCATAATCACTAGAAATCAGTTCTTTCTCATCCTTGATTTAATTTTTACCATTGTGTTAATTTCTTTTTGTCTATCTCTTTTAACAATTGCATGAAGTACTCGCACTTCTTCAACCTCCAGCATCCATCCAATGACTCACTGTTTTTCTAACTGACCCTTCAAGATTCTCTTATGCTTGTCAGTCACCACAAAATCCCATTCATTCAACACCTCCAGCTATGCAGGTCTAGGCTAGTCTTTCACCTCATATATGGAACATTTCAGATACTCCTTCTCGTGTTAAAAGTAAAGAAAACGGCGTCAGTTTATCATCATCAGCAGTAATCTTATGCTTTTTTATGTAACCATAGACAAGTAAGAAGACCCCAATTTAGCAACACATAGTGAGCAGTTGATCCTTCAAGTGGAACTTTATATGCCCAGTTAGGTTGAGCAACACGAGCAGCTAACCAATCACAATTCAACTTGAAAATGAGACTTGGGATCCAAGCCTGCATTTCAAAACAAAGAAACTATGTGCGTACTGGAATACCTGAAGTGAATCAAGCTCATTGCAAACTAGAGAAAATTCTAAAACAACTTCAATCACACCAAGATAAATCTCCGACTGATATAAGATCTGCCTTGGAGACTGTGCTTCTTTTTCTCATCCACAAAGAATTGAACGAGACAACCCTAATTAGATCAGACGCAACTGGGCCATTAAGGACTCATTAAAGGAAGACTCCTTTTGACTTGACACGCGCCTTCAGCAAACAACCAACATTAATAATTGTATCTCAAGATCTTGGATTACTTTGAAGCAAATAATCAAAACCACGTAAGCACAAAATTCCAACAAGCACAATTAATAATCACCAATTCATATACAACATTAACAATGCCATTCGAATTTCACAAACTATTAACAAGACCAAAACCGTCACTTCAAATCAAACGTGTCACATAACAAACTACACAACAATTCACACCTTGCAAGACATCAGCTCACTGAGCATTAATCCACAATGCAAGACATACTCTATTTTGAGATAAGGCAACTCCAGCAGTTACTTCAAACCAGACCAGTAGATCCAAATGATTTCAGGAACTAGGACTAGGAAGAGTTTCAGCTGAGAACTCTCGAACTAGGAACAGAGGAATCATTCAAACCAATTACAGTCTAGCATAAGACAAATGTGAATCAAGGAGCATTTGTCATATGGTCAGCTCGGTAAAGCAGGAACGAACCTAAAAATTATTTTAAGTACAGGGTGATAAACTAACATGGAGTCTCCTGTCTTAGAGGATCGGGAAGGAACCCTGGCTCGTTTCCCAAATGGTGGGTTTTTATGCATTCAGACAAAGAAACTGTGCAGTCACTGTGGTGTGACAAAGAAAACTACATAGCTCAACCAATAGGTAAGTAGAAAACACATCACATGGTAATAACCTTTGCTCCACATTCTAACGAATAGACAATGCTATGCCCTATACAGAAAACAATACCTCATTTGAAAATAAAACATTCTATTCGGTCAGCTGAAGGAAGTGACCTACAATTTGTCTACTGTTGTAAATCTGTCCTATCCAAGAACAGAAAATATTATTTTTTTTAAATGTTACAGAGCTAACGAGCGTAGAACTAACTGAATTGTGTACTGTTGGATAAAGAATGAAGGTCACATCTGAGCTCTGAGGGTGCACAAGTAAGAAGGGAGAAGATGAGTTAGCGTGAAGGACTACAAACCGCACGCATAAAAATGCACAATCTGAAAACACAAGTATTCCAAAGGCTCCTCATGTCAAGCTAACAAGACTTCATATTAATAAACACAGTAAAACATTGCATTTGTGTGTTATTCTTTTTAGTGAAAGCACAGAATTATAAATTTGTGAAATCCGCTTCCAGATCTAGCATGTTGAGGAGTGACCCACGGGTGTCTGAAGGGTCACTTTGAATTCTAACTTGTTTGAGGTGGGCAGAGCAAAGGCACCTCATATCTTACTCTATGCTTCTCCAGGGCACTCTGAGTTCCCTTTCTAACTCAGTCTATTGGTCCAATTCTTGGACCCAAGGGTATTTACTTGGCTAGAAATGACACTACTTTGAATTTTTTATTATTTTTATTTTGCCGAAGTGCAGGCAGGGTTTTGCTTGTGGCTATAAAGGCGAGTTTGACTTGAGTGTGCTCTGGAACCTTCCCCAAGAGGCTCGAGCCTCTGTCAGGTTGACCAGACAGCCTTTGAAATAACTTTTCTGCTGGAATTTGTATCTAGTTTTCTTTTTCTGTTATGGCCTATGGTTCCTCTAATGGCATGTTCTTTTTAGGTTTCCTCCTTGGAAAGGCAGATTTTCTCCCGATGGACTCGTTGTGGTGCAGATTCCTCACCTTATGAATATCCTCCAGGTGACAGACTGGATTCAGAAACCTTCCCCCCCCCCCCCCCCAGTTATAGCTGTCTAGAATCTCCAGGTGGTGCCATGTGGCCTTGATGCCACATCCCTGGTGGGTGGGTAGATGGGGGTGGTCTTGACAACTGAGTATGTAAGGTACCAGCCAGTGTGCTAGCATAGATTCCTGTTTTTCTGCCCCTCATCAGATGTGTTTGGGAGCCCTTCTTGGGGATTCACTTATGAAATTCCTTTGCTTCTTCGACAGCGACTAGGATTCACTTATGAAATTCCTTTGCTTTTTCGACAGCGACTAGGTCAACTGTATCCTAAGGTTTCAATGTTTAAATTCTGTCACAGATGCAGCAAGAATATATTGTTGTCAGACCTACATGACACATGCATGTTGTGTTAATCCGACACCACCCCCAGCTTCATACTCAATGCACCTGAAGTCCATCATGGAGTGGGAGGCGAAACAATTTTTGGCCAAGGCCCTCACCCCGACAGGGAACATTTTCCCAAGAGATCTTCCCACAAAAAGCACAGAAAGTTCCATATGAAGTAGAAATCCTCTTTTCCTTGAGAATCCTAGGATCATTAATAATTTTGACATTCTACAAAACCAGGCGCTTCCTCCTTGGCAGAGCAGGTTCTGACATTAAAGGCGGAGTTTTCAATTCCATTGGCTGATCCTGCACGACGAGGCTTTCTGGCTAGCTTAACTAAATCTCTTTAGGATGGATCTCTTACTCTCTTGCCCACTCCTCAAGGGGGCACTTTATTCTGTAGGTTTGGAACTCTGGCACCCTGACTCTGCGCCTCCATAAGCTTCGGCCTCTGAAGAAGTCAGAGGCCTTGGCGTAGCCTGTTCCCAGATCCTGGAGATTTTCCTGGATAAAATAACTATTTGGGTCCAATGCTGATACTCTTGCCATGCGGGATAAGGAATATGGTTATAACAAAAGATAATGAATCTGAGGCCAAGTATCTGCTTTCCTCTTGCAACACTGACACTTGCTTACTTTTACTTATCAAGTGAAAGTGGTTTGGACACCTCTCCTGAAGGGAATATCCTTTATCGCTCTGGCCCTCCTTTGGAGGAAGTCTTTTTCAGTAGGTTGGTATGAAAAGAAGCAGATTGCTGTTGGCTCTACCTTCTATGAAGACAAAATCTAACATTTTGAAGGAGGTCGTGCAGCCCTCTGCCAGCCTCTACTACCTTTTAACAAGGCATTATTAGAACTTGTCTTGGCTGCTTTAGAAAAAAAACATCTCAGCCTTGGTAGACCACAGAAAATAGCTAGATAGCACAGACCTACCCTGTATGATCTGATGGTCTTGTCATGACCCCTTTACCAAAAAAAATGTCCGTTCAAGCGTGCACCGCCGATTTGAACCCAAATGCCTTGCTCATGGCCCCTCCAACTGAGTCAAAAACATGGAACGCTATGGGACAAAAAATCTTTGTCTCTGGCAGCCTCATCCTCCATATGGTAAATGCCATGTGTCTTCTAGGCAGCTATGTCTAGGCCCTGTGGGAGCTAACAAGCCTGATATTTATTACGCTCCTCATCACATTTAAAAGCCCTTCTCCAATCTGTTTTAACAATTGCTTGGATTATTCCTCACAAATCCAGAATTGTGGGTTAAATTTTGCAAGCGTCGTGACTAGATCCATGCGCAATATACATAAAAAAGGTTACAATTGGAATTGGATAAATCACATGAACGATCAGTTTTTGGTAACCATAATCCCTTGCCTGCAATGATTATCAATGACTTCAAATATGAAAAACAATCATAATTGTGCTCAAAAGGATGATTATTCTTCCTAGATTTTTAGATCTGTTTAAGAATATTCCCATTCCTCATAATAAATGATTTATCAAAACATCTTGAACACATTTGATTACACTCATCTGGCAGGGAGGCAGCCGAGGATTGGCTTGGAAATGCTAATCCTACCATATAAGACCTAGAAGCATACTACCTCGCAACACAATGCCAATATGCCTGGAGCTGGTACCATCCTGATCAACATCTCCCATATCTCGTACCAGAGTAAGAACAAACTGAGAAGGTGCCTTTGGCTTTACTACTACCGGTCGACTTGCCATGACCTAGGGTTGTGATTCAAACGTGGGCCACAACCTGTTGAACCTGGGGTCGCATGGGAGAGAGGCTCAGCACACAATTCTTGTACTCACCCATTATACTACTGACAAATAACCCTGTTACCGATCACAAGTGAAAGCAGAGTTAACGCTACACTTCATAAGGCAGGCATTGTTGAAGTAGATTATTTATACTTGGACAGAAAGTTTCTGACACTGACACAATTCAAAGCGAAGTGTGAGACTACCCCACTAGATGTCTTTACTCTAGATTGAGGCATACAACTCAAAATAAGCTGACATATTTTCCAGAAGAAGCACATGAATTAACCCCACTCACCCAAATAATCTGTTCTACTGATGCGATAAAGTGAATCTCTCAGCTGTATATGCTAATCTTAGACCAGAGACATAATGGTTCTAGCGTTAGTCAAGCCTAGGAGCCAGACTTGGTGATTGAAATTCCTGACACAGTGTGGGCATACTACTGCATGCAAACAAAGCTGCTGTTCATTAATCATAGACACAAACACCTACACTTTAAATCAGGTGTCTCCAACCAGTCAATCGTGAGCTACTAGTATCTCACAGACACCTTCAGAGTAGCTAACAGCCTTGAGTTCATTTTTAAATAAGCACAGGTTCACATTTTCCTTTTAAAGTTAAGGGAAGGCTGTGTTTATTTTACATTATTATCTTCAGGCTGCAATTAGCCGGGCCTGATAATGAGCATTGCTGGAGTGAGATTTATGACCCAGGGCACAGAGATGACAAACTGAATCACTGAGGTATTTAAATGTTAAATTAAAATCCTTGTCAACTCAATATTGGAGCATGAGAACAACATTCTGGACACTTTTAAAGGGGAGAACATTAAAATGAAGAGTTAACTTAATGATTAAGTTAACTCTTCATTTGAATGCTATCACATTACAAAGTATTGCATTTACAAACAGCAGACCTCTTGCGCCCATTTGCCAGTATTATAACTGAAAAATGCTATTGGTTTTTTTCAAATGGGAGAAAGTGGATAAAAATATTTGTATGAAACATTGAGTCAATGTATTTCTCCACTTTCACGTAAGTCAATTAAGTCTTAATATTTGAAGAAGCATGTTTCTTCACTTTAAATTCCTCTTATTTAAAAAAAAAAAATGGCTCTATTTATCGGTTATAAATATGGCACCGTGTCTACAAGCCACTGGATGCAAGTTGCCTGCTGTTTGTAAATGCAACACTTTTTAAGTGGGAGAAATGTAATGTGCAGAAAAATGTTCCATATAATGAACAATTTTTCCAGAACATTTTTCTGCACTTTAAATTCCTCCCATTAAAAAAAGAAATGGTCGTATGTTTGTGTTATACATGTAATAGTGCTACATATGGCGAAAGTTATATCCTGTGCCACAAGTACATATGACACAGGCTTTCAATCACCCATACACATATATCCCATTCATATGCACACTTGTTCCCCAAAGACCACGCTCTCACTGACCCACATTGCAGCCCTGTCATAGGGCTCCTAGTCAAAGTATTTTCTTCAAACCATAGTCTTTGGCTTGATGAACATTAGGCTTAAATTCAATAAAACTGGGCATGGTGGTGTCTGGTAATATTGCACAAGTGGCTTGGCCTTAAGTAGCTCACAATGATTTTCACTGATCAGATGTAGCTCTCTCTACAGAAAAGGTTGGAGACCCATGCTTTAAATTCTTACGCCTTCTGTACTTCACTCCATTTAAACATCACATTGACCCCTGCAGATCACATCACTGCCCACATTGCAATGTGGAATAGGCAGACTTGTTCAACATGGCAAGTTCATGCTGGCCGATCCTCCAGTACTAGAAAGATGTATTTGACTCCATAACACAAATGATTGGGGGCACACTAGAATTTAACCCATTGATGACCCTACTGAGCTATGTTAAACTGATCCCAAATAACAGCAGACAATTTGTAGGCATGGCATTATTGCTGGTTATGCCCAGAGTCACAATTCACTTGGGCGAGTTGTGAGTACCCAGAAAGAAGAACTAGCTGAACAATTTTGCAGTATGCAATGAACAACCAGAGATATATACCACTTTACAACCCCCAACATCGAGACCCAAAGACGTATGGGATCCATTCCAGGCGTATTTCGCTCACCAGCAGACCCCGAGAGGACGATGAGATACAGAACCCATCACACAATTAATAATGCTACTTGTTTTAGCATATGTAAAAGATTTTGAAGAAAACTACATATGAGACTGGCGATATCTTGTTCGTTACAAGTGCTAAAAGCATGTTGATAAGCTCACATGTAGAGACCTATGGAGAAGGTAAGTACACTGTGCTGCTAACTCCCGAGATATGAAGTAAGGTTTGAGCCCTTTGGGGATGGTGGGCACCTGTGCTAATGGATGATGTGCATATCACCCTGTGTATCTCATATGAAAGAACAGTCCATTCTTAGCATGTGTTCGCCGTAGATACATATGCTTAGCATACCCCTGCCATCTAGTGTTGGGCTCGGATATTTGCAACTTGTGTTTTTTTCTTTTTAAGAAGTTCTTCGAGTCACAAGGTATAGTGACTCCTCCTATAGTCTGTGTTCCGTATGTTCATCGGCTCCTTTGTTAGATTGTTTTTTTTCGCCATCGGGTTCAGATGTTGATCTCGGAGCACCGTGACTGTAGCTCAATTCCTGCCATGAGGCCCTTCCAGCACCCCGTTGTTTCATCTAGCGCCGACGGAAATCTAGACAAACACTGCACCAACCGGTGTTCCATTAGAATTTTTCAATTCGCCCGCTCAGGCTTGGGCCCTGCTCGACTCTCATTAGATTTTCAGACACCAACTCCATGTACTCGACGAGGAATGGAAAAGACTCCCTTTAGCTTCTGCCCGAAGTGTCATCAAAAGTATTCCAGGCAGGACCAACATGCCGTGTGCAATCTCTGCTTGTCCCCGGAGCACCACGAGGTGTTGTATGAGGCGTCTGGCTTTTCACTCTAAGAAAACGCTTCAGCAGTGAAGGAAGTGTCAATTGGCCCACTCCACCATCCAGACACAACATGCCAATGAAGCAGCTGATATTTTCGGGGAGCAGTCAGAGCTGTAAGATGGAACTGAGGATGTCGAGGCACAGGCGGTGCCGATGGACATCCCTATTCTGCTGGCTAGCAGTGAAGAAGGCTCCGGATGCAAACCTGAAACTTCCACACTAGGGCACGTGAGTACACCGACGAAAGCCTCCCATACCCTAGCAAACCCAGCTAAAGAGGCTCACAGAACCCCACTGCCCTCGGGTCATGGTGGTCTCCGACAACAGGTTCAGACCCAAGTCCCTCCACCTGCAAAACATTTGACAAGCGTCAAAGTTTAAGACTTTAAAAGTCTCTTCGGTGCCGGTGCCCACAAAACTGAACTCTGCACCTTCGAAGCACCATAATGTGTCAGAGCCGAATGGATCCGAAGATACCTTTGGCTTCAAAACACCCAAAGACACCTTCGGCGCCGCAATATCATTGGGGTCCAAAATTATATCGTCTCCTAAAATACCTTCGACGCCAAAACAGACAAGGACAGTGTCAGAGCCAAAGCAGTCTGCTGTTCAGCCAATTCTTGAATTGCTGCAAGATAAACTTGACAAAGGACAAAACACTTTGTTTATTCATCTGGTCACTGGCAAAATAGGGGCAAAACCGCCTCCAACTAAAACTGAGACACTTCCCAAAAGGAAGACCGCATTTGAGGAGGAAGTCATAGCTCCCAGGAGGAAGAGAAAGGACAGTGGCACCAGCCCTATTCTTTTTCCTCCTACTTCTCCTTTTAAGCCTATCATCTCCTCCACCTATATTGCCAATGTTACAACCACTTGCAACATTACCAGATCATACGCATTCACTCGAGCACCTTCCATTGCAGCAGCCACATACATCACCCGCACCATCATCAACGGGTGACATTAATACAGGGGAGGATTTACCATATTATACTCCATATTATCCAGACCCCCAGGGGTGCCCAGACAATATACAGGATCTATGGGATCAATACGAAGCAGACCGTGTAGGTGGTACTGATCCAGAACTCTACCCCTCAAAAGTCTCACCGCCAGATGATAGCACAGCATATGATGAAGTGATCAATAGGGCAGCTCATTACCATAAAGTGGATCTTCACACTTTAGAAGATGAAGACGACTTTTTATTGGAAACACTCAATAGATCACATAGGACAGTGCAATCCCTGCCTATATTAAAGGGCATGCTCAAATCCACACAGGAAATTTCTAAGCAACCAGTGAAGTCCGGGTTCATAATTCCTATAGTGGACAAAAAATACAAAGCATGTCCATCAGACACAGCATATATTAAGGGCCAAGTTTCCCCTGACTCATTAGTAGTCCGCATGGCAAGAAAAGAGCTAATTCCCAGAGCAATGGAGATGCTCCCCCAACAGACAAGGAAAGTAACGTGTAGCTGCACTAGCAGCTAATCACCTACGCATCGCCAATTCTGTAGGTCTCCTTTCACGTTATAACCGTCCCCAAAGGTATGAAATGTAAGAGTTATTGCAGCATCTTCCAGAACAATATCGTCAAAAATGGAAGTAAACACTAGCAGTCTTAGTAGGCGCCACGCATGGCTTAGGGTCTCAGGCTTTGACTGATTTACAACATCTTCTTTTAAATCTACCCTTTGATGGTCAAAATCTATTCAGGCCACAAGTAGACGACATGTTAGAGAAACTAAAAAAGGTTACAGACACAGTAAAAGTCATGGGTGCCCTACGGAGGTGCAACAAGACCTGGCACATCTACAGATTCAGGCAATACACAAAAACCACAAGGCTCCTACCAGGCCCAGTCCTCCAGAGAATCCTACTACAGATAACACTATAAAAATAATCGTGGAAGAGGTTGTGGTTTCACCTCTAAATCCACCAAACCTAGCCAACAGTGACAAGCTAAGCCTCCCCCCTCAACATATAACACCAGTAGGGGAACTGCTACAACAATACCAACACCAGTGGACACAAATTACCACCGACCAGTGGGTTCTTTCGATTATCAAACACAGGTATTTTCTAGAGCTTACAAATACCCCACCCACAGTACCACCACAAAATGTCACCAGAACATCTTGCACTCCTCCAACCGGAGGTTCAAGCTCTCCTTCAAAAAAGACCTATAGAAATAGTCCCAAAACAACATCAGGGACACGGAGTATACTCGCTTTACTTCCTCATTCCCAAAAAAGATGAGACCTTAAGAACTATTCTAGACCTCAGGCCACTCTCAACAGTTGCATCTCCTCAGAGCACTTTCACACGTTCACACTACAGGATGTGATACCATTGCTACAACAAGGAGATCTCATGACAGCCATAGACCTCAAAGATACTTACTTCCACATTCTATCTCCATTTTCAAATAAACGGACAGCACTACCAGTTCAAGGTGTTACCATTCAAAGTAACTACAGCTCCAAGGATATTCACCAAATGCCTTGCAGTGGTAGCAGCTCATCTCAGAATGGAAAAGCATGCATGTGTTCCCCTGTCTGGACAATTGGCTCAGCAAAAGTCCCACCAAACAACAATGTATGCAGGCCACATAAAGGATAATATACCTGCGACACAAATTAGGCTTTACACTCAACACAACAAAGTCGCACCTCCAGCCTTTACAAGTGCAGCCATTTCTAGATGCAACATTGAACTCAGTTACAGCAAGGCCTATCCCAGTCCTGAAAGGGTACAAAAGTTCCAGCTAGTGTTACCCCTGCATCATGTAGATCCATAGTACCAAATGCTCGATTACATATGAGCTCCCTTCAACGCACTCTTCAGTCACAATGGTCTCAACCTTTGGGGCACATACAGGATCTAGTTTTGGTAGGGCCAGCGACCCATCGCTCTCTGCAGTTGTGGAACAGCAACAAACTGTTGCAGGGGCAGCCCTTCAAAGCCCCAGTTTCGCAAATCACAATTAACATGGATGCGTCTCTTCAGGGTTGGGAGTCACATACGCAGAACCTCACAGTACGATGTCTATGGTCCAAATCCCCAAAATACTTTAACATCAATCAACTAGAGCTTCTAGCAATTCAAATAGATCTAACAGCTTTTCGCAGTCATCTTCACAACAAGATAGTCCTAACATGTACGGACAACATGACTGCAATGCATTATATTAAAAAACAGTGGGGGCACTCATTGCAGCTCTCTCTTCTAGCAGATCACACATGGCATTGGGCCATACATCACAAAATCCACCTCCCAGCAGAATACCTACCAGGGGTGGACAACAACTTAGCAGATATGCTCAGCAGAACTCCTCAACCTGTACAGGAGTGGGAAATCAAAATAACACTTCTACACTCATCCGCGGTGGGGAATTCCGGGGATAGACCTATTTGCGACATACCACAACGCAAAATGCCAAAACTTTGCCTCCAGGTTACCTCACCAAGTGGGTATAGGCACTGCCCTATCGATCAATCGGTCAGGGATATTTGCTTACGCTTTTCCCCCTCTTCCACTCATTCCATACGTGGTGCAGACGTTAACACAAACATCCCTCATACTAACCCTAATAGCCCCTAATATGGGCACGACAAGCATGGCTCACAACCCTATTACAACCATCAGTAGTGCCACATGAGAAGTTACCTTTCTGGCCACATCTTCTAACCCAGGACCACAGGAGGGTAATACACCAAAATCCCACACAGTTCAGTGTAGGAATTTGACTCCTGAAATTTTAGAATTTAGATACCTTAATCTCCATGGATATCTGCATGGATATTGTAAAAAAAAAAAAAACAGGTAGACCAAATACACAAGCATGTATTGCCACAAAATTAAAGAGATTTGTACATTACTGTTTAGATAAATAAATCCAACTGCTATCACCAACAATGCAAGACCTTATTGGTTATCTCTTCCATCTACAGCAAGCAGGACTTGCCTACACATCAATTAGATCACATTTAGCAGCTCTAGCCAAAACAGACTGCATATGTCACTTTGTAAAGTTCCAGTGATTAAAGCATTTATGGAAGGATTAAAGAGTCATTCCACCTTCCACCCCCCCCCAGCACCACTCTGGAACCTTAATATTGTTCTAACGAGACTCATGGAACCTCCCTTTGAGCCACTTCTTCAGTTCCTCACATGTAAAGTAGCTTTCTTAGTAGCTATCACTTAGAAGGATAAGTAAAATCCAAGCACTTACACGAGAAGAGCCTTTCTTCCAAATATTCACAACAAAATTGGTTCCTCGTACTTACCCTAAATTCATACCAAAAGTAGTGTCAGCCCTCCATACCAACCAAACAATAGAGCTACCTGTTTTCTTCCCTAATCTGGATTCAGTGGCAGAAAGAGCTCTAAACACATTAGATGTCAAGAGGACGTTAATGTATTACATAGAGAGAACTAAACCTTTTGGAAAACACAACAACTCTTTGTTGCATTTGCAAAGCCACAGCAAGATTCTCCAATATCCAAAGTGGGACTAGCCAGATGGATAATTAAATGTATTCAGACTTGCTACTGAAAAGCAAACAAAGTACTTCATGGAACTCCAAGAGCTCACTCCACATGTAAAAAAGGAGCCTCAATGGCCTTTTTAGGAAACATCCCACTCGCGGATATTTGTAAAGCAGTTACATGGAATAACCCACATACAGCCACAAGACATTATTGTGTTAATGTCTTAGCTACTCAACAGACTAGAGTGGGTCGAGCTGTATTACAACATTTTTTTCAAACATCTGCGTCAACCACTAGCTAACCATCCCTTTTGGAGAGCACCACTTTAAATTCAATGCTAGGCATATATATCTACGGCCAACACATGCTACTACTGCACTATGTTACTTAACATGTAAGCATCTATTCATAGTGTGTGGGGCCGTAGATTCATATGTACCCACCCTCCTCTCCAGCAGCTATTGGTTGACAGATTTACTTACTTGTTAATATTTTGCTTTACCCTACTATTCACTCGCATCCTCATCTTTTCTGTCACTATCTTGCTCCAATCCTAAGCTCACCCGATGAGCTAAAATCAATCTAACAAAGGAGCCGATGAGCATGCGCAACAGACTATAGGAGGAGTCACTATACCTTGTGACTCGAAGAACTTCTTCGAAATAAAACAAGTTGCAAACGTCTGAGCCCAACACTAGATGGCAGGAGCATGCTAAGCACATTAATCTACGGCACTACACACTACGAATAGATGCTTACATGGTAAGCAACATATTCCATACTTATACTGTCAGTAGTTTTATTGTATTATGTATGTGTTATAAACTACTAAAGCTAAAAGAAAATGAAAAACAATCAGAAGTCAAATGAATTGTTGAATAAAGTGACAAGTATGTCAGCCTCGTGGTGAGGTTAAAAATGCCTCTGGGACTCTTTGCCGACAAATGTTTTTATTCCCAGCGGCCCAGGACATATTTAAAAGAAAACAGGGGGATAAAGTGAAGACTGGCAATTGGTCTTCGTTATCCTTCAGGTACTGGTCGACATGTTTCAGCCTCAGGAAACAATTGTGAGGCTTTCTTCAGGACCACACAACGTGAAAAATTGTGCTGTGGCAAAAATAAGCCATGTGTATTTATTTCAGCGCACACGCTAAGGTGTGCTGTGCATGCAGTGGTGTAACCGTACTTACGGACCCACCACCTGGTTTAAAAAACTAGCTACATGTTTGTAGTAGCTGTGATAGATCCCGAAAGGGGCGGACTCCTGTAGTTAATCATTCATCAAGGCTGACCGCCCGCCCTTCTCACCTACTCCGGTCTTCTCGGGATCTCGACGATTACAACGTTCAATTAATGATAAAGGAGCACACAGTGTAAAGACAAATCGTAGCATATAAGGTTGTGTAACACAATAAAGCCAGCTATGGGCAAGGAAAATGCACTCTGTACAGGGATTGTGTATCAAGAACATAGGTGGAGTGATTAAATCTCAACAAGCCAATTACCACAACTTCAACTGCGTTTCGACCCATCATGAGCGTAGGGTAATCATCCGGACTGAAACTATTTGGGCCAAAGCAATAGTAAGAGCCAGAAGTCAAAAAGATCTTATGGGCATAGAGGTAGTCAAATTAAATAGGGTGCCACCCCATTGGTACTGTACTATAAGTAAAAAAGGAAACGCAACCAATTAGTTGACAAATTTCAGAGACTGTTCAATACAGTGTAACCATGTATTATCTGAAAGAGACACGTTAGTGACAGATTCCTTACCTTAGAATATCCCCAGGCGTCAGGCTGGATCCGGAAAGTTTTTGCGTAGCAGTACCCTTGCTCGTTGGTAGGCGGCGTCGTGCAGCTCCGCGTCCGTCGTCAGCGTTGTGATCGCCGGGATGACGTCGCGGGCAGTACTTAGACGCCGCCCCTGCGCGCTGACGTCAGTTCTTCTTTTTTCCGCGCCAGTAAGCGCAGATCCGGGAAGAGCAGTGCCCTAGTCATTTTTTGACTAACTTTTTGGTGATTTTTTCACTGTTTTTCTTCGAGTCATCTAGGCTCCGAGGTGTCGGTAGGGATGCCCGGCTTCAAGCCATGCGACGCCTGTGGTCGAATGATGTCGATCACAGACCCGCACTTAGAGTGTCTCTACTGTCTCGGCCGCGACCACGACACGAAGTCGTGTTCCGACTGCCGGGCCTTACACCCGAAGGATTTGCGAGAGCGGTCTCGAAAGCTACTCGAGGTCCGGCAGTCGGCTCCGCGCCGCACCAAGCCCCGGTCACGCGAGAGGTCGAGGGGCCGGTCGCGGAGTCCTCGCCGGTCGTCGGAGTCCAAGTCTTCGCACTCCTCGGGTAAGTCGAAGCACAAAAAGTCTAAGAAGCACCATCGCTCTAAGACTTCGCCTCGCCGGTCTTGCGACTCGGCTGAGGCCCCTGTCGGCACCGTCCCCGCGGCTCCGGAGGTGCCTGTGGAGCCGCCCCCGCATTACCCGTCCTTCCCGGGTTCGGGGCGACTCCGGCCGAGATACAGAAATTCCTGTCGGCCATGGCCCGCCTCTTCGGGCCTCAAGGCCCCTCCGGTGCGCCTTCGGGCCCCGCGGGCCCTGATGGGGTTGCCCCGGCGCCGCCGACGACTCCGGTCCCGGCGCCGCCTGACTCACCAGCCTCGCTCCCGGCCCCGGCTTTGGCCCCGGCCTCGATCCCGGCTCCGGTGGTACCGCAACCCCCCTCGACGCCGGTTGACCTAACCACGCCTCCGCCGACGCCGATGTCCCCAGTGCCGTTCCTGACGCCGGGCGGCGTCGTTCCCCGGTTCTCTCCGGATCCGGACGCGGCGTCGGACCGACGTCGCCCGACGCCGGCTCCGGCGCCAATGAGACCTTGGGTCCCCGACGTCCCCCCTCCTCCTTATTTTCTGTCGGAGGAGGACCAGGAGAGCTGGGAGGGGTCGGAAGACCCTCTCACACAGCAGTGTGAGTATGATCAGGACTGGGCAGAGGAACTTGGGGATGCCAGTGGTCTGGACACTTCTCCTGACACTGGCATGCTGTCTCCTCCTTCCGTGGCTACGGAGGAGGGAGCAAATTTCGCAACGGTGTTGCGTAGAGCAGCTGGAGCCTTACACCTCCAATTGTCTACAGTGGCTGTCAGGACTAACCTCCTGACGGAAGTGCTTCAGCCGGCAGCTACCTCCTCGGAGCCATTGCTGCCGTATAATGATGCACTGTCTGTCGTTCTTTTGGGCACCTGGTCCAAGCCCGCCACAGGGGCTCCTGTGGATAGGAACGTGGCCCGACGCCATCGCCCTGCTCCGTGCGACCCCTTGTTTCTCTCTCAACATCCCACCCCCGAGAGCTTGGTTGTCCAAGCCTCTGCCTCCCAAACCGCCTTCCCTACCGCCCCTCCGGATAGGGAATCCAAACGCCTAGACCAATTTGGGAAGAAGGCCTTTTCTTCCTCCAATGCTGGCTTGCGGTCCGTCAACACTGCTTGCCTTTTGGGCCGATACTCCCACTCTCTGTGGGATTCGGTGGCGCTCATTTTGCCCCAGTGTCCTGAGGAGGTCCAGACACTGCTTTCCCGCACCATTGCGGAAGGAAGGGATGCGGCAAAGTACACCATCCGTTGTGGCCTTGATACCGCCGACTCGCTGGGCAGATCGCTTGCAACGACGGTGGCGCTGCGTCGCCACGCCTGGCTGAGAACGACTGGTTTCTCGGGTGATGTCCAGAATACACTCATGGACATGCCCTTTGATGGAGTCGGTCTTTTTGGTTCCAAAGCAGACCATGCGCTGGAGCGCTTTAAGGACTCACGGGCTACTGCCAAGTCCCTGGACCTTTCTGCTGTGCGCCCTCCGCTAACCTCTGCTTTTCGCCCCTTTCGTGGCCACGGAAGGGGCGCCCAGTCACGTCCGCTGCCCAGCCACCGGCCCGCGCAGCAAGCGTCTTCGCGTGGCCGAGGACGTGGCTCCCGCCGTGGCGGGTCGGGCAACCAGCGTGCGGGTCAGGCCACCAACTCAGCCCCGTCCGCGGCCTCCAAGCCCTCCTAGTCCTTCCTTTCAGGTGCACAGCACCCCAGTAGGGGGCAGGGTCCGCCATCACCTTCACCACTGGCGTGCCATCACCTCGGACAGGTGGGTCTTGGACATTGTCCGAAGGGGCTACTCCCTCCCCTTCGAGACCACCCCCCCAGCCATGCCACCTCAATTCCACCGCATATCAGGGGATCACTTGGTGCTTCTGCAGAAGGAAGTCACGGCCCTCTTGGCCAAGAGGGCCATCGAGCATGTTCCGACCCCAGAAGTAGGACGTGGTTGCTACTCCCACTACTTTCTGGTGCCCAAAAAGGACAAGGAGGACATGCGTCCTATCTTAGACCTCCGGAACGTCAATCGCTTCCTCCGGAAGGAGAAGTTCAAGATGCTCACCCTAGCTCAGGTCTTGACTGCCCTCGAGACTGGTTGGTAGCGTTGGACTTGCAGGACGCTTATTTTCACATCCCCGTCCTGCCGGCCCACCGGCGTTACCTGCGGTTCACGGTAGGCCTCGAGCATTTTCAGTTCACCGTGCTCCCCTTTGGCCTTACCAGTGCCCCTCGGGTGTTCACGAAAGTGATGGCGGTCGCAGCTCATCTGCGCCGGGCAGGGGTTCCAGTCTTCCCCTACCTCGACGACTGGCTGCTGAAGGCGGGCTCGTCCCAGGCAGTCGTCTCCCACCTCCAGACTACGGCCGAACTCCTGCACTCGCTGGGGTTCTCCATCAATGTGCCGAAGTCGCATCTGATTCCCTTCTCCACAGCTCCTTTTCATCGGAGCAGTTCTGGACACGACGCAGTTTCGGGCCTATCCTCCCGAACGGCGAGTCCGGGATATTCAGGCTATGATTCCGATCTTTCAGCCTTTATCCTGGGTTTCGGTACGGATGACCCTGAGGCTGCTGGGCCTCATGGCCTCCTGCTGGTCGATCATGCCAGATGGCATATGTGGGCTCTGCAGTGGGACCTGAAGTTCCAGTGGGCGCAGCACCAGGGCAACCTGTCCGATCACGTCCAGATCTCGGAGGGGACTGCAAAACAGTTGCAGTGGTGGCTCTCGAACCGGCAATGGGTCATGGGCAGATCCCTCTCCCTTCCCCAGCCAGAGCACACAGTTGTGACGGACGCGTCTCTTCTGGGATGGGGCGGTCACATGGGAGAGGCGGAGATCAGAGGCCTCTGGTCTCCGGCGGAGTCCCGGCTCCATATCAACCTTCTGGAGCTCCGGGCGATCCGACTTGCACTCAAGGCATTCCTTCCCTCTGTCAAAGGGAAGGTAGTGCAGGTGTTCACAGACAACACCACCGCCATGTGGTACTGCAACAAACAAGGCGGGGTGGGGTCGTGGACCCTCTGTCAGGAGACTCTGCGCCTCTGGACATGGCTGGAACATCAGGGCATGTTCCTGATGGTTCAACACCTGGCAGGTTCTTCGCGTGGCCGAGGACGTGGCTTCTGCCGTGGCGGATCGGGCAACCAGCGTGCGGGTCAGGCCACCAACCCCGCCCCGACCGCGGCCTCCAAGCCCTCCTAGTCCTTCTTTTCAGGTGCACAGCACGCCAGTAGGGGGCAGGGTCCGCCATCACCTTCACCACTGGCGTGCCATCACCTCGGACAGGTGGGTCTTGGACATTGTCCGAAGGGGCTACTCCCTCCCCTTCGAGACCACCCCCCCAGCCATGCCACCTCAATTCCACCGCATGTCAGGGGATCACTTGATGCTTCTGCAGAAGGAAGTCTCGGCCCTCTTGGCCAAGAGGGCCATCGAGCATGTTCCGACCCCAGAAGTAGGACGTGGTTGCTACTCCCACTACTTTCTGGTGCCCAAAAAGGACAAGGAGGACATGCGTCCTATCTTGGACCTCCGGAACGTCAATCGCTTCTTCCGGAAGGAGAAGTTCAAGATGCTCACCTTAGCTCAGGTCTTGACTGCCCTCGACCCTGGAGACTGGATGGTAGCGTTGGACTTGCAGGACGCTTATTTCCACATCCCCGTCCTGCCGGCCCACCGGCGTTACCTGCGGTTCATGGTGGGCCTCGAGCATTTTCAGTTCACCGTGCTCCCCTTTGGCCTCACAAGTGCCCCTCAGGTGTTCACGAAAGTGTTGGCGGTGGTCGCAGCTCATCTGCGCCGGGCAGGGGTTCCGGTCTTCCCCTACCTCAACGACTGGCTGCTGAAGGCGGCCTCGTCCCAGGCAGTCGTCTCCCACCTCCAGACTACGGCCGAACTCCTGCACTCGCTGGGGTTCTCCATCAATGTGCCGAAGTCGCACCTGATTCCTTCTCCACAGCTCCTTTTCATCGGGGCAGTTCTGGACATGACGCAGTTTCGGGCCTATCCTCCCGAACGGCGAGTCCGGGATATTCAGGCTATGATTCCGATCTTTCAGCCTTTATCCTGGGTTTCGGTACGGATGACCCTGAGGCTGCTGGGCCTCATGGCCTCCTGCATCCTGCTGGTCGATCATGCCAGATGGCATATGCGGGCTCTGCAGTGGGACCTGAAGTTCCAGTGGACGCAGCACCAGGGCAACCTGTCCGATCACGTCCAGATCTCGGGGGGGACTGCAAAACAGTTGCAGTGGTGGCTCTCGAACTGGCAATGGGTCATGGGCAGATCCTCTCCCTTCCCCAGCCAGAGCACACAGTCGTGACGGACGCGGCCCTTCTGGGATCGGGCGGTCACATGGGAGAGGCGGAGATCAGAGGCCTCTGGTCTCCAGCGGAGTCCCGGCTCCATATCAACCTTCTGGAGCTCCGGGCGATCCGACTTGCACTCAAGGCATTCCTTCCCTCTGTCAAAGGGAAGGTAGTGCAGGTGTTCACAGACAACACCACCGCCATGTGGTACTGCAACAAACAAGGTGGGGTATGGTCGTGGACCCTATGTCAGGAGGCTCTGCGCCTCTGGACATGGCTGGAACATCAGGGCATATTCCTGATGGTTCAACACCTGGCAGGTTCCCTGAACGCCAGGGCCGACGAACTCAGCCGCAGGTGCATGATGGATCACGAATGGCGTCTTCACTCGGAAGTGGCGCAAGGACTCTTTCTACAGTGGGGAGAGCCTTGGTTAGATCTATTCGCCACCGAAGAGAACGCGCAATGTCATCAGTTCTGCGCGTTGGAATTTCCAAGGCGGCACTCGCGCGGCGACGCTTTTCGTCGCGAGTGGAGTTGCGGTCTGTTGTACGCTTTTCCGCCTATACCACTTCTACCCAGAGTGTTGAAGAAGATTCGGCGCGACCGGGCCCAAGTCATCCTTGTGGCTCCGGACTGGGCTCGAAGAGTTTGGTATCCCGAGCTACTCAGTATGAGCGTCGATCCCCCGATCCGTCTGCCTCTTCGGGAGGATCTTCTGTCGCTGCAGCAGGGGACGGTCCTCCACCCGAACCTGTCCAGTCTCCACCTGCTTGCGTGGAGATTGAGCGGCGGTAGTTGATTCCTTTCGACCTGCCTCCCGAGGTTTGTGATGTGATTCTGGCAGCCAGGCGTCCCTCCACTAAGGTGGTATACGCCTGCAGGTGGAACAAGTTTGTGGCATGGTGCACAGCAAAGGCTGTGAATCCCTCTCTGCCCCTCTTTCTGAGGTTCTTCTGTTCCTTCTTTCTCTGGCCCAACAGGGCTCTGCCCTGGGTACCATCAAGGGCTATCTTTGTGCAATATCGGCCTTCCTCAGGCTCCCTGATCAGCCCTCTCTTTTTAAGTCCCCTGTTGTTAACCGGTTTCTAAAAGGCATTACACACCTCTTCCCTCCTGTTCCGTTTGTCATGCCTCAGTGGGACTTAAACTTGGTTCTTACCTTTTTAATGTGCGCTCCCTTTGAGCCTCTACATAACTGTCCTCTTCGTCTTCTTACTTTGAAGACAGCCTTTCTGGTGGCCATCACCTCCGCTCGGCGGGTGAGTGAGCTCCAGGCTCTATCATGCAAACCTCCCTTTCTGTCTGTCCATCCAGACAAGGTTGTTCTTAGGACGCGTCCGTCCTTCTTGCCAAAGGTGGTTACTGCCTTCCATATTGGGCAGACCATCACTTTGCCCACCTTCTTTCCGCCTCCGCATCCTTCCAGAGAGGAAGAGAGGCTCCACCGTCTGGACCCAAAACGTGCGCTTTCCTTTTATATCAACCGCACACAACACTTCCGGGTGGATGACCAGCTCTTTGTTGGCTACGTGGGCGCCAAAAAGGTCGGGCGGTGCACAAGAGAACCATCTCCCGCTGGGTCACCTTGTGTATCAAAGCCTGCTATTCTTTGGCTAAGAAGGAGCCTCCTGTTGGGCTGCGTGCCCATTCCACCAGGGCAACGGCTGCTACCACGGCTTTAGGCCGCGGTGTTCCGCTGCAGGATATATGTCAGGCAGCTACGTGGGCCTCGCTGCACACGTTTACTAAGCATTACTGCCTTGACAGCCAGGTTCGGAGGGATGGCTTTTTTGGCCGTTCTGTCCTCCGGGACTTCCTTGTCTGATCTTTGTTCGCAGACCCACCACCGGGGTTGGTATTGCTGGGGTATCTATTCTAAGGTAAGGAATCTGTCACTAACGTGTCTCTTTCAGATGCACAAGTTACTAACTTGTGTAACGATATATCTGTAAGAGACAGTAGTTAGTGGCAGATTCCTACCGCCCCACCCATCCTCCCCGTTCTGCGAACTGATTTCTAGGGTTAAGGACATCCCTTTCAGGGCCCTAGTATTTTTCAGACACCTATGTCAGCTTCTTGCATGGCTCTGCGTTCCTGGCGCGGAAAGTCGTGTACAGAACTGACATCAGCGCGCAGGGGCGGCGTCTAAGTACTGCCCGCGACGTCATCCCGGCAATCACGACGCCGACGACGGACGCGGAGCCGCACGACGCCGCCTACCGACGCGCAAGGGTACTGCTACGCAAAAACTTTCCGGATCAAGCCTGACGCCTGGGGATATTCTAAGGTAAGGAATCTGTCACTAACTACTGTCTCTTACAGATATATCGTTACACAAGTTAGTAACTTGTGCATGTGGTACAGTCAACTTCAAATAGGAAACCAAAAGCCGGTGTGTGACTCAGTCAATGAGTCTGTTCCTAGCCCATGTGTAGAGGCTTTAAATGTAGTTCCGAGATATTAGATTGTCCATCAAACAACTTGGATTAAATCCAGAATAGGTGATAACCTCTGAGAATACTATGCAAAGAAGGATTAACTGTCTGTATCAAATAAATTATAACCCTTCCTAGTTAACCTGGTGTGATAAAAATCAATCCAGACAATTTAAAACAACCGAAACTCATTTCATTCATTGAGTCAGAAATATGAAAAACATCACCTCACCCCAAGTGTGGAGCATGCTAAGTCAACTAAAAAAAACACAAGCTATTTGTTATAGTTGGAGAAAAGGCAGAGAAAAAACAGTTGCATTGGATATAAAATCATCAAGAAAAGTGAAGACTAGGTGTTGCTAATAGTATATCAGTGTCATCCTTACTTATGTTTCCTAAACAGTTTTGCTTCACAGCTCAAGCACGTATTGATAGATACTGGCCGATGATTTGATGCATAACTTTCATGGTTAATCAGCACTAAGTAATCCTATCTCGCCCAGGGAATTGCTTTGGGACTGATTCATTAGGTGAGATATCTGTAGGAAGATGCATCTATCAGAAGAATGGTACTCCTCGGTGAGTTAGTGCTGTCATTAATAAGATACCATGGCATGCAAACATATTGTATGATGTATCTGTCGCTGTCATTGATGCCGTATCGGTTCCACTCTGCATACCTCGATGGGGGGGGTGCGTAAAAGACATACCAGGAATTGATGTCAGTCCAGCAGTCAGCGCCTTATGTACCAAAGCACCTGGACGATAGTCAATAAGGTGAGGAATTTCTGGAAAGATTGTGTGTAACAGAAATGTCATTTCAAACTTAAGCATTTTTTCTTCTGCCTTCTTTTCTTTTTTTCTAATGATTAAGCCATGAGAGCAGTGCTTCCTAAACATTTTAGGACCACAACCCACTTTTTAGCATGACAAACTTTTGCGACCCTCCTAGCTTTAATGGACATGAGGTGGGCATATGTAAGCATTTTGTGGTGGCGCACTGTCATTTATAGACGGCACATTTTCAATTGAAATGAACACTTAATGTACGCAGACATAAAGAATTACTGATAAAACTATATTGCACACAAATGATAACGTGTGGAAATCGGGTTTCAGTGAAAATGTAACATTTGTGCATCACCAAGAAAAAGTGTCTTGAATTTTTTGGATCATAATACAATCTTTGTTTCCATCACACTAAAGAGTTAGAAAAAATGGGCTTCATTTTTGCTTTCTGAACTGCTGAATGTGTACAGTTCATTTACAGGTATTTACCTTTTGTAGTGTTACAAAAAATGACATCCTAAAGCCTTTCTTTTGACACTCTGTGTACCCTAGCAAGATAGCCACATGATTCACTTTACTTTTCTTTCTCTGACTGCAAAGTGCGAGGAGTTTGTGAACACCAATCCCCATGTTGTAAAAAAATAAGCTGCAATTTGTCAGAAGACATAGGCTGACATTTGGCCACCGTCGCTGAAGCTCAGCAAATGTGACAAGATAAACACAGAATTTAAATGCTTCTTCATTTATTGTTTGGACTTCCACACCCACCAATAATCGGCTCGCACCCACCAATGGGTGCTACCCACAGTTTGGGAAACATTGCTTTTGAGCTTTTTCTTCCCTGTTGTTTAGGTTCACTTTCCCTTTCAGCAATTGAAAATAAAGCATTTATGGTGGAATGCGTCTTTATTTTGGCTGAAGCCAAGGCGCTGAAATAAGCAGGTAATCATTAAAAAAGGGGGACAGAGCTTAAGAGCACACTAAGTCCTAAGGAGAGAAGGGAAACTTGTGGACAAAAACTACAAAAGTATTGGAAAATACCAAAGGTGAACAAACTAACGACTTTGGAGAGCCCTTCAACCAATTAATTTGCAAGGCAACTTCTGTTCAGCTTACTGCTTAAGTTAACCTTGAAGCGCCCGCCCGGAACTTCCTCATATTTCATTGGCCTTCCTTCTACTTGTAACCTAGACGTCCGTCCTCGTGCTCTGCTTTTCCAGTCTCTTCAGGTCTAACAGACACCTGCTCCATTCACCCAACACTCTTCTTTTCTGGTCGTGTTGTTTTTCTCCTCCTCACACTAGGGTGTGTGCCATCTCCCTCTACCTCCATGTTATCACAGCCTTCAGTATCAGATTCCTGATGGATGTCTCTGGGAATAAAACGCTCTTTGCTGACGTTAGATGATCTTTTCGGGATTCCAACTTTATCAACCCCGATAGGACTTTAAATTAGAATAAATAGATTAAATTACAGTTATTTAAGTTCTAGTAATTACTTTTATTTGCAGTGCTTAGAAATGACAGAACTGTGATATGAGTTTTTAAGTAAAATAAAAGAAGTTATTAATTTTGGGAAGAGAATGAATTGAGATCTGGAGATCCATTAATGCACGTGGCAGATGGGACCTACGTACCTCTGTAATTATATTTTTATTTTATTTTGTGCTGGAAAAAATTATTTCCACGTTCAAGGCTATGGACGTCAAATCAGCTTGGAGTCTTCATAATGAAACATTTAAGTTTGGCAAAGACATTCTGCAATGTTATTTCTTTTCTTATCACAGTAACTTCTAACTTGCCCTTGTAATTAAGAACTCGGGTGAGTGTGAATGGTATTTGGACGGGACTTCAGTGGTCCAAAGGTTTTTAAATCTCACCAACAGTGGAAATAGGATTATGCTTTCTGCTACCTTTAACGGTACTTTTCCAGGGTGTCCCAGCTCATAAGTGACTGATTCAAAAGGTGGTTCTTGTACATGAAACGAGTTGGTATCTTTAGCAACGCTTTTCAGTCAATAGGTTGATCTGCACGAAGTCTAGGAAAGTGGTCAAATAACCTCTTAATTTGATTAAGAATTTAAAATAGTTTATTTTGGAGTGTGCATTTTTGAATGCTAAAATACATTAACGTTTTCTTTTCAAGAAGGTTGAAGATTGTTGAATTTCGATAAAATTGTTAGCAAATAGTTTTTTGTTGTTTTTTTTTTTAACTTGGCAAGCAAATTAATGTATGTAATTAATGAAATGTGTGGGCCTGTGAGATTTCATTTGCAATATGATTGTTCATCCTAGATGTGGGAAGCTGAATAACCATTTAGAAGCTGCTATACATGAGGCCATGAGCGAGCTGGACAAAATATCTGGAAGCGTAAGTTTACATTTCTGTGGTAAATGTTTGGTTAATATTTACTGTGTTAGTGCAGAAATCTAAATAAAATAGATATATTCAGCTGCTTCGTATGTGGAAACAGTGTACCATGTCTCTCCTTGTCTTTTATACGAAGATGATGCGGTACTCCTTGCACAAACAGCTAATGGGCTACAACTGCTCCTGATGTCTTTTACTTCATTTATGTTTGATTTAGACCCAATTGTTAATAATTATAAATAATTTACGATGGTTATTGGACTTAAATTTATAAAAATCCAGGAGTCACGTGATTGGAGGGGTTAAAATTGACGGAGCTCCTTCTTTGGATTATCTGGGGATACCCGTTGATAGTGGTCTAAACTGGGCACACTTAATATTAGATCGCAACAATTACAGGGAGCGATTGAAGCAGTTTTTCGCTTCTCAATCAGGCTCAGGGCTAAACCAACAAAGGAGTTGTGCCTAAAACATAAAAGTAAATGCATCCCTGTGGATCTTTATGGCGCTGGTGTTTGGATTATGTAAATGTCGATCTTTCTTCCCATTGCTCCATTTATGTGTCCGATAAACAATCCTAAAAATGCCTTTTGATATTTAGATTTCTTGAGCTCTGCTCTATTGTATATGCTGCAAGAAAACACTACACCGATCCAGTGCTCAAGAGGAACAGTAGTAAAAATGCTATTAGAAAGAACCCATTTGTGGAAAATAGGATTAACTAAGTGAGACATTTATTGCTCCATAGTCGACTTGTAAACATTTTTGCAGACATCCTCATTTTATGTTGTGTATTGGCTTCTCAATTAATGCGGGGTACTTGGTGTGCATCCACATTTTAATGCCTTGGGTGGTTTCCATGTTATTTTTATTTTCATACGACAAATAATATTATTAACCTCATATCGATTGCTTGCTTTCCAAACCCCGTAAAGTCCTTATAAATATTATTCAGTAATTGGCTAACAATATATTTTTGGTCTTGAAATCTGACAAACTGACAAAGTTTTTACCACATTTGGGTTGTTTGTATTGTGTAGTGTGCTTGGTACGTGGCATTGGATAGGTTTGTTTGGTCCGTATATTTTGTACGTGATGCTGGGTGTTTTACTTTATGTTGTGTGCTGCATAGCAGTCTTAACGTGATTTGAGAGGAGATGGTACATTATAGTATCAAAAGCTTAGAGTGTCTTGATATAAGTGGAAAGAAAATATTTCCTGCCTGTCACTTAGAAGAGCCTAACTCATATGGGGCTGAAGGATAAAGAAAGGAGGGTACTGCCATATGAGGAGTTCAAGGAAACGTGTGTGTGTGGGGGCGAGGAGGGGGGACTTAAGGATCCAATGTCCTTTTGTTCTGAGACTATATTGAAACGGGTTGTGCTTAGTTACAAAACTGTGTTGTGTCACTGTTGTATTCTAGTTTAGATTTCCAGTGTGAATTTATTTCAGATTAACTTTTTATACATTCTGCCATTTTGTAGTATAGACACCAATATTGAAGGTAGTCTGTTTTGCACAATGAAAACATTTATGGGTCTCAATCGTAGATAATTACCTAATGAGTTTCCTACAGGTTGCCGACTAGCTATGTGTCTTGGAACCAACTTCTGATTTTGTTTCTTCTGCTGTAGAGTGTGCCTTGATGCTGACAAGCTGAAACAATCAAAGTAACACCAATCTTATTTGTGACAGCATTGTAGAGGACATGCTTCTACAGCAGAGTCTATTCACTAGTATGGCACCCATTTCTGGCGAGTACACATTCACCTTTCACCAAAGATGTGCTTGTAGAGCATCAAACAGAGTGGGCCAAGGGATCAAGAGCATCACAACAGAACAGTTACTTCAAAGATTCATTTCTGAAGGGTACGATTATTCTCTGGGCTATCACAATTCTTTCCACAGCACTGGAATGACCGAATACAGACAAGTGACGGCTAGGCACAGTAACAAGCAGATCGTCCATTTAGTTCCCCAGGTCACCTAAAGAAATACCATAAACGAAACGGCAGGTCAAACTCGAGGCAACCATTACCACCGACAATTCTTTAGAAGGATGGCAAGGTCACATGCAGTAAGACACTGCGTAAAGCGAATGGATTCTGGCATAATTCATGGGACACATCTATAAGAATTGCGAATAACCGCACTTGCATTACAAGTTCTTATAGAACATCCTGAATGTGCATAAGCTCAAATCAGGAGAGATTATAACAGTGTACTACATCATCATGTAGGCACAACAATGCATTTTCAATTTTCCACTGGGGCACTGCAAATTTGACACTTGGCAATCCATCAGGAGGCTCTTCTGGACAGAAGGAAGTGTACTAGAAACAGAAAATGCTCTTGCATATGGTGCCCATTAGTATTGACTGTGTGAGAACGTAGTAAACGTTCATTTCAGGAAGGGTGAATGCTAGAAATAGATCTGTCCACAATAAGAGAAAATGTGAAAAGCAAGGACTTTGCTGCAATATACCCAAAAGAGGGATTATGAGGAATCATCATGCACTGCACTGAAGACAGGTTAGTATAGCCTAGATGCTTTTGCTTGCCCCCATACCATTGACCCCTACTGGAGAGGAAAAGCAGGAAACCATTGGTTGCTATGATGATAACAGCATCATGGGTGAGTTAGTCATTTGATGAAAATGTCTTGAGAAATCATACATTCATCAAGATATATTTAACAGACTGAAAACAACAATCTCCCTTGTGAACTCCTAAAGTCGGAGCATACTACTTTCTTTTAAATGTATGCACCTGGTTTTTTTTTTAAAACGAGAGGGGGAATGACTAGTTTGTGCTGATCTATAGAAGATAAGGGATTTGGTATGTTACCAAGACACATCAAAATTAGATATGATCTTACCAATTTTATTTGGAAGATAAAGGATTAGCATGCTTTTCTGTTAAAGTTGACTTACTGGACTGTAAAAAACCAAACCAAGAGATTGGAGAAAGGAGAGCACATTGGAATGGATTACAAACAGGGAGAAAACTGATTGAAGTGGGATCCATTTTCGTTTGAAAAGGACAATAAAAGGAAAATATGTATATTATAGGCTGGGTAGCAAGATGATAAGGGGCCAAATTACAACTACAGTGGTCCTATGGGTCGCCGTGGTGGCGGTGCAGGCAGTTACCGCCCTATTATAACTTGGGCGGTCGGACCGCCATTTGCACTGCTGCAACCGCCAGGGATCAGAGATCCCTGATGGTGGCGTGCCGGTCTTGAGGCAGCAATATGCTTGGGGGGACTGTTGCGGTCCCGTCAAGCATATTATGAATTTCCTCTCTGCCACGGTTTTCATGGCGGTTCCTACTCAATGAAAACCGTGGCAGTGAGGAAACAATGGGGGCCCCACAGGGCCCCCTGTTGCCTCAGGGCCAAGGGGTGCATGCAGAGGGGGGGCACATGTTGTGCCCCTTTTTGTGAATGCACCTCAGTACCTGCACGGCATGGACTGCACAAATCTATGCTGTGCATGTACTGCCTATGATGTTCCCATTGCAGTGCCTAATAGGCACCGCTGTGGGACCGCCAAAGAACCTCCAGCCAGTGACTGCAAAAGTCGTAAGCTGGCTGGCGGTGCGCACACTGGTTTGGCGGTGTGGGAGTGGGGCTGCGGCGGAGCGGTCCCGCTTCCACACCTCCAAACTTGTAATCGGGCCCAAAGATTTGAACAAAGCGGCTGTTAAGAGATGGATGACAACACAAGAGTATGAAGAAAAATTAGCAACAGTTTCAATATGCAGTATAGATGAGCTACTTTGATATAGAGCGAAGGAAGTGAAAAGAGTGAATATAAGAGAATAGGTGAATCGTTGAAAACTTTTACTAATTGTGAGATATCTGATATTGGAAATTTGTTTAGAGAGAGTTTGCAACAGCTTTTCTTTCCATTTTCATTGCTTTATACCTGTTTCATATGTGTGGCTGTAGATGCACATGCTCTGTATACTCTTGCCATTTAGTATTCGACTCGGACACTGCAAGTTGTTTTTGTTTAAAGAAGTCTTTTTGAGTCACAAGGTGCCCTGTGACTCCTCCCTTACCAATGTGCATAGCGCTGACTCCACTGTTGGATTGTTTTACCTGCCATCAGTTTGACACATACCGATGAGGCTCCCGAACTTGACTATCCCACGTTCTTTGCTTTGTGCCAGTGCGGTAAAATTCCACCTCCAGTCATCAAGAAAGACTTCTTTAGCTCCCATATATCGTTTCCCATCCTTCTAAGTGCTCTGGGACTGTTGTAAAAGAACAGGTACCAGACTCTCTGGCACCCACACCCCTCTAGTGCTCCGCTTCCTTTGCCGACATCCGCTCCGGAGAATGAAGATGCATGGAGGGTGATGTAATGGACGCCATTTTAAAACTGCTCTCAATGCCACGCCAGATACCCATGACTGACCTCCACAGGGTCTGTATACTCTGCCACACTTTGGACCCCTAAGATACAGAGTGCACATTCTGCCTGGCATTTTAGTGCAAGAGAACTCTTCTGCAGCACAGAGACAGACGCTGGGCACACATCAGCATCAGCAGTTAGGGGACTTCACACCCAATATTTTTGTAAAGCAGGCCCGCTCTGCGCCAAAGAAGAGGAAGGAGAGGACGCAGAATCCCAAGGCCTGCCTGAGGTCTAGATCAGCCCAGAGGTAATCGACTCAGGCTCCTCCAAGCCAGAAGAACAAGAGGAGGACGTTCCTGCCACTGCTACCACCACCAGGCCACACACAGAGGCGGAGCACCGCATCTCAGGGGATCACGCATGCAGCCCAGGACACAAACAAATGCCACCTTCTGGGCCCTTGCAGCCTTTGGCTCTGCACGGCCCAGGGCAAGTCATCAGAGCCAAAACAGGACTTGACTAAAAGCTTTGACTCCCATCGGCCCTCCAGTACCGAAAAAACAACGCAACTGTCAAAGTCGAACAAACTATCTGAGTCTGCACACCTTTCAGCGCCGAAACCATCTTCGGTGCTGAAAAGAGTATTGATGCTGAGACCGCCCTCCACCACTGTCTCTGATGACTCTGAGACCAATCCAGAAGAGACTTCAGGAGGAAATTGATAGGAGACTGAGACATATTTTGATCCGTCCCCGGGTGGGTAACATTTCACCCAAGGATCAAAAGGCTTCAGAGCCTCCACCAGAAAAAGGAGGTTGGCTTTCGAGATGGTGCTCCCGCCAGACAGTCAACAGAGCCTGCACTAAAATCCAAACTGTTAAAGGACGTATCTACTAGCCTCCTCACATAATTCCCCCCTCCTCCACTCGATCTGCCTGCGCCCTTCACTCTCACCCCCTGAACATTTCCCACCAGGGTCTCCACAATCATTCTAGGACACAGGCAGCCCCAGTCCTTATTTCCAGCAGAAGAATAGGAGGCAGTATTCTGTCATCATTTCACAGATGACCTATGGGAGGATTATGATGTTGACCTTCCAGGGGATCCAAAGCTATAGCTACTCCCATTTGGGATCTCCCCCCTCCCAGATGATACAAACCCATCCCATGAGGGGATATAAAGAGCATCATCATATTTGAATGTAGACATGGATTCCATCCCTGAAGGAAGACAACTTCTTGGTTGAGATACTATCAAAGTTGGAATGCCACATGCATTTCCTCCTAATGCTGAAAAGGATGCTCAAGTCCCCTATAGACACTTTCAGAGAGCCTGGAAGGACCCGTGTGATTAGCAAAAAAGGTTTAAACCTTCTCCCTTAGACTCTACGTTCATCAGGAGGCATGTTCCTTCCAGACTCGCTGGTTGTGCACACTGCCCGTAAACGGGCTGCTACTCTAGCCACAGGGAATGCTTCCCCCCACTGGATAAAGACAGCAAGATAATATATGCTTTAGGCAAAAGGGTTGAGGTGGGAGCTGCCACACATTGGCCGATTGCTAATCCTGGTGGCATATTCTTGTGGTACAATATGGCCCAATGGGAGGAGATGGAGGTTTTATTATAACGCCTCCCAGAGCAGTTTAGGAAGGAAATCATATTGGAAGCAAAATCTTCCTCAATGCCAAATAAAATGCACATTGTTTTTAAGCCAGAGGTGCAGTAGCATTTCAATAATGTACTGTGTGATGACCAACACCTCTTAGGCTTCCATGTAGACCTAATGCTAGATAAAATTAAAAAAAGATGCAGAGATAGTCAAAAGTATGGGAGCTCTTCATACTCAATTCACAAGGGGCTCAGTTTGTGGGCAACCTTATAAGGGTGCCACGCCAACCACCACCCCTGAACAGCATCTGTCATATCAACAACTGCAGCTGGCGTACCACCAGCAAAGAGGTAGGGCCTAATCACGAAGTGCATACCCGGATAATAACCACCAAGACCAGAGGAAAAGGCATTTCCTTCAACAGAGCCTTATCTCAAAGAATTAAGATGTATACCTCCCGTTCACAAGTCGCCTGTCGAGGGGGTGGGGGGGAAGAGGGAGAGGAGGCTTTCTTCCACATTGGGTAGAAATCACCTTGCACAGATGGGTTCTGTCAGCATCTAAATGGGTAGTGTCACAAGCTCCTGTCACCTCTCCATACATGCCACCCCGTCCAAACTCTTCAAGTGCAGAACACCTTCTCTTTCTCCAAGAAGAGGTACACGTGGTACTGCTCAAAGGGGCCATTGAGCCAATGCTTTCACTACACTAGGGCAGAGGGGTCAACTCCCTCTGTTTCCTCATCCCCAAAAACGATGGCTCCCTCAAACCAGCCCTCAACCCGAGCCCCCTCAACAGATATATATCCTCCCAGAACATTTCCATAAGGCAACTCTGCAGGAAGTCATCACTCTACTACAACAAGTCGACGGCATGACTGACCTAGACGCGAAAGAGGCATATTTCCACCTACCCGTCCATCCAGATCATTGACACTACCTTTGCTTCATGGTAAGTGGACAACACTACCAATTCAAGTTGCTACAGCCTCTACATTGTTTACCGAATGCCTAGCATTCCTTCTCGCACACCTCAGGAAAAAAGGCATACATGTCTTCCCTTACTTAGACAGTTGGCTGGTCAAGAGTGCGGAGAGCAGCAATGCCTAACACACACTTAGGCCACCATCTTCCTGCTCCAAAACTTGGAATTTACAATAAACACACCCAGTCCCATTTTCATCCCTTACAAATTCAACCCTTTTTGGGATCCATTCTCGAGGCTTACCTCACCTCCCAACGAGTGCTAGCTTTTCAGCAGCTACTGCCTCTTTTTGAGGCAAATTGGTGTCTTCCAATCAGAACAGGCATGCATCTCTTAGGCAAGATGGCTTCTTGTATTGCCATAGTTCCCCACGCAAGACTCTACTATTGTCACAAGTGAAGGGTCATCTACAACATCTAGTGTTGGTAAGGGCCAGCAATAATCACTCTGTACAGTGTTGGAACAGCATCAACCTGTTGCAGGGCAGGCCCTTCATTGACCCCCTTCCAAAAGTGACCATCACCACAAACTCATCTCTCATTGGGTGGAGGCGCATCTCCACAGCATGACAGTTTACGGTCTCTGGTCACCTAGCAGCAGAGGTTCCACTTCAACTACCTGAAACTTCTTGCAGTTCCCCAGCCCTCAAAGCCTTCTTCCAGAACATTAACCCCTTCGCTGCTAGGCCTTGACACTCTCCCCCACCCCCCCCATTTGTTCAGCCTTTTTTTTTTTTTGTACTATTTGGGGTAGGTAATGCTTTGCCCCCATAACGTTTTGTCCACATAAGGTATTCACACCAAATTTGCGACTTCTTTTCCCAACATCCTGGGGATTCTAAAGGTGCCATGGGTTGGTGGATTCCCATGGAGGGGACAGAGAAATTAGCCAAAATACAGCAAAATGTAGTTTTTTTTGGGGGGGGGGGGGGATTGTGCTGCAGAAGAAAACGTCTGTTTTTCCCCCCTGCAAATAGTGTCAACAAAGGGTTTGCAGTGGTAATATCACCATCTTCCCAGTTTTCAGGAACAGGCAGACTTTTGTCAGAAAACCACATTTTTCTACCCAGTTTTGCCATTTTACTGGGACATAGCCTATTTTTCCTATTTTGTGTGCTTTCAACCTCTATCCAGTTAGTGGTAGAAATGGGTGTGAAGCCAATGGTGGATCCCGGAAAGCTATACATAATTCTGAATTCAGCAAGGGAGAATTTTTGTAGATCCTTTAAGGTTTTCATATAGAAAGTAGCAGTTGGAATAAAAAAAAAATGTTGGAAATTGAGTTGAAAAAAACAGCCATTTGTGCCTACCTTTTCACCTGGAACAACTTCTAACTATGTCAGATTTTTTAAAGCAATATATCTTTACGTCCGATGGACCCTTCTGGTTGCGGGGATGTATAGGGCTTGTAGGTTCACCAAGAACCGGAGATACCCAGAGCCAGTAACTGAGCTGCACCTTGCAATGGTTTTTCGTTGTGTACCAGGTATACAGCAATTCATTTGGTAAAATAGAAACCTATGTATTTCCGAAATGAGAACAAGATATGGAGTTTAGAAGCAGTGGTTATTTGCACATCTCTGAATTTGTGGGTACCCATACTAGCATGTGAATTAGAGGGCATTTTTTAAATGACTTTTTTTTTCACATTGCCTTACATTTGGAAGGCACAAATGCAGAGAAAGACAATTGGAAATAACACTTGTTCTACTATTCTGTGTTCCCCTAAATCTCTCATTAAAAATTGCACCTCACTTTTGCTGGCCGAGCCCAGGAACAAAAACGCAGGTAACCACCTTGCAAAAACAGGTTGTTTTTTGATAGATAATTTTGATGTCTCAACAATACGTTTTGGGCCATTCTCTGTCATGGGCACTTGGCCCACCCACACAAGTGAGATAGCAGTTTTATCGGGAGACCTGGGGGAATGCTGGGTGGTATAAAATGTGTGGTTCCTTCTGATTCTGGAACAATATGGCACAGAAATGCAAGGCAAATGTGTGATTTTATTCACATTTTGAGGTTTGCAGGGCATTGTGGGTATGAAAACTTAATGGGATCCACGACAGGCCCACCACCCTGTACTCCCCTGGGTGTCTAGTTTACAAAAATATCTCAAGTTGGTAGATTTTCCTTACAGACAAGGTACACCCCGGCAGAGAAAGACAGAAAAGGCAAATATTACTGCACAACAATTTATTCTCCAAATACACATGCATACTGGTTGGATTTGGCACGAGGGTTAGTGAAATGTTCAAAATGTAAATTTTATTAACAAAAGATTTCACAAAAATGAAATACACTGTTAATAATTGAAAGTTAATAAAACTGAACCAATGACTCCCTGCTCATGAGCTGTAAAGCTACAACAAGACACCAACCGCTTTACAGGCCTTTCACACACCTTTCATGCGTGACACACACACGAGCATTCACACCTCCAGCAGCGGGCCCAGCACATTACATTCACATCAACGGATGATGCATTCAAGGGCCCATCACTTTCATACGCCCACATGACTGACACAGCAAACACACAGGCTGGCAGCTTAGGGGGTGTGTGGTCTGGCATTTGGCTAGCAGTGTGTGTAGTAACCAGCATCAAGTCCCTACTCTCACGCTGCCATTTAAATGACCGGCCCACGCACACCGCCAGCCAAGCGCCAGTTCACGCACACCGCCAGCAAAGCACCAGTCCACGCACACTGCCAGCCAAGCACCAGTCCACGCACACCGCCATCACATTTTTTTTAACAAAAAAGAAAAAACAAATCAATTTGAAGTAGATACAAAACTATACCTATAAACACAGCAGCTTTAACTAAATGCATCACACCAATGCCAACCGTGAAATCTGAACAAAAAAATATAAAACAATACAGACCAGTCAGTTCACTTTTACGCTCATGGTTGCTCCCAGAAATTCTGTTGCACGTGGTACAATTAAAAACACGTGGGCACACATAGCCCGAGATTAGAAGGATACTGGGGGCAGTACATACGACTCTTCTTCTGCATGCCTCTTCAGACACAGACTCTACATCTCCTACTACAAAAGGTTTTTTGGGGCGTGGGAGGAATGTAATCAGGAAAGTGGTGATCTTTCAATCTAGCCACATCCTCAACCACTGCAACTCTAGGAACACTTGCCTGTTCCACTGCAACAAGGCTGCCTATCACAGACTGCTGAAACTGAACAAATGGTATCTTTGAACCTAGAGAACAATCTTTGAATACAAAAAAATCATTGAAGGTTGCTAGATTGAAAAAAATGAATAGCCAACCTCTTATACCAAATGTAAGCCTTACGAACATCAGTGTAAGACTCCAACTCTGATCTACTGTATCAACACCACCCATGTGCTTGTCTAGAATGCACACAGGTTTGCCCATTTCAGCAACCTGACCCCAATCAGTCACAAGTGAAGTACTTTCATCATGAATGGTTATCAGCATGTGGACATCTCTCCTGTCCGCAAATTTCACAGCTAGATGATCACCACTACACAAGGCACTCCACTGTCACTTCTGAAGCTTTTTACATACAAGCTCCTTAGGATAACCTCCACGGTTAGAGCAGATTGTGCCACAAACAGTGTCCACTTTGAAGAATTCCCTGAACAATTGCAAACCAGTGTAGAAGTTATCTACGTACAAATGGTGACCTTTGTTAAAAAGTCATTTGCCAAGTTCCCACACAATTTTCTCACTAACTGAAAATGGACGGACAACCAGGGGGTCAATAGTGGAATCCCTATCAGTGTACACCCTGAAATTACCCAGTACTGCTCTCAGACAGCATTTACATCTTAATTCCATAATGTGCCCTCTTGCTAGGAATGTAGTGCCTAAAATCCAAACAGCCCTTGCACATAGATCTCTGAAAATCGATCTACAAAGTGATCAAGGACAGGCCAAATCTTAAAAAGACGGTCACAGTCAGGGTGATCTTGTGGCAACATTGAAGCATTATCAACAAAATGCAGCATCTGAAGCAGAAGCAAATGCCAATTTCATGGTTGCAGGAAATATAGCAGTTGCCATCAAAGGACTAGTTGACCAATATGAAGACAGCGACGGCTTCCTTATAAAGCCCATCAAAAAAGTTAAATCCAAGAACTTCTTCAACTCATCCAGATGTATGGGAGTCCACCGGCTAGCTCTAGAGTGGCCCTTAAGTCTGCCACTGTTGCCCTCCCAATACTGTTCAGCATACAGATTAGTGTGATCACAAATCTCATCCAAAAATACATCGCCCATAAACAACTGAAAGAAATTTAGAGACAAAGGTTTTCAATGTTCACTCTACACTCTGCAACACAAGTAAAGGCAGGCAACACAGGCTGCACCATGTTTGGGGCTCAGCGCTTCCAATGGGAGGCCTTTCAACCCCAGGCTGCAATCCAGAAAATTCTTCTTTTGCTGCACTATCGGCATACCAGTGTCCTCCTCTAAAAGAGGCTCTTTCTCTGCACTGATAGTGGCTTCCTCATCGGATGATTCCTCTCGGACAGAAAATTCACTGCCAGAATCCTGGACTTCCTTCTCAGATGTAGAGTCAGTCTCATAATCATGGTCAGAGGAAGATTCAAAAAGCATACTAACAACCTGCTGGGCAGTAATCCTGCGGCTATCCATAATCCTTACTAATAAAAGTAACTTGGCAAATAAGTCAACAATAAGCAACACTGTGTAAAATAAGTAATAAAGTGTGGCTTTATCAAATGGAAAGTAAAACTGCTGAAAATCTAAAAGGAAAGGGTAAACAATACAAAGTACACAAAGACCTACGTACTAAAAAACGATACCCCTCACTTGCCAGAGATTGCTAGACTCACCAGCACTTACTCTGCACAGACACAGCGAGCACCAACAATATCCCACTAGAAAGATAAAACAAAAGAAAATTACACACGAGACAACATAATACACATTGTGCACAAATACAAGGTGAATTTCACACACAATAAAACAGAAGCTAAATATGCTGCTATTATTACACCATTTACAAAAAACGCATTCATGCAGGGCAATGATACTCATTTGGAGTAAACAGTACAAAAAATGTATTCTTACCAAAGAGATGCAACTACACAAACTGCAGATCAACCAGTGACGAAACCGCAAGACTCGAAGGAAACAAAAGCTTTGCACTAGAATAAAAAGGAGAAATAAGACATTACTATCACAAATGTAAATGATGACAAGAAATAAAACTGTTAACATTATAAAACACTGTGGGCCAGACGTGCGAAAGCTTTTTGCATTTCGTAATGGGCCAAATCGCAATTTCGGCCTGTTAAGAAATGCAAAACAACCTTTTCATCTGTACAAAGGCCAAAAGCCAGTCTCAATTTACAAATTGCAATCGCGATTTAGGAAACGCAAATAGTGATTACCTAATTGCGATTCCTAAAGCAAATGTACAAAGCATTTCCTAAATGCGAATTGGGCATTTAGGAAATGCTATTACCATAGACTCAAAGTCAGTGGTAACCATGTGCAAGATTAAAAATGCATTAAAAATGCTTTTTGAGTGTGACATCAAGTGCACATATTTCCCTAGGGCATATGTGCACTTACATGTGCACTACGAATTTCGGGGTGCCTCCATGGGGCTCTTAAGGCACCTTTGGGTTTGGATTTCTTATTTGGCCCAGTGGTGGGAGTGCAATAGCATTTCTTATTTGCGATTTTGTCCATATCATTTTGCATTTCCTGAATAGCGATTCCTACAGAATTGCTATTTAGGAAGTGCAAAATAAGAATTGCGTGCATCTGTCCCTTTGAAGTCTGCCCATCACCATCCAGATGCCAGCCACACACGACCCAAGCCAAGCACCAGTCCACACACAGCCAGGCAAACGCCAGAACATGTAGACCATCAGCCGAACTACAGTTCACACACAAACTTTCCCTGGTGTCTAGTGGCTTCTGCCCCCCCCCCCCCATTCCCCTTGAGCCTAAATATATATTGCCAATCTGCCAAATGGGCAAAACATTCAACCCAAAAAGGAAGCGACCCTTGCCCAAGTGGCCGCTCCCCAAAACATTTTGCGCCATCTACAATACAATCCCTGAGGGTCTAATGGCTTCTGTCCCCCTTGGGGGCACATGAGCCTAAAAATATAAGGCACATCTGCCCCTAAGGGGGCAGAAACGGCCAAAACCCCCCAAAAAGGGAGCGACCTTTTCCCAAGGGGCCGCTGCCCAAAACATTATGCATTAACATGGGTGCAGAGGGGCCTACAAATATGGCCAATCTGCCCCCGTGGGGGCAGAAAACAGCCAAAACATTGCCCCAAATAAAGGGGAGTGACAATTGCCCAAGGGTCCACTCCCCGACATACAAAAAATAAAATCCCTGGCGTCTAATGGGCTTCTGCCCAACCCCCCAGGATGGGAGATAGACTTGAAAACCGATCTGCTCTCTGGGCGGGGGCAGAATACACAAACAAAATGCCCCATAAGGGGAGCATCCCTTGTCCAAGGGGGGTCGCTCCCCTAACAGCAAATAAATCCCTGGTGGTTTAGTGGCCTTCCACCCCTCCCCCCGCCACTCCCCAGAGGGCAGATCGGCCTAAAATCAGCCAATCTGCCCTCTGGGGGGGGTGGAATAACTAAATATTGTGTCCCCCAGGGGAGCGACCCTCTCCTAAGGGGTTGCTCCTCTAAAATACAAAACAAAATGGTCAAGCAATAATCCCTTACCATGAATTTGTAAGGTCATAAGCAGTGCATTGCGGGCATAAGTTATAGTTAGCTCAGATAACTATAACTGCTGAATTTCTCTGGTTTTGTACGAATGAAATGTGAGCCTAACTATAATGTCCCTGTAACCTTTGGGGGGTTTTTTCCAGTAAATTTCTATGTTTTTTTAAATTCTATTTTCTAACTATAACGAACCCTGTATCCCTTTTTTTCAGTGAATTTTGAATTTTAAAAAAATGTTATTTCAGTACTGTAACCTGTAACCTTTGAGAGTTGGTGTGTGAGTGGCTGTATTGGTAGGTTATTTATTTATTTATTTAGGGAGTTTTATATAGCGCTGGCCTGACCCTAGGGTATCGGAGCGCTTTACAGCAGATACATTGAAAAGAGTCATAAAACACAAAACAGAAGAGCAACACATTAATAGAGTCGGAACAGTCTCAGTCTTCGGAGTCTTTCGAAACCTTGGAGTTAGAGCAGTGCGCGGTGTCAGCTAGCTGCTCTGATTGATCCTATCCAACCCCTAGGGAGCGGTTTAGGAACAGGATTTTGAGTTGACTTTTGAATTTTACAAAGGAGGGAATGGTTCTGATGTGAGGGGGAATAGAGTTCCAGATTTTTGGGGCGCTTCCGACGAAGGATCGATCCGCAGTTTTTTGTTTGTTAGTGGGTGCGTAAATGTCTGAGTGAGTCTGTGAGTGGGTGCGTGAGTCTAAGTGGCTTAAGGTCTAAGTAGGCCTGTGCGTAAAATTCTGCTCTGCTCAAGAAGTTTGTGGAATTCGGCAACTATGTGTTCCGTGGAGAACGCAGAGTCACCGATGAACTCTGCAACAGAGCGGAATTTGTTTGTCATAGGTGAGCACGAGTGACCGCGGCTGCAACCTGTAGTGCGCCAGGAGGCCCGGACCCTTTGCAGAGTGGTTGAGAAAGGGGCACGGCCTCCGACGACATTTCAGCAATCCCGCTGTGGAGAACTTACTTGTCGCAACAATATAGGTTCTTTGCCCCCAAGGGTCCTCCACAGCCAAGGGGGCTTCATCCCTAAACCAGTAGTACAGCAGGAGGCCTCTGTGCAGAGTGGTTGAGAAAGGGGGCGGGCCTCTGACGACATCTCAGCAATCCGACTGTGGGGGACTTAGTTGTGGCAACAATAGGGGTTCTTGCCCCCAGCGACCCTCAGCAGCCAAGGGGACTTAATCCCCCAACCAGTAGTGCGCCAAGAGGGCCCCTATGCAGAGTGGTTAAGAAAGGGGGCGTGCCTACAACAAGGTCTCAGCAAGCTCTTTTCTGACCTTTATTCTGCCTCTTTCTGGTAATTTCTGACCTTTATTTTGCCTCTTTCTGCTAGTTTCTCACATTTTTTGTCTTTTCTGCCCATTGCTGACCTTTATTTTGCCTCTTTCTGCTCGTTTCTCACCTTTATCATACTTTTTTCTGCTTGTTTCAGACCTCTATTCTACCTTTTTCTGCTCGTTTCTCACCTTTATCTTGCCTCTTTCCTCTCGTTTCTTAAATTTATTTTGCTTCTTTCTGCACGTTTCTAACCCTTATCATGCCTCTTTCTGCTTGTTTCCGACATCTATTTGGCCTCTTTCTGCTAGTTTCTGACTTGTTTTGCTCGTTTCTCACCTTTATTCTGCCACCTTCTGCTCTTTTCTGAGCTTTATTCTGCCTCTTGCTGCTCGTTTCTGACCTGTATTTTGCCTCTTTCTGCTCGTTTCTGACCTTTATTCGCTCTCTTTCTACTAGTTTCTCATCGTTATTTTGCCTCTTTTTGCTTGTTTCTGACCCCTATTGTGCCTCTTTCTGCTGTTTTCTAACCAGTGCTTAATTTGAGCTGGTGGTTTCCGGTGCTCGGCACCGGCATCTAATTGCCAGCACCAGGGCTTATGACAGTCTGCCACATGGTGGCGCTGTCTGGCTCATTTAGGTATGAGCACAACAACAGTTGTGTGTGATGGTTAGTAGCTGTGTTTGTACCGTCATTGCCAGCTCACAGGGGCAATGTGTGGTGCAAGCTGCAGTGGCCTCCTGACGAGAGCCCCAGCACTTATTCGTTTACAAATTAAGCACTATTTCTGACCTCTATTCTGCCTGTTGCTGCTCATTTCTGATCTTTATTCTGCCTCTCTGCTCATTTCTCACCTTTATTCTGCCTCTCTGCTCATTTCTCACCTTTATTCTGCCTCTTGCTGCTCATTTCTGTCGTTTATTCTGCCTCTCTCTGCTTTTTTTCTCACCTTTATCTTGTTTCTTTCTGACCTTTATTCTGCCTCTTTCTGCTTGTGTCTGACCTTAATTTTGCCTCTATTGGCTCTTTTCCGGGACGGCAGGGGGAGCCTCAAGCCCCCCCACAGTCCCTGCCGTCTCCCCGCCTCCTGTGGGAGCCGGCATTGCTGCTGCACGGAGAGAGCAGCTGAAAGGGCAGCTCCCTCCGTGCAGGAGTAATCTGTTTCATCTCTTTCCCTGCCGTCATGTCTGTGGGCAGGGAAAGAGATGAAACCTCTGCTTCCAGTGGGCTGGAGCACTTTGACTGCTCCCACCCTCTGGAACCGGAGAATTTCCATATGCTTGGTGGGAGCTGTGAAAGCACCCGCCAAGCATAAGCAAACAGCTATGTTCCGGGGGTGGGCACCCCGGGACATAACAGGAGCCGCCCCTGGGGGTTGGCGGTCCCCAGGGCCAGGTATGGCTCCAGAATGTCCCCCCTCCTTTCATGTGCTCGGACCGCCCCGGGGAGGTGGTGGTCCCTAGGGCCGAGAACGGCCCGGGAGGGGGGCTGTGCTGTCCATCGCCCATTCTTGGCAAAATCTATTTGGCCCCGGGAAGGCGGTGGTCTCTGGACTCCCCCCCCCCCCCCCAATGTGTAATTGCCCCGGGGAGGTGGTGGTCCCCGGAGCTCAACGAACCTTAGGAGAGGACCCATGCGCCCCCCTCCTTTTTTAAAAATAATTCCTCCAGGACCTGGCCCACCCGGGGGCTCTTTTGAAAACCAGCATAGGGGCCCACGCTCGTTTCTTTTTAATACTTTTTGCTGCAAATTTGTGGCAATTTAAGAAGAAAAAAAATGCTTACGGGCCAGGGTATTCCTACCCTGCCACTTCTTTTTTTTTTTTATGTTCTTTTCTGGGATTTGGCTGAATTGGAGTCCCAAGATGGTTGCCAACATTTCCTGGTTGAAGTATCGGTAGCCAATCAGAGCTCTGCATTTCCCTGCACGAGCTCGTTATTTTTCTCGAAGTTGTCGCAGCCACAGATACAACTAATTGTATTTTTGTAAATTTCTCAACAACTACTGAACGGATTTACACCAAATAAGAAAAAGCGGACTCTGCATAACAAAATCTACCTTTCTGCTAAATTTGGTGTAATTCTGTCCAGCGGTTCGGGCTGTAGGCTTGTTGATGAGTCCTCTGGGAATTAACATGTGAAAACATACCTTTTTCCAGTCCCTTTTTTCTCGGCCCCCGCTTGACTGATCACCCTGAAACATTCCATGCACAACCAGCACACTTTTTTGGGAAAATTTTGTGAACATTCGTCAAACGGTGCCAAAGATATAGGCAAGTCAAAAAACGGTTTTCCTATGTTCAGCAAATCTCTTGCACACAAAAAAAGATATATATATATATATATCCCCACAGTTAGAGATGACGTGATCTGACCATATTTGTGAGTGTAGCACTAGATTTAGGTTTCCAAGTTGTACCTGAACATAAGATCTAACATGTGCTGTTTGTGTTGGCCCTTAAATATCTGTGGGAATATAAGTGCTTAAGCCTGTCTAACCATAAATTAAAATTACCCACAATTATAGTTTAAGTGGTCGGGGTTTGAAGGTGGAGTTTCATTTCCTAGAATTCTTACAAAAAATGTGGTTGTGACCATGGGGATCATGGGGCTGGCGAGATAGAGTACTTCTCTGTGAGGGAGCAGCAGAGGTTAATGGAGAATCATGCAGCCGTATATTCAGATGAGGAATAGTTGTGTCAGGAGTGACATTACAGGTGAGGTCAGGGGCATAGAGGCTAAGGATACACCTTCTGTTACTCTCTAGTCTTTGATTATTTTGTGGCCTAGGTGGAAATAGTAGTTGAGTTGTCACCAGTCCATGTCTTTGTGAGGCAGACTGGCATTTGGAATCAGATACGAGGTTGTGGGTATCAAGTATGTACCTCAAGGGTGAATGGGTATTAATGCGATCAATTTCTATGAATTGCCTGGGAGCATCAGACAGGTCATGCTTTGGTGGTGATCTAGTTATGTGAGAGGACTTTCTTCCGAAGGTCTGTGGGGTGGGGAAATTGGTCTGGGGTTTGTGTTTTGACTTGAAGTTATGATATTGCTTGGATATGTGCTGCAGGTGCCCGTGGTTTAAGGATTTGGAATTTCAGTTGCTGTTAATTTTGTATTTTTTGAGGTGCTGGAAAATTTCCTTGAAGGCCAGGAGATTTTTTTTATTGGCCTGGTTCATGATGGTTCCCTTAGTTTGGCCTTAGCGGTGCATGCCCTCAAAGTGGTGGGCAGGATCCAGGCAGTTTCTTCCTGATTGGCGATCCAGCACATCCCACAGATGGATCTTGCAAATTATTCAAAACCGTTATGCCCTCCCTTTTCTTTCCTCCCTGTCCAATATCCACTCTCACACCAGAACTGATTTCAGAAGAGCACCTGGCCATCCTGATACAGGAGCTACGCCTCTTGCTCATAAAATGTACCATAGAGAGGTTACTAGACTCTGAGAGACTCCGAGACAGGTGGGGGCTCTTACTACTGCTCATTCTTGGTCTCAAAAAAGGATTGGAATCTAGGGCCTATCTTGGACCTACATCCCCTCAGCGGCTGCTCACATTGGCCCATATATCTGCTCTGGACCTGTGGAACTGGTTGGTGTCCTTGGAGATGTTTTATCAGATACCCGTCCTGCAGTCCCTCAAGTGTTACCTATGCTTCAAAGTGGGTCAATATATTTAATTTTGTTGTGCTTCCCTGTGGCCTCACCAGCACCACTTTAGGTATTCACAAAAGGGATAGCAGTGACCACTGCCCATTTTGTGAAGTCGGGAGTTGCTGTATTCATGTATTAGAATGGCTGACTACTGAAGACATAGACCCCTTTAGGACAATAGGCAGGTAGTCTGCCACTATAGAAAGAGCCCTCAATCGATCCTTTGTTTACCATAAAGAACGTGTAGTGTTGCAGGTTTTTCACGTTGAAGTTTCCTCAAGAATACATGTTAGGAGATGCATGCTGGCTGGAATGTAACAAGGGACTCCTGTATGCCCACCATTTCCTCTCCCAAGTTCTGAAGAAGAGGCCATCCTGGTAGCCTGGATTGGGCTAGGAGAGTGTGATACCCAGAACTCCTGAGCATGAGGACTTGCTCAGCACACCACTTCGGGAGGGCCTCTTGTCTCAGCAAAAGTACTGGGTCCTCTACCTGAATCTGCACAACTTACACCTCTGTGTGAAGATTGAGTGGTGGCAATTGGCTGTGCTAGGTGCCCTTCCACGAAATCCATTTATGCTAGGTGCTTGAACAAATTTGTAAACTAGTGCTGTGCCCAAAATACTGACCCCTACAGGCAAAGCTGTTGGAAGTCCTTTTATTTATCTTCAGCCCAGCAAAGCTTCGTAGTGGGCACTGTAAAAGATTATTTTTCGGCCCTTTCAGCCTTTTTACATTTTCTAGACTAACCATCCTTGTTCAAATTACCTATTGTGATGAGATTTGTTAAAGGTTTGACATGTTCCCTTCCAAACCCTTCGTGATTCCAAAGTGGGAGCTTAAATTGGTCTTGACGTTCCACATGTGTATGCCTTTCGAGCCTATGCGTAACTGATTGCAGCATCTACTGACTTTGAAAACTGTCTTCCTCATTGCTATTACGTCAGCTCATCATGTGAGTGAACTGCAGGCACTCTTAGTGCAATTGCGCTTCATCACCTTTTTCACGGCCATATTGGTGCTGAGGGCTTGGGGGCCTTCTTACCAAAAGCAATGGCTCCCTTCCATGTTGTGCAATCCATCAATGTAGCAGTGTTTTTTTGCTCCCCTTCATCCCTCGGTAGAGAAGGAGGTACTCAATCGGTTAGACCACAGAAGAGCTTCAAGCTTTGTGATCCTTGGTACAATCTATATAAGAATGCGCAGTCGGCTTTTTGTGGGGTTCTCTGAAGCAGTGAAAAGAAAGGACCTTGTTGGGGTGGATAGTCTTTTGTATAAAGATTTGCTTCACAGTCCCCCCGAAGCAGCCTGCAGACGGTCTGGGAGTTCATAGGGCTAAATCTGCAACTATTGCATTGCCGCGAGGCGTGCCTGTTCTTGACATCTGCCAATCTGCAACATAGGTGCATATGTTCACGAAGCACTACTGTCTTGACAGCCAAGCCCTACGCAAAGGTCACGTTGCCCACTCTGGTCTGCAAGACTTTTGGGTCTTAATCCACTTCACACATCCTCCACTTCAGGGAGGTACTGCTTTAGCAGCTATTCTAAGGTGAAGCATCTGTAGTTAGAAGTATCTATCAGAAGAACAAATAACTTACCTTCATTAACACTCTTTCTAGTGGATAGTCTATTTAACTGCACATATCTTACTCTCCTCACATCTCCCTGTTATATGGAGTGGTCTCTTTTTAACTTCTAAAAATCCCCAAGTTAGTACACTGCACACTGTTTCTAACAATCTGTGCTTTGCGTCTGAGGGTGCAGAAAAAGAGAAGAAACTGCTGTCAGTGTGAGGGGTAGTGTTTATATGCCTCCACTGGCTCCCAGCCCAGAAAAGATGCCATTTCAAGCTCCTGACCAACCATACAAAGCCCTCCACGGCCAAGGACCCACCTACTTGAATCACCAGCTGCACTTCCACCGACCTGCCAGGAGCCTCCACTCTGCACACCTCGCCCTCACTCAGATCCCTTGCATACACCGCTGCCATGCTGAAGGATGCTCCTTCTCCCATCTCGCCGCCAAAGGCTGGAATACCCTCCTGCTTCGCCTCCGCACCTTGCCCGAGCTGACCGACTTCAGGAGGGGCTCATGACCTGGCTCTTTGACTGAGACCCACTGTAAGCGCATGGATACCCTCTTGGGTGACCAGCTGCGCTCTACAAATACTACTTGATTGATTGATATGCGGCTCTGCTCACTTCCGCAGTGGCATGGAGCCAGCGTGGAGACACAAAAAGCTAACTAGTGGCAAAAATCTCTGGATCCAGTCTGCACCTTTGGAATATTTTAAGGTAAGGAATCTGCTGTGAGATAGATTAGTCACCAGCAAGACCATTATCCTAAGATAAGTAACTTGTTTTTCTCCTCACCTTCTATTCCCCATTACTTAAGGAGATTTATTTTCACAGAGTCATCTTATTAGATCTATTCACAGATGCAATGATTAATTTCTGCTGTTTAAGCAATCCACCAAATTGGCGTCAGAGCACCAATGGCTGCAAAGTTGTTGACATCAGTTGTTTATTAATGCAGGGATCAGGAGTTTTCCCTCTTGTTTTGGCAGTTTCTTTCAATCCATTGTTATTCAAATATTTCAATGTTATCCCTTGTTTGACACCTTGTCGTGTTGCCTCCCTGGTCTTTGGGGTTTGAACCTTTGTTGTGGATCGTTTGTGACTTGAGCATGTGGTCTTTTGGCAGGACACTGATATCTGTATATGGAGGTGCACAGTGAGGCCGCCGGGAAGCGGAGCACACATTTTCGATGGCATCCCAATGTAGGAGCAGTAGTCTTGGTCTCATATCTCAGCTGTAAGCTGTTTGACTCCTTCACAGAACTGTTCCTAGAATTGGGACCGCTGTTTTGTGCATTTCTCAAGGCATATGGCAAAAAGCATAATGGGCCCTACTATCCTATAGTCACGTGTACAGATGCTACTCAGGAGAGGTACAGTTTGATGGTCTCTTTGGAACTTTTGACTTGTCTTCAGAGTGTGGTGCAATTTTAGAAGAAACTTAAGCTGAGACAGCAACAATGAATAAGCTTCCCACAGCTTCCTCAGATCTAGCATCTCTAGTGTTATGCTGCTCTTCCATGCTTAAAATGGTTGCAGAGCAATCACCTAAGTTGTTTGCTTCGACTACAGTGGTTCTGCTTCATGACACAACTTCAGCCTCTGTGACTTCACCTTCTAAAAGGGCTCATCGGTCAGGACTGCCCGGTTTACGATGTAGGTTGTGGTACAGCTATATCCAGTTTGGGGACTGCAGAGGGTCCTTTATGTTAGATCTACTTTTCTGTGGACTTCATATTAAGTCAGCCTACAGGAGAGTGACTGTGAGAAGCTATCAGCTAAAAAGATGCATACCACTGAGATTTTGCAGTGATTATCTGATAGCGACTTCTAGCCGCAGATTCCTTACCTTAGAATTATGACCAGGCATCAGGCTGGATCTGGAAATTTTTCATGAGCAGTACCCTTGCACTCGGTAGGTGGCGTCGTTCCGCTCCGTGTGGTGGTGTTGGTGTCATCTGTGCTGGAAATGACGTTCGCGGTGCCTATATAGGCGCCACCCAGGCATGCTAACGTCAGTTCTTTCCTTTCCTCGCCAGCCAGCGCAGATCTGGGAAGAGCTACTTCTTAGTCACTTTTTGACTGTTTTTTTTTTAACATTTTGTCGAAGTCTTTTTTGAAGTTTACCTCCTGGTGTGGCAGAAATGTCATTGAAGGAGGCAGGCTCTACGCCCTGCAGGGCCTGTCACCGACAGATGTCTGTAATGGACCTGCACCTTGTATGCCTCCGGTGCCTTGAGTGGGACCACGACCCGAAGGCATGCCCCGACTGCCGAGCCATGCACCTAAAGGCCTTGAGAGAGCAATCCTTCAAGCTTATGGAGGCTCGTTCTGTGACGCCGCACTGATCGAAGTCCCGGTTGAGAGGAAGCCTGAGGTCGTCGTCGCACTCCAGTTCGCCCAGCCACTCCCACAAGAAGAAAAAAGTCGAAGTGTGCTTCGACTTCACCTCGTTTGTCGGCTGACGAGACTAGGGAGTGTCGCCACTCAAGGCCTGACGCCGCGGCTGAGCCAGTGCCTGGGTTGGCTCCGCGCCTTCCTGATTTTACTATAGCCAGGGCGACCACCGCCCAATTTAAGGTTTTCTGAGGCCATGCACCTCATCTTTGAGCAGCCTGTTCCCTGTGGCGCGCCTTTGGACCGCGGAGGTTCGGGAGGGGCCCCTATTGGATCCACAGATGGATCCGAATCATCGCCGGTCGTACCATCTCGACCTTCCCCCAACGCGGAGGCCAACACCGCTGGCAGTGCCATCCCCATCCCCGACTCCAAAACAGATCCATAGGGGTGTCATCCATCACTAGCTCTGGGGCCATGCCTTCTAGACTGGAGCCTGAGCCCTATTCTTATGGACTAGGACTCGGGGAGGAATGGGAGGGGTCACTGGGCCCTGAGGAATGCCAGCTTTATGAGGAACAAATGAACTGGTATGAGGATCTGGGTGAAGCCAGTGGACTTAATACTTCTCCAAATACTGGCATGCTTTCTCCCCCTGCCGTAGCTAGGGAGGAGGGAGCATGCTTTGCAATAATGGTGCAGTGGGCAGCTGAAGTTCTGGAACTCAGCTTGCCCTCGGTGGCAGTCGAAACTAATATCTTGACGGAAGTGCTTCAGCCGGGAGTGTCCTCATCAGAACCGCTTCTCCCTTTCAATGAGGCACTTTCTAATGTCCTGCTTGGGATTTGGTACAAGCCCAACACAGGGGCTCCTGTGAACAGGAGGATTGCCTGCCACCACCACCCCACTCCAGGGCACCCAAATTGCCTCACCCAGCACCGGAGAGCTTGGTGGTCCAAGCCTCAACGTCCCAGGTAAATCCTGGCGCATTCCCTACTGCACCCCCGGACAAGAAATCCAGGAGTCTGGAAAATCTTTGGAAGATGTTTATTTCCGCCTGCCTGGCACTGGGGTCTCTGAACACAGCGTGTCTTTTGGGACGCTATTCTCACGCCCTGTGGGATATGGTTGCACAGGTGTTGCCAGTTGTCCGGGTGGAGGCCCGGGCCGCCCTCTCTCAGGCTGTTGCTGATGGGAGGGATGCAGCTAAGTTCACCATCCGCTGTGGACCAGACACCACCGACTAAGCAGAGCGGTTTCGTTGACAGTGGCCCTGCGGCGCAACACCTGTTTGAGGACAACTGGCTTTTCTGGAGATATCCAGTCCTCACTCATGGACATGTCCGTTGATGGCTCCCATCTCTTGAGAGACAAAGCAGATTCGGCGCTGAAGTGCTTAAAGGACAGCAGGGCTACGGCAAGGTCCTTGGGTCTTTCTATGGTCCCTCGTCACCCTCTATCTGCCCTTCGCTCCTTTTGTGGCCATGGAAGGGGCGTGCAACCATGTCTTTACCCACCCAGCCACCGCGTCACCCAGGTTTTCCAGCTTTGGCGTGAACGTGGTTCCTACCGGTCCCGTGGGTCGGGTGGCCAGCGGTCGGGTCAGGCCACCTACCCCCCTCACCTCCCACTCTCCTTCTCCCCACCTTCCCTCCCCCCCCAGTAGCCGCAATCTCCAAACCCTCTTAGTCTGCCCGTTTGTCTTCATGGGCACCTAGCGGGACGCCAGAAGTAGGTCATGGTTGCTATTCCCACTACTTTCTGGTGCCCAAGAAGGACGGAGGCCATCCTCCTGTCCTCGACCTCAATTTCTTCCTCAAGAAGGAGAAATTCAGGATGCTCACTCTTGCTCAGATTCTCTCTGCCCTGGACCCTGAAGACTGAATGGTGGTGTTGGACTTGCAGGACGCATTCTTCCACATTCCTGTTCTGCCTGCCCACAGGCATTACCTGCGGTTCACGGTGGGCCATAAGCATTTTCAGTTCGCTGTGCACCCTTTTGGCCTCACCAGTGCCCCTCGGGTGTTCAGCAAGATGATGGTAGTGGTTGCAGCTCATCTGTGGAAATCTGGGGTGCCAGTCTTCCCCTGTCTCGGAGACTGGCTGTTGAAGGCGAGCTCATCTCAGGCTGTCGTCTCCCACCTCCAGACTACGGCGGAACTCCTGCATTCGCTGGGTTTCTTTATCAACATGCCGAAGTCACATCTGACTCCTCTTAGACGTTCCCTTTCTCCAGAGCTGTTCTGGACACAGTGCAGTTTCGGGCCTATCCTCCTGATTGGTGAATCCAGGATATTCAGGCTATGATACTGATCTTTCAGCCTCTATCCTGGATTTCGGTGAGACTGATACTGAGGCTGCTGGGCCTCATGGCCTCCTGCATCCTGCTTGTGACACATGTCCGTTGGCATATGTGGGCCTTGAAGTTCCAGTGGGCGCAGCATCAGGGGAATCTCTCTGACATGGTCCAGATCTCGGAGTGAACTGCATAAGACCTGCAGTGGTGGCTTACAAATCACGATTGTGTCAGCAGCAGACCCCTCTCCCTTCCCCAACCAGATCTGACATTAGTGACAAATGTGTCACTGCTGGGATGGGGCAACCATCTGGGAGAGGTGCAGATTAGATGACTCTGGTCTCCGGCAGAATCTGTACTCCACATCAACCTGTTGGTGCTCCGAGCGATCCAGTTGGCATTGAAAGCCTTTCTATTATCCATCAAGGGAAGGCTAATGCAAGTGTTCACAGACAACACCACCGCCATGTGGTACTGCAACAAGTGGGGTAGGGGTCGTGGACCCTTTGTCAAGAGGTCTTGCATCTCTGGACATGGCTGGAACAGCAGGGCATATCCCTGGTGGTTCAACATCTGGCGGGTTTTCTGAATGCCAGAGCAGACGTACTCAGACGAAGATGCCTACCGGATCACAAATGATGTTTCCATCTGGAGGTAATGCAAGGTCTCTTTCAGCAGTGGAGAGAGCCTTGGTTAGATCTGTTCGCCACCTTTGAGAACACGTTATGTCAGCAGTTCTGCGCACTGGAGTTTCCAAGGCGGCTATCGCTGGAGACGCTTTTCATCATGAGTGGAGCTCAGGCCTCCTGTACACCTTTCCGCCCATACCACTCCTGCCCAGAGTTCTCAAGAATATCCAGAACACGGGGCCCAGGTCATCATTGTGGCTTCGGATTGGGCTTGGAGAGTCTGGTATCCCAAGCTGTTGAGCATGGCCATTCGTCCTCCGATCAGGCTGACCCTTCAGGAGGATGTTCTGTCGCAGCACAGGGGAGGGTTCTCCACCCGAACCTCTCAGCGCTCCGCCTTCTTGCGTGGAGATTGAGCGCCAACAGTAAACAGCTTTCGACCTTCCGCCCGAAGTCTGTACCATTATCTTGGCTGCCAGGTGTCGCTTTACCAAGACCGTTTACACCTGCCATTGGGCAAAATTTGTGGCATGGTGAACAGAAAGAAACATTAATCCCTTTTCTGTCCCCCTTTCTCAGGTTCTCCTGTTCATTCTTTCCCTTTCTCAGCAGGGCTCTGCTCTGGGCACTGTAAAGGGATACCTTTCTGCAATCTCTGCTTTTCTTTGATTGCCTGACCAACCTTCCCTTTTCCAATCCACTGTTGTACATAGGTTTTTGAAAGGTTTGCAACATGTTTCTTCCTAATCCTTTCATTATGCCCCAGTGGGACCTCAATCTCGTCCTCACTTTCCTTATGTGCGCTCCCTTTGAGCCTCTGCACAATTGTCCACTCAGGTTCCTTACCATCAAGGCGGCCTTTCTTTTGGCGATAACATCTGCCCGGAGGGTCAGTGAGCTTCAGGCCTTGTCACCCAAGCCTCCTTATTTTAACATCTACCCAGACAAACTGGTGCTTTGTACGAGAGCAGTGTTCCCTGTAAGGTGCGCACGTGTGCGCGCGCGCATTCTAACTTCCCAGAGTGTGCAGTCTGTAGTGTGAAGCACGCACACTTCACAATTCACACAAGAGACTGTTTGCAGCTGCTTGCAGCTGCTTTAAATAACGTGAGCTGCATTAAAAAACGGCCACTTGCATGATGGAAAACCACAGGGAGAAGCGGAGACAATATCATGTGGAGAAGGGGGAAGCAGTTCACTGTGGAAGAGGCAGTGCGGGGAGGGGTGGGTGGCTGCAGAGGGGTCACAAGCAGGGCTGGGCGTAAACAATTGACTGAGACTGTGCCCTGATCTGAAAGAAACTTTGATGTTTGTTGTGGGGGCAGGGGCCGTTGCAATGAGACAGAGACCCCCTGGCAGCCTGGGTCAACGTGAACACCGAGGACACAATCAAGACCATGGGCACAATCCACTCCGGCTCCCCATCAGACCCTTTTCCACACCACATCTTCAACAAAGCCGGCAGCTCCATCGCACCCCACCTGCGCAACGTCATCAACCTCTCCTTCGAGACCGTGACCTTCCCAGAGAGCTGGAAACACGCCGAGATCAACGCCCTACTCAAAAAACCCAAGGCGGACCCGAGCGACCTCAAGAACTTCTGGCCCATCTCCCTGCTTCCATTCCCAGCTAAGGTCATCGAGAAGATCGTCAACAGACAGCTCAACCGCTACCTCGAAGATAACAGCATCCTGTACCCCTCCCAGTCAGGATTCCGCAGCAACCACAGCACCGAGACCGCCCTCATCGCCGCCACAGACGACATCAGGATCCTGCTGGACAACGGCGAGACGGCGGCCCTCATCCTCCTGGACCTCTCCGCCGCCTTCGACACTGTCTGCCACCGCACACTACGCACACGCCTCCACGACGCAGGGATCCGAGACAAGGCCCTGGATTGGACCACCTCCTTCCTTTCCGGCAGAACCCAGAGCGTCCGCCTCCCTCTATTCCGATCCGAAGCTTCCGAGATCATCTGCGGTGTACCCCAGGGATCTTCCCTCAGCCCGACACTGTTCAACAGCTGCATGGCTCCACTCGCACGCATCGCCCGACAGCACGACCTCAACATAATCTCCTACGCCGACGACACTCAACTGATCCTCTCCCTCACCAAGGACCCCCTAACAGCCAAATCCAACCTCCACGAAGGAATGAAAGCCGTCGCCGACTGGATGAAGTGCAGCCGACTTAAGCTGAACACAGACAAGACGGAGATCCTCATCCTCGGCTCCAACCCATCAGCCTGGGACGACTCCTGGTGGCCCTCGTCACTAGGGGCACCCCGACACCGACCACGCACGCAACCTGGGAGTCATCCTCGACTCAACGCTCACCATGACCAAGCAAGTCAACGCAGTCTCCTCCTCCTGCTTCAACACCCTCTGCATGCTCCGCAAGATCTACAGGTGGATCCCGACAGACACGAGAAGAACAGTCACCCAGGCCCTCGTCAGCAGCAGACTCGACTACGGAAACGCCCTCTACGCAGGAGCCCCGACCAAGCTCATCAAACGACTGCAAAGAATCCAAAACGCCTCTGCACGCCTGATCCTCGACATTCCACGCCACAGCCACATCACCCCCACCTGAAAAACCTGCACTGGCTCCCCGTCGACAAGAGAATCTCCTTCAAACTCCTGATCCACGCACACAAGGCACTCCACAAAACCGGCCCAGCCTACCTCAACAGTCGACTCTCCTTCTACGTTCCCAACCGTCAGCTCCGCTCCGCCGACCTCTCCCTGGCCACCGTCCCGCGCATCCGGAGAACCACCACCGGAGGCAGATCCTTCTCTCACCGCGCCGCTAAGATCTGGAACACCCTTCCCCTCAACCTACGACAGACCCAAGACCTGCTGACCTTCAGGAGACGACTCAAGACCTGGCTATTCGACCAGTAGCGGCAACACCCCCCCTCCTCTCCCTCAGCGCCTTGAGACCCTCGCGGGTAAGTAGTGCGCTTTACAAATCTTGTGATATGATATGATATATGATATGATATATGTGTGAGGAAGATGGGAGGAGGGCAGGGGGTTGATGGGGTGCTAACAATTACTCTGAAGTACATCAAGGACTGGTCACAAGGTGCGCACATGCCACTTGCTTAATAGGTTTTGCTGAAATTGGCAGCGGCAACAGGGATATACAGACAGCAGTGGCGTCTCTGATTAATGTATTTTGTTACGGCAATGCATAAATTGGCATTATTCGAATGCCTGGTAATAATGTTAAGTTTAAAGTGCTCAGTGCATTGTTCATGTTTTGGAAGGGAAGCTGATGCTTGCAGATAAAGATCAGCCTGATAGTTATTAGTGCATCAGTGCAGAGGCCCCTTTTACAAGCTGAGCCCTGAAATGCTTACTATTAATCATGCAGCAAACATCACCTAAAATAAGATGAAGCCTCTTCAAAATACAAAATTCCATCTTTCTTTAACACGCTGAACTTTGGCATTAATATGTCACATTACATCAGTGCCCAACATTGATTAAAAGTACGTTTTCAAAAATCCCCTTAGCAATGTGGTTTGTGAACTGAGGAAAGTAAGTTGTAATGTGCACCTTGAATGTGGCCCACATTCTTGTATAGAGAGCAACATTATAGTCTAGTAAATCAAAACATTGTTTGTATGCCTCTTATGCTGAACTCATCTATTGAAAGGTGCTTTCATTTACGATAATGAAGAAAATGGCATATTGCTGAAATAAACTATTTGCCTAAGGTCACACAATTTGGTTACGTGAGAAAGCCAGGATCAATTGCAGGTTTTCTAGTTTCACTTTGTACAAATTGGCCACTAAATGGGTGTTTGAACTGTGAAATACAGCAATAGTCAGCATTCAGTGGGCCCCTCTGGCCCTGGTGCCGTTGCACCTGCTGCACCAATGGAAGCTACACGTCTGCACAACACTAACTGTATCATTTTCTTTTAGTGGCACCAGCTCACTGTTTCCATGTAGTGGGCATGCGCTGATGTTAGTACCAGGGAAGTAGCTACCATTGGTGCAGCGGGTGCAATGGCACCAGGGACCATACAAACCATGTACATTTCTGTATTTTCCTATCCCAACAACAGTCAGGAGGGCCATTTTCCTTGCTTGCTCCAGAGCCCATGGCATAATTTCTATGCTACTGGCATTTACCTGGTCTTTCCAAAATATGCATAAACCTTAGCTTCGTGCCATTGCTAGCAAAGATGGAGGACTGCATATTTTGACAAGAAAGTGCCTGAGCAGGTGTGAAACCTTTGGCTGCCTCTTCTTGGTTCATGCAGGCTTCCCTTCTACCTGAAATAAAGCTTTCCTGGGCGTTCCGGGAACATGGCGGCCGCGAGGTAAACGGTCGCGGACCGCCGGAGTGAGGAGTACGGAAGATAGAGAGATCAGCATGTAGGCTTATGTCAAAACTTCCCCCCCCCCCCAACCCGCAAATTTATCGTCGGAACCGAGGCATACCTTTGGCTCTCTCCCAGGCCGTGAGGGATCTATGCAGCTCTGTTTTGCGACTTGCGGGAGCCCTTGGAGCCGCCCGCTGGTCAGATACGCCGCCTCAACGTGGAGCCGAGAGGCGGTGCAGCTGAGGCGTGCATGGGCTGCTCGCGCCCTCACACGCAGCGGCAGAGTCAGCACAGGTTGGTCGAATAGAAGCGATCCAGACGGAAGGAATTCAGAGGTACGAGAGTGCAAGTTAAAAGCAGTATTCGATGAGAGAGGAAGTGTCGCCCCCCAGCCTATGTATGATAACCAGGAGCAGCAGTTCAGAGACTTAGGAAACTTTAGTGAGCAGTGGAGTGCTCGTATGGAGAAATCTGCAGTGCCTTCTGGTAAATCAGGTACCCTGCCAGATAAAATATCCAGATATACTCTGCGCGCTCGTGCAGCGAGAAAATCTGGGGTAAGCCCTGACCTATATGCATCTACGGCTATAGAGGTTCAAACAGAGGTCCAAACAGAGTATGTCGCAAAAAAGGCTGTGCAAGCTAAGACGTTAAAAGCGGGCATGCTGGTAAAGCAATTGGGGAAGAGCCCCCGAGTAAGGAGGAAAAGAATCTCGCCCCCCCAGGTCAGGGTAACTCCCTCCCTTAAAACCTTCTATAAAGTTATGTTGCATTCTATCTCAGTGGGGATGGGTAGGGAGGAATCGACAGCCAAGACTCAATGGGAATTGGGGAGGGGTGAGGCTATAGGTGAGGCTTCAGAAAACCCTATCCCAGCACAGGTAGATGAAGGTGGCGAAGAGGCGAACAGTGGTCATGGAGTATCAACCGGAGTTGTCTTTCAGGTGCCAACACAGAACAGGTTCACCGGCCTCGAACTGGGGGAAGAGGTCGAAGGTGAAGGAAGTCCTACCCTGGAAGACCATCGTGAGTCAGCCCTAGAAACTGTGACTGAGACTGAGATAGTGGGACCAAATTTACACACTGAAACCCCCTTGGCCTCCATACTCCTGGGATTAAAAGAGGAGATTAGGTACAGGTTCAAAATGTCGGAAGCAAACCAAGCGGATATACAAGCCTCTTGTATTACCTTGGCACAGAAACTAGATGAAGTCGCAATACGCACCAAAGAGGTGGAGGTAGGAGTGATGCGACACGTTATCGCCAAAAATACTGAGGGGGTTGGAGTGTTGGCCAAGGAAAACACAGGACTCAGGGCAGATTTGGAGAGAGTAGAGAACTATGCCCGGAGAAATAAACTGAGGCTCTTAAATATCCCCGAGGCGGAAGAAGGGACAGACATTAAGGCTTTTGTAATCCAGCTGCTTCGTGAGACCGCTCTAAAAGATAGGCCAGATATCAATCTGGATAGCGAAGTACAGCGTGTACATCGTGATCCCTTCAGACGGAACCTCCAGCGGCAGAAGCCAAGGAAAATTCTTATAAATTTCATCTCGTATACTGTGAAAGAATTAATATTGACCGCTGCCCTGAGAAATGGCCCATATTCGTTTCAGAATTTTTCTTTTAATATCAGGTCTGATGTCTGTAGAGCCACAGATTTGAAACAATGGGAGCTTGGAAAAAAAATGGACGAATTGAACAAACTTGGAGCCAAGGCTCAATTGAAATTCCCGGCAATGCTCCGTGTTATGTGGGATAACCAAATGCGAAATTTTAGGTCAGTGGAAGAGGCAGATGATTTAATAGCCACTATAAAGAAGCGGGTACCTTTTGAAATTCTCATAGGAAGTAAGGAAGGATATTCCATACAAATTGAGTAATCATGTATAACCACATGAATTAAACATTGTAGGATCACTTAAATATGCTCGGGGGGGGTAAAGGGAAAGGACAGGGTAGGGTAGGAAGTGGGGTGGGAATATATTTTTTCTCCTCTCTTTCTTCATCTTTTCTTTTTCTCTTATTTTGATTTGGAAAGGATTTCCTCACTCCGGTGGTTCAAATAGGCATTTGTATGCCTGAAGAGCAAGGGAGGGTTCCCAAGGGTAGGAGAGGGGGGGTGGAGGTAGAGGGTGGGGCACAGGGTGGGGAGCAGTGGGAAAAAAAACAAAAAAATAAGTCCTCATGACAGCACTATTAACTTTAGACAGGGCCAAAATCGAAAAACCACGCAGGGATGAAAGGGCGCGAGAATACACTCCAGGTGTTAACCTGGAATGTAAATGGTCTCAGATCCAAAGCTAGGCAGAGGCTAATATTGAAATATTTGGAAGAATCTATAGCACAAGTTATTATGCTACAAGAAACCCATCTAACCGCAAGTGAAAGCAGGGAACTGTACGCAAGGGAAAAGTGGATAGAGGGTTATGCTGTTTCAGATCAAGCAGAATATTGCAAAGGGTTGGCGATATTGACTAGGAGGGGCTCCGGAATTGATTTAACTACCTCCAAAACCGACAGTTCTGGGAGGTGGGTTATATCGACTCTTAGATGTGCTGGTATAGAATTTACATGTGTGGCCTATTATGGCCCTAATGTAGATGACCCCCAGTACATAATTGATCTACATCTGTCATTGGCTGAAGTGTCTACCCCCATTGTTATCGAAGGGGACTTTAACACCCTATTAGATCCATTACTAGATAGATCCACTGGCAAGATTAGGGGACAGGCTCAGGCACCCAGGACAAGGCAGGCCTTGAAGCATATGATCTACGAAATGGGCTTGGTGGATACATGGAGACAGTTAAAAGGGCAAAAACGAGGGTATACCTTTCACAGCAAAAAATACTCCCACTTCTCCAGATTAGATTATTTATTAGTAGACCGACTGGGGGCAGGAAAATTAAAAGAGATAAATATTCTACCAGGCCATATCTCGGACCATGCTCCGGTCAGCGTAACATTATTTGGGGTGAGAATAGGTTACAATATGAGATGGACTTTGAAAAGATCTATCCTACTAAACTCAGATGTGTCCACCCATATGAGGGAAAGGACAAAGGAGTTCTTTTTGGATAACGCCCAGTCCGCCCTCTTGGATATAATATGGGATGCCTTTAAGGCATATATACGAGGGATACTACAAAGTCAAGCATCATATTTAAATGAGCTCGATAGAGCAGAACTAAAAAGTTTGGAGGGGAAAGTGGGGGCGTTGGAACTAAAGTTGCAGTCTGTAGACCCCACCCAAAATGCTGAGTCTTTAATGAAACAACTGGTAGAGGCAAGGTTAAATTATAGGATGAATCTAGAGGCTAAGTGCCGTGAGAAGTGGGCGACTGGTCGCATGAAACAATTTGAGTATGGAGAGAAGGCCGGCGCATTGTTGGCCTGGAAGTCGAGGGCTGATAGGTCCCGAAATCATATTCGAGAATTAATAATCAATGCTCAGGGAGACACTTCAAATAAGGAAGACGAGATGCAGGCTCGCCTGGTCTCGCTTTTCTCAGAATTATATACTGAGGAAATCAGGCCAGAGGAGGGGGTATTAAAGCATTGGCTTTATAAGTTGGATCTCGCAGTTCTTTCAAGTGAATGCAGGAAGATAATAGATGCCGAGATTACCGAGGGTGAAATCAGAGAGCATATAAAACATCTAAAAAATGGGAAGGCAGCAGGCCCCGACTCATTACCAGGAGAGCTATATAAGATAATTGTAGATGAAATAGTCCCAGAAATGGTATTACTGTTTAATTCGATCTATAAGGGGGAGGAACAAATTCCAGCTTCATGGAAGGAAGCTATAATTACTCTGATCCTTAAGCCTGCAAAGGATCCAAAAAGTGCAGACTCGTATCGGCCCATCTCCCTGCTAAATGCCGACTATAAAATCTACACTAGCATTTTGGCAGGGAGGTTGGCCAAGGTAGCCCCCCAACTAATTCATGTCAATCAGAAGGGTTTTATCCCAAAGCGACAGATTCAGGAATTGACTATGTCCTTGATCGGGACTATTGATCTAGCAACCACGTGATCGTTTCCCTTGGCGGTAATCACCATAGATGCCGCCAAGGCATTCGACCGCGTTTGTTGGGCGTTTCTATGGGCGGTCTTGGAATCAATGGGCTTTAATGCGGGTTATATTACGGCTATAAAAAAACTGTATCAAGGTCCTACAGCTAAGATTTTAGTAAACGGAGCTTTGACAAAGAATTTTAAGATCACTAGGGGTACGAGGCAGGGCTGCCCTTTGTCCCCCCTCCTCTTCGATATTTACATCGAACCCCTAGCCCATCTCCTACGGAAAGATGACCAGATAATCCCTATCCACTCACTTCGCTCTTGTAGCAAAATTGCCCTATTTGCGGATGACCTTATAATTTATACCTATGACCCAGCTAGAACGATACCAAGGATGGAACAGTTAACTAAAGAATTCGGGGAAATCTCTGGATATTTAGTAAACACTACTAAAACTGAGGTGATGGTTTGGAACTTAGATGGTTGGGAAGGTAGAGGGTGTGAGGAGATAAAATATCTAGGGATCAATATAGTTAACCAGATCAGTGATATCCCGACTCGGAATCTAGTTAGAGTGGCAAAAGAGATAGACAGGGCCCTGACTAGATGGAAGAATCTCCCGCTTACTATCTATGCGAGGGTGAACTTGATAAAAATGTCTATCCTCCCCAAATTAACATACATATTCAACTGCATCCCGTTAAAATTCCCTAAAGAAATGATAAATAAAATACAAGGGAAAATAACTAGTTTTATCTGGGCCTCTCGCGGAATACGTCTTTCATGGAAAAAGCTAAGGAGATGGCTCCATGCGGGTGGCCTAGCCCTGCCGGATCTTAACTTATATTGTATGGCATTCCAATTTAAAAAATTTCGAATGCTTATAGGGGACCCTGACTCAACTACCTGGGGCTCTATATTAGGGGAAATGACAAATGAGTTCGGGACAGCTTTTTTGTATAAATTTGGGGCTCAGAATTTTTTTTTTTAAGTATTAAAGGCATCCTTGAATCTATGGCTTACTATGAGCAAGATGCTTAATATAGGATACTTCTCAGAATTTGCTCCTATCTGAGATTCCCCAGGGACACCGGAATGCCTAAAAGATGGTTTGACGTTACCACTGAAGCAAGCCGGGTTGATTAAGTGGGGTGAACTACTATCCGAAGGCGAACTGGTCCCTTGGGAAGTATTGAAAGCCAAGACTGATAACAGACTATCTAAATTTAAATACATTCAGCTAACTTCATGGCTTTCTACAATATCCCGTGAGACAGGGTCGTTATGGGACTTCGAGAATGATATTCAGGATACTAGAGCAAAGAACAAAGAAGTCTCCAAGTGGTATACGCAACTCGTGGATGTAGAGGAAAGGAAACTAGAGACTCCACATACTATCTGGCAGGATGCACTTCAGAAAGAGGATTTGCAATCACTCTGGAAGGATTCCCTAAAAGCATTATACTTTTTAGTTACACCCGCAAACTTCAAAAGACATCACTTTTTTACAATAAATAGATTGTATTGGACGCCGCAAAAAATAGCCAAGTTCATATCTCAGCCGATCCCTAGTTGTAATAGATGTAAAACACCAAAAGCCAAGGATATACATATTTTTTTACATGCCCCGAAATAAAGCAATATTGGAAGGTGGTGGAATCTACCATTTGTGACATCTTGAAGATACCATTAACATTGACAGCAACTCTTGTGCTCTTCGGGGTGAAGCACGATTTGCAAACAAGGCTTGACAGTAAACAAAGGGGGTTGATATTTTACCTGTTATTCTTGGCCAGACGAGAGATATGTAAATATTGGACGGACTCTGTGCCCCCGTATCCTACTGGTTGGTTGAAAGCGGCCAAGTGGACATGTAGAACAGCTAACGATGGTAATCTACCAAGGACTAGGGATTTGTGTCAGGTGTTCGCAGACTGGTCAAGCTAGGCATGCTGAGATGCCTGTCTTTTTTTTTTGTGTGTGTTTTTTTTTTCTTTCTCTAGTCCTATGATTATACCAGAACATGGCGGAGGCGTCTATCCTTCGGGAAGAAAGAGCCTTCTAAAGGGTTGGGCTGAGAAAAGGCAAGGGCCCATACGATATAAGGGTGCCAGATAATGGTCCTTGACTTGTAAGATGCCATGCTGACATGAGGACACAGAAAAAAAAAATAATAAAGCTTTCCATTTGTTTAATTTACAAACACAGTTTGCTTTTATAAATGTAGAAGTAATAATAATCACTGTACAGTAAATACAATAATAAATCCACATGTTTTGGAAATGCACACCGCACACATTCGTACATTAACAGTCACTCCATTACCAGCCCAGTTTACACAAATTATGCTGAGATGCATGGATGCCTAATGCATTATTTCATTGTGCATTACCTAAGAGAATGAGGTTTTACAAATGTGTATTTGCAGTTTATTATGCACTATATGACAGTGCATACTGTGGACTGAGTCGCAGCCATGTGTCTTTTTAAGTAAAAACAGTGGGAGTGTGATTATGATGGGACATGATTGAGAGCTTTGCCTTAAGGCACAATGCAGTGCCAGTTTCTCACAGTGCCTGTCAGTGAGTCCTAAAGCTGTTCAGACTACATGCACCTCCAATTTTGGTCTATGGACAAATCACAGAGTGTGAAAAGATAGCCCAGCATGTCTGCGACAAAGTAGGTCAAATATATAATCTGTTCATTTCATCAAGCCCTGCTGATTCCAGTAACAACTCTCCGACAGCTCACTATCTTAGCAATGACTTAAATGCCTTGGGTAGCAGCACTTCAGCCAATCTTTTTTTTTTTTAAACATATTTTTATTGGTATTTTGCAAAATATCGACAATTTGAATGCCATCAAAAGAAACAATGAGAATCAGAAATCAAAAAAAAGGAAACAGGGGAAGCAGAATAGTTTATATCTACTATCACTGTCTACAATCAAGGGTGTTCGCTCCACCAATACCAGTATATCTCACCAATTGTTTAGGTAGTCGTCCAACATCGGTCCGTCTTATGCATGCATAATTATAATTTGAAACATAATTTGCCATTGACCTTATATGAATTCAATCCAATGAAAAATGAAACAGAAGGAAACAAAAAAAGTACCTAGCAACAAGTAACTGGTGCAGAGGAGTGGTGTGAGCACGTCTATGTGCTAATATCTAGCGGGGTAAAGGACATTCCCACCCCGCAAAGCTGGGCTGTGGCAGGGGACCCCCTCCCCCCCAATTGTGCTTTCCCACCCTCGGTGAGCTTAGCCGTTCCATTGTGTTTTCCAAGACTACTCACACCCTCCCCATATATCAGACGCTAGGAGCCCCCGATGGCCCCGGTCTAGGCTCCTGGATCTCGGCATCCATTTGCGACAAACGGTCGGACTCTTCCCCCTCACTGCCCGACCCCGCTGGCCTCTCCCATTCAGCTAGTACTTCCTTCCATTGCTGGGCCATCGGGAGCTTCCTCACCCCTCTGGCCTCCTCCCATGCCAACGCTCTGCCCTCTGCTCCCGCCCATGCAATGACATCCCTATTCCAAGCTGAAATCTGTGGGCCCTCGCCGATTTCCACTCCATCGCAATCCTGCGTTTAGCTAAGCCCAGCGCAAGATCAATCAAGCGGTTCCAAACTTTGCGTTTAGGCGGTCTGGTGAAGAGACCTAGCAGGGACATCTGGATTGTTAAGGCCAACTCCCTACCAAGCACGTCCTTGATCTTAACCAACACCGCCTCCCAATAGGGGCGCAACCACTGGCAATCCCAGTTCATGTGGCCAAAGTCAGCATCCGGGTGTGCACACCTAGGGCACTGTCTCACTTCCCCTCCATATGTCATGTTAAGTCGATGTGGTGTCATATAAGTCATATGTGTATAATTAAATTGAGTATATTTGTCTGGTATTCCGGGAAACCTTCCCTGAGTATCTCAAGACTCTACGCCACTCATAGTCAGTAAGGACTTTACCCCCCATTGTATCCCATCGCGCCCGTAGTCTATCCAGCGGGACAGTGGAGGCTTCCACTAGCGTGGCATAAAGCAATTTCACGAGATGCCCCGCCGACCCCAAAGTGAATAACGTGTGGAGGACAGGGTGTGTATCAGGTTCATCCCTTCCAGGGCCCCATAGTTGCGCAAACGTGCGCATTAATGCTTCATAGCGTAGGAATTGGCCCGGGGGGAGTCCACTATCCTCCATCAGGTCCGCAAAGGGGATCAGAGCCTTGTCTAAGTAACAATCCCCTACAGTCTCTAGTCCAGCCTCCAACCATCTGGCCAGCTGGGCGTCCGTGAATACAGACTGCGGGTCCCCGTGCGGTAGACCCACCAAGGGAATCAGGGGGGAATACTTTACAGGTTGTTGCCTTCCGCTACAGCATCGTCTCCACGTCTGGAAGGCCGTGCGCTGCAACAGGGAGCAGGAGGGGATGGACGTGGCCGGTAGTAGGAGTTTTGCTGTCACTAATCCTCGACTAGATACTGGATCCGTTAGGCACGTTCCCTCTTCATTCACTCCCTCCACCCACTGTGCCAACCACTGCAGTTGGGCGGCCAACATATAAAATTCGAAATTTGGCACCCCAAGTCCGCCTTCCGCCATAGGGCGCTGCAGGGTCTGTAGGGACACTCGCGGACGTGCATCACCCCAAATCAATTGCCGCAGGAGAGCATGCAGAGGTCTGAACCAGCTGCTCGGCATCAGAACCGGTAAGTTCGCAAAGAAATAAAGTAACCGAGGCAGCATAACCATTTTGGATAGCGTAATCCGGGCCATGATGGGCAATTGCAGCGAGCTCCAAAACTGAGCACAAGAGTGAAGGGAGCGCAGCGTCTTGCCTAAATTCCCGTCCTTAAGATCATCCAGCTCGTGGAAAATGTGTATGCCCAACCCTCGCAGTGGGGGAGTCATAAAGGAGTTGCACCCACCGCACCCAGTCATCCCCTAAGCCCATGCGACGCATCACCTCGAAGAGGTACTCCCAGCTCACCGTGTCAAATGCTTTCTCCAAGTCGACTGATAAAACCGCCGCGTGCTGGAGCATCCGCGTGATAGAGCACGGAGTAGAGCCGACGGAGGTTGTAAGAGGTGCTACGAGTGGGGATCAACCCGTTTTGATCCGGGTGAATCAGAGATTTCATATGTGGGAGCAACCTACCCGCCAGTACTTTACTCAGGATCTTAAAGTCTAGGTTCAGCATAGAGAGCAGTCGATAGTCCCTCACTCCTGCGTCGGGTTCTTTGGTCTTGGGGAGCGGGATCACTAATGCCGTCTGGGTAGAATCAGGCAAACCCCCCCTCCCACTCCTCCGTGTACAATGCCACCAGATGCGGCGCCAGAATATCAACAAACCGTTGGTAGAACTCGGCCGGGAGGGCATCAGGCCCAGGCGTCTTACCGTGTGCCAGTGCAGTTATGGCGGCTCTGACTTCCTGCACTGTAACCGGACTTCCCAGTTCTTCCTGTTCTTCCGCCTCCAATGTGCGGAGCTGCAAAGGGGCCAAGAAGTTGCGTATATACGACAAGGGGGCCTCGGTCGGGGCCTCGTACAACCCCTCATAATATTTCAAGAAAGTGTCATTAATGATGTCAGGGTCGTGCACTGTTTCCCCACCAAGCCGCGTGACAAGCGCGCCCCCCAACTCAGGCTTAATTAGGTGTGCTAACAGTCGACCCGCTCTCCCTTCTTCCCGTACTTTGTCCAGATACTCCTTATGGTTATTACACCGCAGTCTACTCAACGTCTCATTGTACCGCGCCCTCGCTTCGTGTAAGGACGGCAGGGCCGCATCATCCATACCTTGCAAATTATCCAGTCTGCGGATAGACCCCTCCAATTCTAAAAGTTTGCGCTGAATCTCCCTGTGCGCCCCACACGCCTGAGCCATGCAATGGCCCCGCACCACAACTTTAAACGCTTCCCACTCTACCTGGGGAGACGAGGCAGTGTTGGCATTGATAGGGAAGTAAGTGTCAACTAATGTTTCCAGTGAGGACCGGAAAAGGACGTCGTCTAGTAAGAGCGGATGCAATTTCCAAGTTGGGATCGGGGGGCGTCGACATAACTGGTGGTGTAGCATGAGTAATGGGCTATGGTCCGACAGGGTACGTCCCAAGTACTCCGTGTGTGATACTGAGCCATTGAAGGCCGGGGTACAGAGGAACATGTCAAGCCTAGTATGGACTTGGTGCACCGGTGAGAAAAAGGAGTACTCCCTATCCCTTGCGTGTTGCAGCCTCCAGGTGTCCTCTAGGCCCCAATGGGACATCCAAGTCTGGAATCCCGATGCAGTACGGTGTGGCTGGTTTCCTGGCATGGGAGGGTGCGAACGATCAACAGTAACATCCACTACACAGTTAAAGTCGCCCCCCAGTATGAGAGAACCTGTCAAGCATTGGGCCAGTGAGGCGGAGAAAGACTCCAGAAAACCGACCTGGTCCTGGTTGGGAGCATAAACACTACCCAGGGTCACTTCCCGTCCCGCCAGTCGGCCCACAAGCAGGGCGTACCTCCCCTCCGAGTCCAGCCATGTTCGTTCAGGTGAGAAAGGGGCCCCAGGTTTCACCCAAATTAAGACCCCTCTGGCAAAAGCAGAGAAGGTGGTCGCAAATACCTGCCCTCGCCACCTCCTCTGTACCCTCCCAGCCTCCTCTTTGTTAAGATGCGTCTCTTGGAGAAAGGCTATGTGCACATCCCTGCGCCGAAGGTAGGAGTATATATTATGTCGTTTGGTTATTGTTCCCATACCCCGGATGTTCCATGTGAGAAACCTCACAGTGTCATGTGTGCCTGTCATTTCCACAGAAACCCTATCCAGAGTGCCATGGGGGATCCCTCCCCCGCCCGTGTCCTGATGCATGCGCCACCATCCTCCTCCGCAAACGATCAAACAAACGAGAAAAACCTCAATTAACAAACCCTCATTTTGCACAACTCCCCAAGCCCAGGACAGCCTGACAACGGTCAGTCGTCCAAACAATATGTGGAACATGACCCTTAGTGAGGCCTTACTCTAGTAAGGATCCCAAGGGGGGTAGACAGTAAGAGCAGAAGGCAACATAGGGTTAACGCGCAAACCGTCCTGGTCGCGCCGGCCCAATAGGTCTTAATGAACCAGAACCGGGGACCACCACCAGTGGATCAGCAGCCCCCCAAGGATTCGAGCCAGGACGGAGCCCTAGCAGTCTCAGATAACGTCATCGGCTGTACGTGGCGTCACCACCGGCATCTGCACACTATCGCTGCGGGATGTGTCAGAGTCAACGTCCCCAGTGTCCTTTGATGAGTGAGCCTGCGTCTCGCGAGCGGGGCTCCAGCCCTGCATCAGCGCCGCCACTGCCCGCAGAGCTTCTGCCCTCTCCTTTTCGGTCTGGGAAGAGGTCGGTTTCTTAGGGGCTCCCCTCCGGGAGCGCCGCCTGGAACGCTTCCCAAGCTCCGCCGGTTTCTTCGATTCAGTTCTAGGACCAGCAGGCTGGGAGGTCCCAGTCTTATAGGCCCCAATCCAGTCCCAGGCCTCACCCGGGCTCCCGCAGAAGTGGGTAGTACCGTCCAACACAATTCGTAGGCGAGCCGGGAACATCAGGGAATACTGCAGGCCCTCCTCCCTCAGTGCCCTTTTAACCTCCAGGAAGGAGGCCCGCCTCTGTTGCACCTCCAGGGTGTAGTCTGGGAAGAGGGAAACCTTGCTGTTGTCAACTGTGTAGGGACCCTCTGTACGGGCCTTCCACAATAAGAGATCCCTGTCCCGGAAATTAAGCAAGCGGGCCACCACCGGCCGTGGGGGACGCCCGGGCGCCGGGGACGTGGCCGGAACCCTGTGAGCTCGTTCAAGAGTGTAGAAGGGCGACAGGCCCTCAGGCGCCACCTCCGAGTGCAGCCACAGCTCCAGGTAGGCCACCATGTCGTCGCCCTCGATTCCCTCCGGCAGGCCCAAAATCCGTTCATTATTCCGTCGGTTGCACCCTTCCGCGTCTTCGGCTCTCCGTTCCAGGACACCCACCCTGTCCGTAAGGGCTCCCACCTGCTGCTCCAAGGTCTTTTGGGCTGGGGCTAACTCAGAAATGCTGGCTTCGGTTCCTTTCACCCTCTCGGAGAGCTTCTTATGTTCCTCTCGTAAGAGACCCAGCCCCACCGTGCTGATGTCGTGGTGGAGGGTGGCCTTCGTGTCCGCGATAGCCTCTAATATCTTGCCCAGTTGCTGTTGTATTGGGGCATCCATAGTAGTCTGCGACTGCTCCTGGGTAATGCCATCAGGGTCCTGTGTGGCTTCGGCTTGTCGACCTCGGGGTTTGCCCATGGCGCCAACCCACCTCCAGCCGGTGGGCCACTCCAGAGAGGAGGCCTAGGCAAGCTATCGGTATCGCAATCTCACACCCGCACCAGGGCCCAGGTATACTCCACCCAGGGGGGCTCCAACACTGCCACCAAAAGCAAGTGCTCCGCTGCAGGGCCCGGCAGAAGCAGCGCTCCTGCGTTCACGAGCCAGCCCTGGCTCCGCTCCGGCCCAGTCTCATATCCATGCTCTGGGTCCGGCCCAAACACCTCCTGGCGGTGAGTCGCCCCTTGCCACTCACTGTTCAGGTCAGGGCGCCCTTATTCACGCCGGAAAATGACCACCATACTCCAGGGCAATGTCTATCTCAATGCGCAGGTAGAGGGACCCCCAAGCAGGCAGCCCCGAGCAGGCCTCGCAAACCAGTGTCACCGGCAAGGCTATCCAAGTCTCAGGCTCTCGTCCAGAGGGATCCTCCCGGGCCACACGCCCTCACCAGAGGCCTCCGCTGCCTGGTCTCAGGAGCCGATGGGGTCCCCAATGCACTTTACCCCAGCGCAGCCAGCAGGGGCTCCAAGCCAAGCCTCAGTAAGGGGGGAAAACCAGAGGGCAGCAGCTGCATGTCAGTCCCTGAGCCCCAATATAGGCCCCGAGCATCAGCACCAGCACACAGCAGTCTCCCCAGGCAAACCAGACACACGGGCCAGGTGGTCGCTGCCCCTCCTGCGCCCAGTCGACCACACCAGGTTGGGCCCAAACAATCCACCGGCACACGGAGGGAGCTGCAGCCTCCGCTGTAACCGGCGCGCTCACCTCGTAGGGTCCAGCCAGTGGCCCCGCTGTTCCTCAATCCCCCAGAGGGGGGCCCTCTCCTTCCGTGAGGGCGCTGCAAGGGTCCGTCGCCGCTGGGGCCAGTGGCGACGTCCACTAGTCCAATCCACGAGCCCCGACCGGGCTCTTCGCACTGCGTCCCTGCGCCAAGGCACGCTCGGCCCACCTCCGCCGGTGGCCACCTAACTTCCGCTGCTGCACGCTGCAACCCCGGCTCCGCGGCCGCAGGTCCACCCACAGAGCGCGATCCGCCGAGAGGGGCAGGCTCCGCTCCTCCTCCGACAGCCGTCACCTGCAGGCCGCCATCTTGCCTGCCGCTGGCTCCAGCCGCCGTCAAAAGCTCCGTCGCACCTCAGCAGCGCGGGGAGCCGCCCGAGCACCAAGGCAAGCCCCCAGTGTCCCAGCACTGTTGGGCACCGTTTATGGGCGAACCCTGGTCTCCGGCAGCCAGAGAAGTGCGGATAAATAGCGGGCCGGCGCAGAGCTCACAGCTCACGCGTCCGCCATGCTCGGCTCCGTGGCCACACCCCCACTCCAGCCAATCTTTGTGAATTCACTGCCACTACCCCTACGAAAGTTTTCAAGATCAACCCATAGCTCCCTATCTGACCAACATCTTTAATGGGATGTTTACTACAGGGATTTTTCCCACCATGTGGAAGAAGGCCTCTATCCTTCCACTTCTTAAGAAGCCCAATCTGGGCCCAGGAAATCTTGCCAACTACCGTCCTATTTCCAGACTGCCCTTTCCAGCGAAGCTAATAGAAAAAATTATAAATACTCAACTGACGCAATTTATCCAATCTAATCCTCTATTGAACTCCACACAATTTGGTTTTACGGCTAAGCACAGCACAGAGACCTCATTGATCAAAACCACAGATGAGTTAAGAACCATCTTGGATGAGGGATGTACGGCAACCCTCATTCTTCTGGACTTATCTCCGGCCTTCGATACGGTCGATCATTCTAATCTGATCCTTCACCTCAAACACCTCGGCATCAATAACAAAGCTCTTGCCCTGCTATGAGCCTTCCTGATGGGCAGAGAATATTCAGTGATGTTGGACAACATCACATCCAAACCATTCTCTCTTCCTTGTGGGGTCCCTCAAGGGTCCTCACTCAGCCCTTTACTTTTTAACATCTATGTCACTGAATGAACATCTCTTATCAGCTCTTTTGGCTTCTCACCCACGTCTTACGCGGATGACACACAAATCATGTTGTCTGTCACCAATAACCTTAACCACACTAACCTCCAACTTTAGAACTGCATGAGAGCTATTGGCAATTGGATGCAAACATTGCCTTAAATTGAACTCAGACAAAACCAAGGTCATCCTCTTTGGTGGTAATGCACAATTCTGGAATCCCACTTGCTGGCCCACAGAACTAGGAGCACTCCCATCCCAAGTCCAAAAAGCAAAAAACCTGGGAGTCTTAATTTATGACTAGTTAAATTTTAGTAAATACATCAATTCAGTCATTTCCCCATGCTTCAACACCCTCAGAATCATCAGAAAAATCTTTCCCCTTATTCTCCCCAACTCAACGAAAACAGTAATCAACCTGTTAATTCTTATAAAACTGGATTACTGCAATGGACTGTACCTAAATCTCCAAAAGCAACATCTGAATAAACTGCAAAGTGTACAGAATACGGCTGCTAGACTCTTCCTTGACCTTCCGAAATTCCAGTCAGTCTCCCAAGCCATTAAAGGACTCCACTGGTTATATTTAGGCAATCAAATTCAATTTAAAGCACTCTGTCTTACCTACAAAGGTCTCCACAACTTCGGCCCTGATCATCTTAAATAATCCCTAGCGTGGTATGAACCCAGTAGGGACCTGCGATCCAAAGGTCACCCGCCCCAGATTCAAAAGACTTAAATGGGGTGGTAGTTGCTTTGCCGTAGAAGCACCTAAACTCTGGAATGTATTACCTTTTAATATCAGAGCTGCTCCCTCCTTATTAACCTTAAGAAAACTGCTGAAAACCTGGCTTTTAAACAACTAGTATCCTTCTCACTCTGTGTTTGTTATGCTGAGTCAGAGCCAAGAAACTCCTGGTGATATGTGCGCTTTAAGAAATTTATTAACATAACATATGTTATTTGTAACTGTTGAAAAATGGTTTCAAGAAATACACAACTTTCCAACTAAGACATCACCAAAGAGAAACAAAATGCACTTGCAGTAGGTGTGTGTGTGTGTGGGGGGGGGGGTTGAAGTAGAGGAGGTGAAATTAAGTATGTTCAGGAGAGAGTGAAAAAACGGTGCACAAGAAGAAAGCGATGGTGTGAGATTTCCGAAAGCTGTGGGGACAAAAAGGATGTGTGTTAAGGTCACCTATTTTCAGTTCACATTATCTTAACAAAATCATTGCTACTCATTTGTTTGATACGGCTAAAAAGCATTGGCAAAGCCAATAGTACTGGCTTGTTTCAGTCTTGGGTCCTATTGTTGTGCTATGCCTGATGTCATAACTGAAAAATCCCATTGTTATGGTATCTGGAACCTAATGTGATATTGAAGAATGGCTCTTGGGGTTACAATCTGATGCTGCACATTAAGTACAATGAAACAGTTAAGTGTCAGGCTTTAGGGTTGTGGCAGTCTGTTGCCAAATTCCTATGGTGTCAAAGTTTGTCATCCTCCCTTTGCTGTGCTGTCATCTATTGTACTACGAATACATTCAAATTCAACTTTTAACTAAATCTCTTTATTCTGAGACGGTGGTACAATGTACACTTAACAAGTTAAAGCTGTGTACCCTTGGTTCCCTATTCCCGGATGGACGGGCACTAACCATGACAGACTTATCCACACGCTTTGTACTGACGTACATGGATAGGTTTGTGGCGACTAGGCTGCTCGGGGCACTCGGCTCGTCCACTCCTACGTTCCCATCCCCACCTCTAGAGTTTACGCCACTCACGCTACTCATAACTGACAAAGAAGGGGACCACCTGGTCACTAAGTTATACCGAGCGTGTTTGGCACTTAAACAGGCCAGGGACAGGGGAGTGCGACGGCGATGGGAGGAAGACCTTGGCCAGCCACTCACTGATAAGGAATGGACCTGTTGTCAGGAACAAATACAAAGGGTATCTCCTAACCATAGACATAAACTCCTCCATTTCAAGTTCATACATAGGGCATATATCACACTGCAGCAACTGACTAAATATGACCCCGCTAAGCCATGCAACTGCCCCAAATGCCAGGCCTCGGAAGCGGACTTTGCCCATATGACTTGGACATGCCCCCGGATAGCCGCTTTTTGGGTCGATGTATTTCAGACGATCTCTGACGTGATCTCCACTCCACTTCCCCCCTCCCCAAAACTGGCCTTGCTGGGAATAGTCAGTACTATAAAATTATGTCACCGAAGGTTCGTCGCCATAGCACTGATGCTAGCGAAAAGGGAAATTGCCATACACTGGGGAACCAAAAACAGTCCCACGAAAGGCATGTGGATTCGAAGCATGTCATATTGTGATATGCAAACTGAAATATATGCAACACTTCAACCGCCGACTTCACGGCCCATGGATATATGGCATATTTATCGCTGCTACCTGCGGCAGATGCAGCTGCCGTCTCCGCCCCCCTCTCCCGGGCGCCAACGGGTGGCTGGGGAACCCACATCCCCGCTCCTATAGGCCCAAACGCTGTACTAACACCCTAGTGTGATAACTACCTGTACTCAGGATGGATAGGGTGTGCACTGTTCTTTAACTCTGAGACCTCCAACGGAACAGCATATAGAAAATGAGATGTATCCCCATTAAGCCTGATAGGCCCATTGTATTGAAAGAGAGTACATGAGAACCGTCGTTCTACCTTGCCTGTACAAAAGAGTTCCGGGTGGACAACCAACTCTTTGTGAGGTATGTTGGAGCGGAGAAAGGACGGGAGGCGCAGAAAAGGACCATCTTGCGATGGATCATACTTTGCATCAAAATCTGCTACCCATTGGCTAAGAAGCAACCCCCTGAGGGTATGCGTGCTCATTCCACCAGAGCTGAAGCTACAACCACTGCGTTAGCTTGCGGAGTTCCGGTCCTAGCCATCTACTAGGCAGCAACGTGGGCTTCTTTGCACACGTTTACCAAACACTACTGTCTGGACAGTCAGGTCTGTAGGGATGGGCACTTTACCCGTTCGGTCCTGCAGGACTTCCTCATGTGAAATTGGTCTGCAGACCCACCTCCGGGGAGGTATTGCTTGGGTATCTATTCTAAGTTAAGGAATCTACAGCTAGAAGTCTCTATCACATGAACAAGTTACTTCCCTTCGGTAACGCCTTATCTGGTAAAGAATCTATCTAGCCGGAGATTCCTTACTAATCCACCCATCCTTCCCACTGTGCAAACTGATTTCTAGGGACAGGGTTTTCCCCTTTCAGAGCCCTCGTTTTCCACATCAGTGGTCAGTGAACTTTGTGGCTCCATGCTTCTGGTGTGAAAGTCGCAAAAAGTAACTGTTAGCATGCCGGGTGGGGAATCTATGGAATGCAGTTGGAATTCTCCCGAAGTATCCGTAAGAGGAGCAAGTTAGTTTTTCTGATAGATTCTTTATCTTCCCCAGATGCACCATTAAGCTCTGGACTCCCCTCCTGTGAGAACGGTATGTTCTTTTGTAATATCATTTGATGGGATTTCTTACATTGGCCTCTCTGGAGTGGGTAAATTATGCACAACCGATTGGACTGGCTCAGGTGATGCCTTTGAGACCACTGCCTCACCGAGCAGTGCACTGCGAGTGCATGGGATGGACTGCGCTGCAGAGCACGCCTCCCATTCTTAACTTGATGGGGCTGCCGTTAGCAAAAAAAATATCTATTCCCCCTCGCCAGATGATCAAGCCTGCCAATAACTACATCGCTTGCGACTGACAGAAATGGTGATCTTTACCCGGAAGTCTCCTTTGTTCAGCTGTGTGATATTCAAATGACTGTAGACTGTTCACCCCTCTGTATTGCTGTATTATAGACTGTGCGGTATCTGCAGACAGGCGCACCCCACCTTTCTCCGGAAGCCTGTAGGCCTACCAGCTTTAGACCTAATCCTGGCATCGTCTTCTCCTAAGCGACTTATTACGAGGCTGTAAATCACTGCCTCGATCGTTGCATCCCGTGCACTTGTGGAGTGGCAGCCCGAGCTTGGCACTAACATCTCAGAGCAGCCTTGGAGCTACTGCTGCACTCACACTAGCACCCTGTCTAGTAAATATAAAATTCCTCCACAGATTATATCACACCCCCCTCTGACTCCACAGAATGGGCCTTATAGAGAGTGCTAGATGCACGCGACGCAGGGAGGAGGAGAGAGCTTGCCTCTACTCATCCATAGCGAAATACTGGGATCCGATATTGAGAGTGATTGATTAAATTGCGGCCACTCTGATTCTGAGACTGCCTGTGGTGGCCTCCCTGGGGTATGTGAAGCCGCAGGCTTACTGCAGTGCTACTATTGATGGCTAAAAGGCGGGTGGCTGTGCACTGGGGCATGCTACTGTACCCACCGTTTATATCTGGTTAGCTGATGTTGCCTTTTGCTAAGAATAATTTTCGGAATCCTGGTCCCTCATGCCGGCATCTAGGGATATCTTGGCACGCGTTGAAGCGTACATGGCTCCAAGACGGTGCAACTGGGGGGGTTATTCAAATAGAGCACTGCACCCTGTCTCACTGTACTGCATAGATGTGATGGCCGCCCCCACCTCCTTCTTGAGCGTGCACTGTTCCTAGAGTCTTTTTTACCCCGCCACTCCTGAACTCTGGACTTCCATGGACCCTGGCACCTGAGCCTCTTCCGCCCCTGCATCCATGCATGTGCTTATTTTGGGACTTCGTTCTAACATCTGTAATCCCCAAGTGGATATATGCAAAATGTTTGTATGCTATTGTTATACAAATGTATTAAAAATTCCAATGAATAAAAACTTAAATAAAAATGAAGCCATTACCTCGTTTCAAGTAGTGACGCCTGTGGCTCTGCGTTTGCCATCTGGTGTCTGGATGAATTACCAAAACGTATTAGATGCCTTCTGACAGTTTGCAATGTTTTTGACAGCTTGCAGTATTTCTATGATGCATTTGCAGAAGGGTAGAATATGCATCAAAAAGCCTTGCTTGCACCAACAGTAAACTGACGGTGTTTCTTAATTGTCTTTGGATAATGCTGTTGTGAGTGTGACAATAAAACATTTAGACTATAAAAAGACTTGCTAAAAGTATGTAGCATGTTCTATATAATAACAAACTTGTTTTTTTATATACTGCTTCGTACTTCACATCTTCTTTACTAAGGACTGTAAATCATAGATGTTATTACCCAATTTAAACGTACTCTGTGATATGACTGCAAAAGGTGAAAGACTCAGCTGTTCTAACTTAATACTTTCATATCCACCCATTTACCATCTGCAAGGTTTTAACTCACTAGCCATCCTGCTGGCTCTTCTTTTCTTTTTTTTTTTTAAAAGATGTTTTATTTGCTTTTCAATCCTTATTAAACAGTATATTGTCAAGCTGTATTGACAATAGTAGTACCTGTATGCTTCCATAACAGCACGTAACAAGACGTATTCACTGCAACCTGACACACAAACACCCATCCCCTCTTCTGATAGCCCAAATGAAAACCCCTGCAAGGCAATCCTCAAGTAACTTCCCTTGTTGCCCACTGTACACGAGCCCAGAAACATCAGTCGTTGCCTTGCTGTGTCCAGGGTCTTCTTTTATTCTTTATCCTTTTTTTCTCCTGTGGGATTTGTGATTGGATTAACTGGAAATGTTAAGCCAAACCTTTCATTTGTGTTTGGTCTTATTCGGTATTGGAACAAGAACAATGAGTACATAATGCCTCAGATGACTCTTTTTAAATATTGACAGTTTTTAGGAGACAAAGCAGGGAGAATAGAAATTCAATCCACAAAGCTGCACATCAAGTAATATGTGTATGCCCGATACGACTGTGCACATTTAAACATCTGAGAGTCAAATAATTGCAACTTTATGTTAATTTTAGAAGCTAAATGCTCGTCTGGCAATGAATTACTTACCTCCAAAATGAGTAGAGTTTTGTCTTTGAGACTTTTGTATAACCTGATTTAATGTTAAAGACGACTAAGTTATATCTGTTTATTTCTTTCTTAGGTCCATCAAATTCCACAAAGAGAAAATCAGGTGAAGCCTCCCAAACCCAAGAGAAGAAAGATCTCCAGATAACATTGAATGTCTTCATAAATGATCCACTACTTGTCAAAAAGACTTGCACATATATCTGTATATAAGTAGAAGTGAGAGTTTCAATATTTCTATGATGATGGATAGCTACTACCACCACAAGGTGCTATGTGACACAGTGGTACAATATAAAAATATATTTTTTCTGTACGTGATCAGAGGATTATTAACGCTGGATGCGGCAATCAAATTCTTGAAATATTACAGAAAAACAAACTATAATGTCACAAATTTACTTTAAAAAACAAAACAAAATTGTGCAGTTAAGGAAAAAAAGAATGTGTCTGATACATTTTCAGTGTGTATATAGATAATTAATTTTACTGTCCTGTAAAATGTAAATAATGTACAATATTGCCATTCATGTATACCTAATGCACACTTTATCTTGTACATAAAATAGTGTACAAAATTATCTTGTTTCTATTGAATACACATTAGAGACTGCCATTGTAAAATGATTGATAAAAAATACCGCCTAAATGCTTTTATATGATAATGAAAAAGATGCTGTTTTGTATTTAACAGCTGAGAAAAGGCATGATTATGTAATACTTTAATTATTGCATACACTTCACACGACTGAGTGTTCATTTATATTGTCTGTTTGGAATGAACATTGCCTGGAATTACTGTACTCCTTTTCAGGTCCCTGTAGGAGAGTGCAAATTTGCTGCTACCTAAGGGAGAAGTGATCATTCACCTAAATTAAGAATTTTATTTGGAGACTCTGTTGGATTTTGTGTTTTACTTCAGTATTAAGGTAGAATAGTTTTTGAAAACAAAATCAATAATAATCTGTGATGGGTATTTTTACTCAGCTGGTATTGCATCACAGCACCGGTACCCCCTCAACTTCTCCCCCACTCCCCAATACTATCTTCATGATAACACCCCAAGAATGCTGATTCTATTTTCAAGAATAATTTGTAGTTAAATATTCAGTATGGAAAAGAAAATACTGCGTATTTAAATTGGCAACAGTCATTTAGTTTGTTGCCATCAGTTGAAAATATATTGTACAATTTTATAATCTGTTTAAATATCCATCACACAGTATTATTAAAATGCAAGTTAAGATAGTTACTGAAATTATTACAAACTGTAATATTTTTATCAGTATTATGTAACATATCAGATTTATTTTATTTAAAAGATACTTATTTATACTGTTAACAGATTCTTATATATAAATATATATATATATATATTAATGTGGCTGAAACATACAGGTTACTTTTATTAACCAAATTATTTATGTTTTATAAAGTGAAAATGTGAAAATGAAATGTAGAGCGAAAATAATACACTACACTACGAGCCTACAGTAGGGAGCCGTTCAAAGTGCAAAAGTTAATAGAATCTTCAGCACAGTGTAATAATATTTTATTTAAATACCTCTTTATGGTTAGTCTTGTTTGTTTTTCATCCTGTATGCCCAAATCTGACGGAATGCAATTATGACCCTAAGCTACAGTGCCCTGAAAGGCGTGAGCTCAATCTTCTGCTGGTTAGGTTCATTATGTCTTTTGTGAAATGGTAGGTCAACCTACCTTGGTCCCGCATACAAATTTATGTAAATTCATGCTTGGGTCCTTAAGTTAGTATTCTTTTCCTTGACAGCTGATGCTTTTGTTAGGATTTTTGTTGTCAATCAATCAGCCTACTTTCCTGCTGTTTTAGCTGCACCAATGTTTTCATTCAAAAAAACATATGTGTGTGTTTATATTTAGATTTATTTTTTTAAATGTTTCCTTTTCTGTCTTAAAGCTGTTTGTATTGAGCAACCCTTTTTGACATTTTACCCAATTGTTTGTACTTTTCACCAATGTATACTTTACATTAGTTGACTATGTAAAGTATTTTTGTGCACTTGATTTCATTGGTTAATAATGGCATTGATGTGGGTGCTAGGAATAGTTTGTTTCAGTCCATAAAGTTTAATTTGCTGTTTTAGAGTTTATGGTTTTATGTAAGAAGTTAATGTAAATATTGTGAGCATTACAGGTCATGCAGTGTTGTGGCATTTTTCGAAAAAATGTTGCACCCACTTTACAATTAAAAACTGGTCACTCATACTTGAATTTTGCCCTTAGAGCCATTTCTTTCTCCATGTTAGAGCATACATGTTTGAAGAGGCCTCTTTACCAACAGTATTTTGTTTATTTATTTATTTATTTTGTTCAATAAATATCTATTTTTCACTTTTAGAAAACGTGTAACAAAAATATATATAATATTTTGTGCATACTTAAACTCAATCAAGAGATCCTCATATATATTTCTATATATATTTCTATATATATATTTATAACATCCAGTTTTGACCATGAAAAGGACTTCAAATTGTCTGATGCAGCTCTACAGTATGTTTTGTTTGTCCTACCATCGCTTACAGGTTACATTTTAATGCAAGGGTGTTTTTACAAAAGTTGCAGATATTAATACAAAGACAAGCGCAAAACACCTAGCATTATAACAAATCATGAATAACTTAAAATCACTGTACTGTTTTCTATATCTTACACTTGGGGCCTGATTTAGATCTTGGTGGATGGGTTACCCCGTCGCAACGGTGATGGATATCCCGTCCGCCGAAATATAAATCCCATAGAATATAATGGGATTTATATTTCAGAGGGCGATATCTGTAACCGTTGTGACGGAGTAACCCGTCCGCCGAGATCCAAATCAGGCCCCCAGTATTTAATGCGCATTAGGGTTTCCAAAGAAGTAGGGATTATTGTAATGCAATGCTCCAGTATGTAATATATTTGTCAATTTTTTGTTTACCTGTTGTTCCTCTGTTTTTCTGTTTCTTGTCAGTATCAATGTTATGTCCTGCCCATTCTCAGCTTATACAAGCATGACTTTTGTTACGGAGTGCCACAGGATGTGTGAACTGATATTGGGCTAGTACATTAGAATGAAGTTAAAAAAAGTCAATGATAAATTGTTTTGAAAACTATCCTGCCACATCTAAAAGGCATCACTATTAAAAGTAAAACCTAAAACTATCTTTATTTATATATATATATATCAGAGCATGTATTCTAGGTGGTCAATTAAAACATGTTCCAAGTGTGACAACTTAAATTCTTTTGTATAACTTTTCTATATTCTCTGTTTATGGATATTGTTACTATTATTTGATTAGAGTCCAACACACACTAGTAAAGGCTAGTTGGGATTTTAAGACATAAATATCTTAGATGTTTGCTTGTGCAATACTGCAATGCCCTTACTATTCAATGCCAACTTAACCCTGATGTATGTTCTGTTTTGTGTCCACATATGGTTTGGCATGGTTTTAAGTGGTTGCGCCATTATTTTTGTGGCTATGATTTAATTGCCTAATAATGTAGAAAGTTGCCTTGATCCATAGGTGAAAGCTTTTAAAAATTATTTATGAACAGTCATGTTAAATCTAGAGAGTAAATGTACTGGCATTCAAACAGCTTTTTAACTGTTAAATTAGTTTTCGTTTCCGAATAGACATTCTGTCCTTATCAAGCACGTGTTTTGCGTTAAATGATAATTGATGTTAATGTACTCTTTCTTAATGTGAGGTAGTCCTACTTCCTGTTTCCTTGCATGAGTTTGATAGCTGCACAAGTCATTGCATTGAAATTGGCACTGTTCTGCAAGTAGGCCACATTGGAATGTTAACAAATGTCAATTGAGAAAATTCCGTTCTTAATTAGTTGTGGCTTTATACAACCCTAGATTGGACCCTCCATAGAAGTATAAGTTCGCAGTTTTGTTTACCTAACTATGGGAAATCAAGTCCTATATTGAAACTATTTTAATTCTCTTGACTTCAGAAGCATCATACTTTTAAATCCTTATTTGGCTATAGACCATCCAGTTATTTTAATCATGTACGTTTGTCTGTGGAATATTTCTTTTGAAGAGTCTTCTCTATAGATTTCAGAGAATCTTGAGGGATATTCTTGGTCTGGTTAGATATAACTGTGCTCTGCCCTTTAGCTTGTTTCGTTGTTCAAAGTAGGGTATAGGTTTGCTGCTCATCCTGCGTGTATACATCTGCTCTCTTGATGTTCTTTCATGAGATTGCTGGGGTTTTATTTATTTTATTTTTTTCAGTACTTTCAATATGTAAGGCGAAAAACACAAGCCAAGGCTAAAACTGTGCATATCAACACTTTTCTTGTCATGGTCCTCCTAAATCGTGATCTGTGGTGAGACTATTCTTTGTTCCTTCTTTTTCACTAGTGAAGGAAAAACCCTGCAATTCCAGCTTCTTGTGGAGAGTTTCTCTTCACTTTACAATGCCCCTTATTTTTAGCTTTATCTTGGAGAACAAAAATGTTACTGTATGAACTGAATTTGTTTTCAGTTGCAGCCACATAGTAATTAGAACGGCAGTGCAGTGTAGGTGAAACTGGCTTAAAGCCCTGGTACATTTTGCAAAAAGCAAACACAAATGTGGTTTTTCACCTGATATATTAACCTGTGTTCATCCTCATATGCTCTACTCAACAATAGTCCATTGGGATTACATTTGTATTCTGTTTCTAAGACTGCGTCAGGTGAAATTAACTGTCCACTTATAGGACCTTAAGTAACAAGTTGTTTACTTCTCAGTCACACCATAGGAACAGTGGCTAGTACATTACCAAAACAAGATACACAAATTGTGGGAAAGTGCACACACGTTTTAAGAGCAAAACCTCAAAATTAGGAGACCCAGACCCAACCCTACAGTAATTCTAAAACTTCTGTTTGCCACCATCCTAGAGTTCGCTGCTCTCCTTTCAAATAGTACATATTGTTGAGGAAACCTATTTTAATGAAAGGTCATTGTTCTTTAAATGACCCCTTCAATTGAACACAGGTAAAATGGCGTGAACCAGTCTCCTTGCATGCCTTTTATACACCATATTGTCAGTTTGTCCTGTGATCTAGTTTCCCCACTTAGTTAAATATGTCCCTCACTGAGAACAGTTTGAAAACTAATGAATGTATGAACCACTCACAATATATACTTTCCGACTGGTATAACTGAAAAGACTCCCACTCCCAAAGCCAGTATTGCTTGTGGAAATATAATTGCTTATAGAACAATTACGCACATTCTGTCAAAGATTGCTGATATAAGAGAGATAGCAGTGTGGCGAGGCGTGACCCTGTCTGCCACATTTAACAGCACGGACCATGTTTCTTTTCTTAGCAAACCAAGGGACAAGCCTTAGTTAAAATCATGTATCTGTTGGAACAGCACCACAAGGGTTTATGTGCATTTGCCCCCATCATGGTGTCCATCTGAGGGAGTAGGCGTCCTCCTTCTGTTCACCCGTTTTCAGAACCAAGACTCATTCAACACTGAAAACTGATTCGGCTCCGAGGCAGCATTACGAAAAAGGGACACAGAGAAACACAGGACTCCAGCAACCCCCCTGAGAAGAGGACACTCAGGCCCCCATCCTTGAGCGGCTTCAGCTGGAACTGGATGCTAGGCAACAGTGCCTCTTTATTGATCCACTCACAGGAAATATTTCAACTAGGGCTCCTCTCCCATCAGATCCTATACCTTGCAAGAGAAAGTTGGTCTTCGAGGAAGAGATTGTTTCCAAGCCTTCAACACGAAAGCCCTGTGCTAAAAAACGCAGGGGTATTGCAAACTATCCCTACACCTATGCCACGTACTCCACTACCCATTACACATTCCCCACGCCCACTCCTCCACCATTACCCCGGTCAGACTCTGCTCTAGGGTGACCTTATTTCACCAACCCACAGGGTAGCCCCTCCAGGCCATTTGACCCTTCCGAGCAATCAGTAGGAGTGGGACCAAGTGATGATCCAAGGGAGAATTATAATGTAGATCCACCTGGGGATCCAGACTAGTTCATTACCCTGCTAGGTCCTCCCCCAGATGATACCTCTTCATACCATGAGGTCACTCAGCATGCTGCCACTTACCATTAGGTATATCTGCATATGGTACAGGAAGAAGAAGATTTCCTAGTTGAGATACTGCAAGTTTGAGAGGTCCATCCAGTTCTTACCAGTGCTAAAAGGAATGCTCAAATCTGCCCCAAAAAACTTTAAAGACCCTGTTAGTCATGGTGCTCACCCCACGGGTGGAAATAAGTTAAAGTAATCCTCCAATAACCCCTCATACATTAAGGGACAAGTTCATCCAGACTCCCTTGTTGTCCATACCCTTTTTAAGCTTCCCTCCGCCCACACCGCAGGCAGTGTTCCGCCACATAAGGAGAATAAAAGGATAGGTCATGGTGGGAGCAGCTACTCACTGGCGAATTGGTAACTAAATAGCTCTCCTATCCAGATACGATAAAGCACAGTTGGAGGAGATGGAGGATCCCCTCAAACTATCCTGAGCAATATTGCAAAAGTGGGGAGGAAATTGTATCAGAAGACAATTTCCAATGCAAACACCCTCTAGAGGTGTGAATACAAGTATCATATTGCACGCCACGCGTGGCTCCATATCTCAAGTTTTAAACCTTAGGTACAACATCTCATCAATCTGCCACTCGAAGGAAAACACCTCTTCAGCCCGCAGGTTGATTAAGATGTTAGAAAAGATTTCAAAAAGGACATCAAGATGGCAGTCATTGGGTGTTTTACAAGGCACCACTTTTCAGGGGTCCTTTCAAAGATACCAGTGCAGGTGTGGGTCTGAGCCTATATCGAGGCCAGTCGCGTCAATGACAACAGCACCCTACAAACGTCAGGCTGGCATGGGTTATAATAGGAGGACCTATAGGCGAAATAACAAAGGTCGGGGCAGGGGAGGCGCCAGCAAGGGACCTACCCCTACTAAACGGTGACAGCCCACAAATCCCCTATCCGATCACACATCATCCTCTGCGAGGGTCCCATGAACTAAGTGATTTCCTCCTTCAGTGGCAACAAGCCACCTCAGACACATGGTTGCTAGGCACTAGATAGCATGGTTATTGCTTTGAACTTCATGCTACTCCTTCAAATCTCCTCCCACATGCACACGCTCAGTACAGAACACCTGCACCTGCTCTACGAAGAGGTGCATACTCTTCCATAAAAGTGGGCCATTGAACTGTAATCAATCAGTAGTAGAGGACAGGGTTGTACTCTCTGTTCTTTGTCATCCCCAAGAAGGAGGATCCCTCAGGCCAATCCTCTATCTCAGACTCCTCAATCCTATCGGAACACTTCAAAACTACGGCTCTACAACAGGTCATCCTGTTCCCGCAGCCAAGAGACCTCATCATGGTGTTTAAAAAGGCCTATTTCCACATTCCCATCCACACTGAGCTTCTGTTCATGATAAGTGGTCATCATTACCAGTTCAAGGTAGTACCTTTAGAGGTCACCAAGTCCCTAAAGGTGTTAACAAAATGTCTGGCAGTTGTTGTGGCACACCTTTGCCACAATGGAATTCATGCATTCCCATACCTGGACGATTGGTTGATCAACAGCAGCAGCAAACTAGTGTCTAGCTCACACAGGCACCAGTCTCCCTCCTTCACATACTGGGGTGTATGTATGGTGTGGTTGTGCGACCTCACTGTGAAATACTTATCAACCCCATCTGAAAGAGACGATTAGTTATGGATTCCTCACCATAGACTCACCCCCAGGCGTCAGACTGGATCCGGAGTATTTTTTCCTCAGCAGTACCCCTGCACGTCGATAGGTGGCGTCGGTCAACTCCGCGTTCGTCGTTGGAGTCTTGGTCGCCGGAATGACGTTGCGGTATCTACTTAGACGCTGCCCTCGTGCGCTGACGTCAGTTCTTTCTTTTTCCACGCCAGCCAGGGCAGATCCGGAGAGAGCGGTACCTCGAGTCACTTTTTGACTCAGTTTTTGCGACTTTTGTCGACTCCTTTTTTGAGTCGATCGACTCCTGGTGCACGGAGGGATGTCACGTTGGACCGACTTCAAGACTTGTGACTCCTGTCACAAACTGATGTCGGTTACGGACCCGCACCTTGTGTGCCTTTGGTGCCTGGAGCACGACCACGACCCAAAGTCGTGCTCCGACTGCCGGGCCATGAATCCGAAGTCTGTGCGGGAGCGGTCCCGAAAGTTTCTCGAGGCCCGGCAGTCCGCTCCGCGCCGTTCGAGGTCCCGGTCGAGAGGGAGGTCGCAGGACCGGTCGCCGAGCCACCACCACCACTTGTCATCGAAGTCTTCGTCTTCGGGTAAGTCGAAGCACAAGAAGAAGGCGAAGAAGCATAGTCGCTCTTCGCGTTCTCCCCATCCGTCGGCCGAAGGGAGTCGTCCGGCTCTGCCCGCGGAGCCTGTTTGGTTGACTCATGCCTTCCCTCCCTTTCCGGGACCCGGAGCGACTCCTGCCCAGCTTCGAAGCTTTTACGAAGCCTTACATTCTGTCTTCGGGCAGTCGACTCCGCACCCTCGGGCCCCGCGGACTCGGTTGGGGGCTCTAGGCCTTCGATGTTTGTGGCTTCGGCGCCGCAGGGCCCCCAAGGATCCAGGCCTGGATCCGGATCGGCGCCGGTCGACCTCGTGACACCTCTGGTGCCGAATCCAGTGAAGACACCCCCGACGCCGGTTGTGTCCCCAGCCGGCATCGACCCCGGTCTCCCCCTCGATGAGGACACTGCGCCAGACCGACGTCTGGACCGGCGCCGACCGGTACTTTTGTACCCCTGTTCTCTCCTGATGTTTCTTACCAGCCTGAGTGGCTCACAGGAGAGGGTGAGGAGGACTGGGAGGGGTCTGTGTACCCTCTTGCAGACCAGTTGGAGGACCCAGACTGGAGAGAGGAGTTGGGTGAGGCCAGTGGTCTGGACACCTGCCCAGACCTTGGCATGCTGTCTCCCCCTACCGTGGCTACGGAGGAGGGTGCATCTTACGCCGTGGTGTTGCGTAGTGCAGCCAAGGCCCTACACCTCGAGCTTCCTACGGTGGCGGTCAGGACTAACCTCCTGACAGAGGTGCTTCAACTGGCAGCAGCCTCCTCGGAGCTCCTGCTGCTGGTCAATGAGGCCCTTACGGACCTCCTTTTGGGCACTTGGTCCAAGCCCAACACAGGGGCTCCTGTGGACAGGATGATTGCCCGACGCCACCGCCCAGCCCCGGGCGACCCCATTTTCCTCTCTTCCCATCCTACCCCTGAGAGCTTGGTAGTCCAAGCCTCCACGTCCAAAGGTACATTCCCTAATGCACCACCTGATCGGGAATCCAAGAAGCTGGACCACCTTGGGAAGAAGATGTTTTCTTCCTCCAGCTTGGGGCTGCGGTCGGTGAACACCGCATGCCTATTGGGCCGTTACTCCCACTCGGTGTGGGACACGGTTGCGCAGGTGCTGCCACAGTGCCCGGAGGAGGCCCAGGCCGTGCTCTCCCGTGCTGTTGCCGAAGGGAGAGACGCAGCGAAGTTCACCATCCGGTGTGAGCTGGACACCGCCGACTCACTGGGCAGGTCGATTTCCACGTCAGTAGCACTGAGACACTACGCCTGGTTGAGGTCCACTGGTTTTTCAGGGGATGTCCAAGCAACGCTTTTGGACATGCCTTTGTTGGCCGTCCCCTGTTTGGCGACAAGGCAGACAACGCGCTCGATCGCTTTAAGGATTCCAGGGCTACGGCCAGATCCTTAGGCCTCGCCTCCACCTCCCGCCCAGCGCCGTCTGCTTTTCGTCCCTTTCGTGGCTATGGAAGGGGTGCCCCGCCACGTTCCACCCAGAGCCACAGGCCTGCGCAAGCTGTCCAACCTCTGCGCAGCCGAGGACGTGGATCCCACCGCCGTGGGTCGGGGGGGCCAGCGGGCGGGCCAGTCCACCAGCGCCCCATCTGCAGCAGCCTCCAAACCCTCCTAGTCCGACCTTTCAGGCCCATCATTCGCCAGTGGGCGGCAGGATTCACCAACACCTCCCCCACTGGCTCAACATCACGTCGGACAGGTGGGTTTTGCAGATAGTCCGAAGGGGCTACTCCCTCCCCTTCGAGACTACCCCTCCATCCATGCCACCTCAATTCCATCGCATGTCGGAGGATCACTTGGCCCTTCTCCAACAGGAAGTTACGGCTCTCTTGGCCAAGGGAGCCATCGAGCGCGTTTCTGTCCCAGAAGTAGGTTGTGGTTGTTATTCCCACTACTTTCTGGTGCCCAAGAAGGACAAGGGCCTGTGTCCTATCTTGGATCTCAGGAACGTCAACCGCTTCCTCCGGAAGGAGAAGTTCAAGATGTTGACTCTGGCTCAGGTCCTGTCTGCTCTCGACCCTGGAGACTGGATGGTAGCATTGGACTTGCAGGACGCTTCTCTTCCAGGGGATACTCCTCAATAGTCATAAGCACTGAATAGTCCTGCCCACGTGCGGGGACCCCGGAGCATTAACAAAAAATATATGCTATATATATATATATATATATATATATATATATATATATATATATATATATATATATATAATGCATATATTTCAAATATACACACACATGTATATAAAATATGCAGCCTAAACCATAATATTAGGCTCAAATATGCCAATATTGCATTGCAATTTCTTTCGTTTGAAATACTTAAAAACATGTAAAATAACATTTTCATGACAAAGAAAATGTACCTCCAACTTGTTTTTGAACATAGCCTTTATTTTCAAAGGGAAAAAGGCAAGGTGATGATGGGCAGATTAGCCTAGAATGCTGCTTATAGAACACTCAGAAAAAACTGGTGCCGTGCCTTTAAGACCTCCAGGACCTCCAGGCTCCCATCATGCCCCACAGGTGACAGGATAGTTCTTTTTTCCGGCTCCTTCTGTGAGGATCCTGGAGCATTGAGGTCGTCAGTTAGTGGTTTTTTGTACCTAATTGATCTTTTCAAGTGAGATTTTCTGTCTTCACTCGACGTTTTTAGGACGTATTGTACTATTCTCATCATTTTTTCTGACTTTGCAGCTTTTTTTCCTGTCTGAATGCCGGCCTTATTTAATAAGTGCCCTTCCTGTGGGAAGAAAATGGCAAAGTCTGATCCGCACTCGGTCTGTATTGTGTGTCTACCATCTACACACAGGCCTGACAAGTGCTACTACTGCCAACAATTTTCAAGAAGAACCCTTCGTGAAAAGGAGAAGATAAAGCTTCCTGCTATGCAGGAGAGAGGAAAATCCGCAAGTGGCAAGGAAGGACATTCCTCTAAAGAGCCCTCCTCTCAAAGAAGACCAGAGCACAAGAAAAAAGGTGAAAAACTACATCGGTCAAATTCGCCGTTGAGGGAAAGGTCGATGTCGAGAATACCCTTGTGCTCTTCTTCAGCGTCGAAATCCCCGGTGCCGAGTCCGACGTCGAAGACTGTTTCGCCGTCAAAGGGGGTTAATACAGGTACGGCTAAGACCTCTCACCGACCTACGTCGACACCCTCTTGCAGGCGGTCCGAGTCAGGCGCGCATAAGAATGGTGGAAGGCAGACGCTCAACGTCAAAGACACATTGCCGACAGGTGAGGTCGCCCTCGAGAACCTCAGCGCCGACGTCGAGAACACCACCGACGTTGAATGTACATAGAACATCGACACCAAGCCCGGCACGCACTCATAGCCGTTCGTCTGCTTTGCCGCCGACGGCAGGGCGAGCATCGCCGTCGAGGAGGTCGACATCGAGGAAGTCACCCGCGAGGAAGTCACCTCCGACGTCGAGAAAAAGGTCATCTCCGACGTCGAGAAGGTCACCGGCTGGGTCGGCGTCGAGCAGGTTGCCGTCGAGGAGGTCGACGTCGAGGCTTATTTCCACTCCTAGGTCTCCACCGGCCAAGAGGCTGAGAACAGATTGCTCACCAGTGTCGACATCGAGGGATCCGTCGACGTCAAGGGAGATCTATGATCTGACTATGATCTATGATCTGGCGTTGAGGAGTGCTTCATCCTCTCCAGAACTGCGAATCGTCCAGGTAACGCTGGAGAGCTCTCCGGTTCCAGTGCACCATACACCTCCTACTAACCTCTCGCCAAGATGGTTGGAGAGTGTAAGGAAATGGAAGATATTAAGATACTCTTAATCACTTTCAGAGCCTCACTAAACCTAGGCCCATCGTACCTCAGCCAGATTCACCCCATATACCACATTCAGGACTCTTAGATCATCATCGGCAAACCTCCCAGCTGTAAGTACAAAACCAAGGGAGGAAAAACAGTAGCCATATTAGGAACTAAAGCCTGGAACCTTTTGCCAACGCACCTGAGGATGTTAAAAACAGAGACACAGTTCAGGAAGGCACTGAAAACCTGGATCTTTGGATCCCCAGACGAATTCTGCCTATCCCTTATATAGGGTCCCCGCGACTTCATCTCATCCTTTCCTCCGCCTAGCACCAGGATGCTCCTTCCGGAGTGACAGCTTGCGCTCTATAAATGCAAAAATCAAATCAAGATGCAGAAAACTACCCCTGGTTCAGACTACTTGCAAATATACTTGCCTTCTCTTTCGCCTGACAGGCAAGAGCGACATACTACACCTCAAAAGTCCACAGCATCGAGGAGACACGGATCAAGATCTCCCCTTAGTCATCCCAGGTCTAGGCACAGTTTAACCAGAGAGCGAAGACACAGGCCTTCTTCATGGTCTTCGGAATTATCATCATCAAAGGCTGATTACTCTCCGACTCGGTCATCCACTCCACCGGCTAGTGCCGCCAGTGGATGATATTACATTTAACGAGGTGTTGTGTAGAGGGGCTTCGAAGCTCAACATTGAAATGCCTACAGCTGTTCCATCAACATCTGTAATTTTCGAGAGACTGCATCACAGGTCTTCTACTAGACCTCTTCTCCCCTTGGTGCCTGGCTTGCTAGAACCGGCTCTCCACACTTTCCTGACACCGGCTTCGGTGGGAGTGGCGCCGTCGAGGATACTAAAAAAGTACATGGCTCCAGAGCAGGACCCTCTTTTTCTGAGGTCTGACCCACCACCAGACTCTGTTATTGTATCGGCTGCAAGGAAAGGTCACACGGGGGCCTCATCTACTGTTCCCCCTGACAAAGACAGCAAAGCCACAGATGCCATTGGGAAGAGAATGTGCAACACCTCTGCCTCTTTCATGAAGGTGGCAAGCGCATCTGCTCTACTAGGTCATTATGACCGCTCGCTATGGGACTCCCTCTCACGCATTACAGAAAAATTGCCAAAGGAAGATCGGCAAGATTTTCAGGAGATTCTGCACGAAGGAGGTCTCGTGGCGATTCAGGTCATCAGCGCGGCAGCGGATGCCTCAGACTATGGCTATTCACATGGAATTTGTGCTAGGAGATCCTCATGGCTGAGACTCACAGGACTGAAACCGGAGGCCCAACATAAAATACTCAACCTCCCCTTCAATAGTACATCTCTCTTTGGCTCTCATGCGGACGATGAGATGTCAAGGATGAAATCCGAGTTGGATACCTTGAAGGCGGTTGGTTTGGAGAAAAAGAAGGACTTTCGACGTCGTTACCGACCCTATGATCGTCGTCAGTACCAGCAGAGGGTTCAAACCCCTCATTGGTCCTCGCAGCACCACCATGCGAGATCGCATTTCCATCAGCGATGGCCTGCTAGAGGAAGAGGGGGCTCTAGACAAACCCCTCCTACTGCAAAACAACAATCTAAGCAGTGAGTTCTTGCTTCCTCCAACTCTGTTACCCACTCCGGTGGGAGGAAGTATATGTCTTCATTTGGAAGAGTGGATAAAAATAACGCAGGACATATGGGTACTCAATATTGTGCCGAATGGGTACTCAATCAGATTCAAGTCTCCACCACCATCTGTGCCTCCTCGAAAAATCCCAGTCAGTCGGCTAGATCTGCTGCAAGAGGAGGTATCCATCCTGATAGAAAAACAGGCCATCGAAAGGGTTCCCTGGCAACAACATTGACAGGGGATTTATTCACGTTACTTCCTGGTTCCAAAGAAAGGTCCAAAAAAGGAGTTCAGTCCAATACTAGATCTCAGACTCTTAAACAAATACGTTCTCAGAGAGAGATTCAGGATGCTGGCCTTACATCAAATCCTCCCACACATCCATCAAGGGGATTGGATGTGCTCCATAGACCTTCCGGATGCTTACTTTCACATCCCAATTTCTCGAAAACACAGGAAGTTCCTTCGTTTCAGGATAGAGTCAGACCATTTCCAGTTCAAAGTCCTTCCTTTCGGACTCCAATCTGCTCCTCGCACCTTCTCTAAATGCATGGCGGTGGTGGCGGCCTTCCTGAGAAAGCAAAAAAATCCTTATCTAGACGACTGGTTACTCAAGAGTGCCTCTCCCAGTCTCCTGCAGAATCATCTGAGTTACTGCATCCAAATCCTAAATCGACTGGGCCTGTTTGTGAACTTCAAAAAGTCTATCCTAAATCCTACTCAAAGGATTCACTACTTGGGCGCTACACTAGACGCTGCAAACGCAAAAGCGTTTCCTTCGGAGGAGAGACTATTGTCAATACTCCACAAAGGTCTCAATCTTCTAAAAACACCTCATCCTACAGCCAGACAGGTATCATCTCTGCTGGGCTCGATGGCGTCATGCATATTCATTGTCACAAACACCAGCTTACAAATGAGGCCCTTACAGCAAACGCTAGAGGATAAGTGGTCCCAAGCTTCCAATGGTTGGGAGGACACCATAACACTTCCTCACTCAGTCCAAATCTCAATAAGATGGTGAATGCAACGGTCTCATCTTCTGCAAGGAGTTCCTTTCCATCAGGAAATTCCCAAACAGAGTATTTTCACAGATGCGTCTCTCCAGGGCTGGGGCGCTCACATGGGATCTCTTCAGGTACAGGGGATGTGGTCGGACAAGGAGAAAACTTACCACATCAACATGTTGGAACTCAGAGCTGTGCATCTGGCTCTCAAAGCATTCTTCCCCTCAATAGAGTCACACTCCCTGTTGGTTCAGACGGACAACACCACAACAATGTATTATCTGAACAAGCAGGGAGGGACCAGATCCAGACACCTGTCTCTGGAGGCTCAAGCAATTTGGAAATGTCTACTGGCGAGGAACATGTCCATATCTGCAGTCCACCTTCCAGGCTCCCTCAATACACAGATGGACGACCTAAGCTGAAACTTCGTCGAAGCGCCCGATTGGGTGCTGAAAGACAAAATAGCACAAGACATTTTGCGGACATGGGGTTCTCCAGACGTCGACTTATTCGCAGATGCGGCAAACACAAAATGCTGCGCCTTCGCGTCCAGATACCCCCAACCAGGCTCCAGGGGGAATGCACTGTTGATCGACTGGTCAGAGAAATTACTTTAGGCCTTTCCACCAGTCCTTCTAATACCACTGGTCATCAACAAGCTCTACAAATCCAGGACGGAAATGATCCTGATCGCACCAGAGTGGCCTCGCCAGTGGTGGTACACAGACCTGTTACACCTATCCAAGACACAGCAGAGGAGGTTGCCATGCCTTCCAGATCTGCTAACCAGGTCAGAAGGGAAGGTTTGCCATCCCAACCTCCCATCATTGAGATTGACAGCATGGCTCCTGAGGTCTTACAATATGGTCACCTAGGCCTCTCGCAAGACTGTATGCAGATCTTAAAGGAAGCGAGAAGGCCTTCGACGAGAAAGTCAGATGCTTTCAAATGGAAGCGTTTCTATTTATGGTGTACAGCTAATGGTCATGACCCTATCGGGGTCAAGAACAGGTTATTTTGCCATATCTTTTGTACCTAGCTAAAGCAGGCTTAAGAGTTTCCTCTATCAGAGTACATCTGGCAGCAATTACAGCTTATAGGAAGTCTCCTAATCAGGCTTCCTTCTTTCAAATGCCAGTTGTTAAAGACTTCCTGGAAGGGCTGAAAAAGGTCTACCCTCCAATTTGGTTACCTTCCCCTACCTGGGAACTTAATGTGGTCCTTTCTAAATTAATGGGTCCCCCTTTTGAACCCATCCACAAGGCTTCTCTACAGCACCTCTCTTGGAAGGTCGCTTTTCTAGTGGCAATTACCTCTGCTCGTAGGGTAAGCGAGATTCAGGCCTTATGCTCCGCAGAGCCTTATCTCGTGTTCCATGCGAATCGAGTGGTCATGAGGACTCACCCGAGTTTCCTACCTAAAGTGATTTCAGATTTTCATATTAATCAGTCTATCACTCTACCCACATTTTTTCCTAATACGCCTCCTGAAAGAGCGTTGCATTCACTTGATCTGAAAAGGGTGCTAAAATTCTATCTGGATAGAACTAAGGATATAAGGAAGTCTGACCATCTCTTTGTTAACTATGGTCCAATGTGCACTGGTTTTCCCTCTTCTAAAAGATCCATCGCTCGATGGATAGTGTCTTGCATCATATTAGCCTATCAGTTAGCTCATAAACAGCTTCCTGGCAAACCAAGGGCTCACTCTACGAGAGGTAAAGCGGCTACTACAGCGCTGCTTAAAACTTTACCTATTCAGGAGATATGCAAAGCAGCTACATGGCGGTCGGTTCACACCTTTGCCCGGCATTACTGCCTAGATTCTAATACTCGAGCGGATGGTCAGTTTGGGCAAGCATCCTTGAGGAATTTGTTTGGATAATTGTTTAATTCAGAATGTACTTGTTACGCAGGTATTCGTCCGCAGGGTCCAGGGATGGGCTTGCTACTCTATTCAGTGCTTATGACTATTGATGAGTATCCCCTGGAAGAGAAGGCTAAGTTACTTGCCTGTAATCCTAGTTCTCTTCCAGGGGTATGCTCATCAAAGTCATAAACAACCCTCCCTCCTCCCCGGACGAATACCATGTCTATAATGATATGAATACAATGTAATACGCAGTCAAAAAGACCTGACCTGTCTGTAACCTGTGGGGCATGATGGGAGCCTGGAGGTCTTAAAGGCACGGCGCCAGTTTTTTCTGAGTGTTCTATATGCAGCATTCTAGGCTAATCTGCCTGCTATCACCTTGCCTTTTCCCTTTGAAAATAAATGCTATGTTAAAAAACAAGTTGGAGGCATTCTCTTTGTCATGAAAATGTTATTTTACATGTTTTTAAGTATTTCAAACGAAAAAAATTGCAATGCAATATTTGAGCCTAGTATTATGGTTTAGGCTGCATATTTTATATACATGTGTGTATATTTGAAATATATGCATATTATATATATATATAAGTATATGCATATATTTTTTGTTAATGCTCCGGGGTCCCCGCACGTGGGCGGGACTATTCAGTGCTTATGACTTTGATGAGTATACCCCTGGAAGAGAACTAGGATTACAGGTAAGTATCTTATCCTTATTTTCACAGCCCCGTCCTGCCGGCCCACCGGCGTTACCTGCGGTTCATGGTAGGCCACGAGCACTTTCACTTTACCGTGCTCCCCTTTGGCCTTACCAGCGCCCCTCGGGTGTTCACGAAAGTGATGGCGGTGGTCGCAGCTCATCTGCGCAGATCAGGGGTTCCAGTCTGGCTGTTGAAGGCGGGCTCGCCCCAGGCAGTCGTCTCCCACCTCCAGACTACGGCCTACCTCCTGCATTCGCTGGGGTTCACTATCAACGTGCCGAAGTCGCACCTGACTCCCTCTCAGAAGTTCCTTTTCATCGGAGCGGTCCTGAACACGACGCAGTTTCGTGTTTATCCTCCCGAGCAGCGAGTCCGGGATATTCGGGCTATGATTCCGATCTTTAAGCCTCTATCCCGGGTTTCAGTCAGAATGACCCTGAGGCTGCTGGGCCTCATGGCCTCCTGCATCCTGCTGGTGGATCATGCCAGGTGGCATATGCGGGCTTTGCAGTGGGACCTGAAGTTCCAGTGGGCACAGCATCAGGGGGAATCTGTCCGATTGTGTCCAGATCTCGGAGGGCAATTGCAGTGGTGGCTCACGAACCAGGATTGGGTCAATGGCAGATCCCTCTCCATTCCCCAACCAGGGTTTACAGTGGTGACGGATGCATCACTTCTGGGGTGCGGCAGCCACATGGGAGAGGCGGAGATCCGAGGCCTCTGGTCTCCGGCGGAGTCCGGGCTCCACATCAACCTTCTGGAGCTTGGGGCGATTCGTCTTGCACTAAATGCATTCCTTCCCTCTGTCTGGAGAAGAGTAGTGCAGGTGTTCACGGACGACCCCACCGCCATGTGGTACTGCAACAAACCGGGCGGGGTGGGGTCGTGGACCCTATGTCAAGAGGCTCTCCGCCTTTGGACATGGCTGGAACATCAGGGCATATCCCTGGTGGTTCAACACCTGGCAGGTTCTCTGAACACCAGAGCGGACGAACTCAGCCGCAGGTGCATGATGGATCACGAATGGTGTCTTTACTCGGAGGTGGTGCAAGGTCTCGTTCAGCAATGGGGAGAGCCTTGGTTAGATCTATTCGCCACTGAAGAGAACGCGCAATGTTAGCAGTTCTGCGCGTTGGAATTTCCAAGGCGGCACTCGCTCGGCGACGCCTTTCGGCGCGAGTTGAGTTGCGGTCTTCTATACGCCTTTACGCCTATACCACTTCTGCCCAGAGTGCTGAAGACGATCAAGCGCGACCGGGCCAAAGTGATTCTTGTGGCTCCGGATTGGGCACGAAGAGTCTGATATCCCGAGCTGTTACACATGGCCATCGATCCTCCGATCAGACTGTCTCTTCGGGAGGATCTTCTGTCGCAGCAGCAGGGGACAGTCCTCCACCCGAACCTGTCCAGCCTCCACCTCCTTGCGTGGAGATTGAGTGGCGGCAGTTGACAGCTTTCGACCTTCCTCCCGAAGTCTGTAACGTTATCTTGGCAGCCAGGCGTCCCTCCACTAAAACGGTATACGCCTGCAGATGGAACAAATTTGTGGCATGGTGCACAGCAAAGGCTGTGGATCCCCTTTCTGCCCCTCTTTCTGAGGTTCTCTTGTTCCTTCTTTCTTTGGCCCAGCAGGGCTCTGCTCTGAGCACTCTTAAGGGCTATCTCTCAGCTATTTCAGCCTTCCTTAGGCTTCCTAATCAACCGTCTCTTTTCAAGTCCCCTATTGTAAATAGATTCCTTAAGGGCATTACTCATCTCTTCCCTCCTATTCCTTTCGTAATGCCTCAGTAGGACTTGAACTTGGTTCTGACTTATCTTATGTGCGCTCCCTTTGAGCCGCTACATAATTGTCCTCTCTGACTTTTGAAAACTGCCTTCTTGGTTGCCATCACCTCTGCTCGCAGGGTGAGTGAGCTTCGAGCCCGTTCTTCTAAGCCTCCTTTCTTGGCTGTTCATCCGGACAAGGTTGTCCTTCGCACTAGGCCTTCTTTCCTTCCCTAAGTGGTTACCTCTTTCCACTCAGGACAGACCATCACTTTGCCCACCTTCTTTCTGCCTCCGCACCCTTCTAAAGAGGAAGAGCGGCTCCATCGTCTGGATCCAAAACGTGCGCTTTCCTTCTATCTGGATCGCACAAGACAATTCCGGGTGGATGACCAACTCTTTGTTGGCTACATGGGCGCCAAGAAAGGTCAGGCCGTACAAAAACGGACCATCTCTCGGGTCGTTCTTTGTATAAAACAATGCTATTCATTGGCGAAAAAGGAACCTCCAGTGGGGTTGCGTGCCCATTCCACCAGGGCGACGGCAGCCACTACTGCTTTGGGACGTGGAGTCCCCCTTCATGACATCTGCCAGGCAGCTACGTGGGCTTCACTGCACATGTTTACCAAACACTACTGCCTGGACAGCCAAGTCCAGAGAGAGGGCCTCTTCGGCCATTCGGTTCTCCAGGACTTTCTGGTGTGAACTTGGTTTGCAGACCCACCACCGGGGTTGGTATTGCTGGGGTATCTATTCTAAGGTGAGGAATCTATAACTAATAGTTTCTTTCAGATGAACAAGTTACTTACCTTCGGTAACGATATATCTGTAAGAGACATAGATTAGTTATGGATTCCTCACCGCCCCACCCATCCTCCCTGTTCTGTGAACTGACTTCTAGCGTAAGGGACTCCCTTTCAGGGCCCTAGTTTTCGTGTACCAGTGGTCAGTGTCTTGCATGGCTCTGCGCTTCTGGCGTGGAATGTTGTGTAAAGAACTGACGTCAGCGCGCAAGGGCGGCGTCTAAGTAGCTACCGCGACGTCATTCCGGCGACCATGGCGACGAACGCGGAGTCGACCAACACCACCTATCCACGCCCAGAGGTACTGCTGAGGAAATAATTCTCCGGATCCAGTCTGACTCCTGGGGTAATTCTAAGGTGAGGAATCCATAACTAATCTGTCTCTTACAGATATATCGTTACCGAAGGTAAGTAACTTGTTCTTCAGGACCAGTAGGTTTTGTTTGTTAAACCTTAAGCTCAACCCTGGGTAGCTGTGGCTCTGAACAGTGAAGCTTACACAAAGGAACAAGTGTTAAGCTTTTAAATAGCACCAAAACAATTGATATAGAAATGCACGTGACGCTTAAGAAATCCAACACCAAATTATAAAAGTAGATTGTATTTTTAGACACTACAACTAAAAATATCCACCAGAGGGTTCCAGAGATATAGAATTTGCAAGGTATAGTAAATATGCAATTTTCACTTAACCGCAAACAAGCATTGGCAAGTTCAACTAATTTGACACTTAAAAACTTCTTGAGGAAAAACTTGAGTAAGTATCAATACGGTTGCTTAGAGTTACTTTAGGCTACCAACTCCAGCAGAGAGCCAGTCAGGGGGACCAGCAAGGTCATCAGAAACAGGTACCTCGAAGGTAGAAGCAGTCTTCAGTCAGTTCCAGGGACTTTTATCCCTTTGCTCTAGGTTCCTATGGAGTGGTCCTGATTCAAGGGATACAGTATGCTGAAGATGCCTAAGGATGCTGTAGGTGCGGTCAGCGGGGTCTTCCTGCGGCTACTCGACAGTCCACGTACTTGGTGTGGCGCTCCTGGCCACAGGGTCAATGTCACTCAAAGTCCTCTCAGTCCTGGCAGAAGTCCAGTTGCTGAGCTACCACTCTTGCCCAGTATCGCGGTCATAGTAGAATATTTCCTTAGTCGATAGCTCATCTTCTGGGCGACACAGCAGGCACAGTGGCTCTGCTTTGCTAGCCACCAGGTTCAGCAGTTGCAGTCCACGTGGGTGTAGCCTTTCTTTTCTGGTTCCTCAGTGCAGCAGGGCAGTCCTTTGGTCCTTCATCCAGTCCAGATCTGAGTTGAGTGCCAGGGGTGCCCTTTTATGTCCAGAAAATGCCCTCAGGCTGGACACTGTCAGTAACCAATGAGCTACTAGATTCCCTCCCTCCCGATGACCAATTCCTGCAAAAGATAGCATTTGACTATCTCAGGATGCACCATTCTGCCCAATCCCAATATGGCAGGACCCCTCTCTTGCCGTATGGAGCTCCCTAGCCCAACCCAGTGGTTTGGCTACCAAGGTGCTACACACCCCTGAAAAAGCGGTTTGACAATGAGTTTCCACTCTCCTTCCCGGATGCCATCTTTTCTACCTTGTTAGATTTGGGGGTCTCTAGTTGTCATAGGTAGGTACCTGTGACAAATAGCGACTCTTGCGTCTAGTCAGGGTGAGGGGCTACACTCCTAAAATAACCCCTGCTCACCCCCTTGGTAGCTTGGCACGAGCAGGCAGGCTTATCTCAGAGGCAGTGTGTAAAGCATTTGTGAACACATACAGTGACAACACTACAGATGGACACCACACAGGTTGTATTATAAAAATAGTATTTTTATATAGACTTAACACAAGACCAAACGACAAAAATCCACAATACTGTACTCAAAAATAGACTTGAAAAGGTTATAAAATAGTTCAGTTCTCTCAAGTTGTACATGCGACACTTTACTCTCAATGTACCTTGAATGTGTAATGCAAAGAAAACAAAAGGGGTCGCAGGGAAGGTGATGCGTCGGTTCCGTACACTCAGGGGAGTGGATGCGTTGGTTCCTTACTGCTGCGCAGGGGAGTTGATGCTCGCTTCCTTACTGTGTGGGGAGTTGATGCGTCGGTTTCTTACTGCTCTCCGGTGCGATGCGACAGATGGCACCTCGATGCGATACTCTTCTCCGGTGCAATGCGACAACGTTGGTGCGATGCGTGCACGCCCGACGGCCGTGCGGCGACTTGATGATCTTGGGAGCCGCGACAGGCCAGGCGACGCGCTTCTCCGGTGATGCGACGATGTCCTCCGTGGCAGCGTCCCGCTTCTCCGGCGATGCGCCGCGCTTCGGCGATGCGATGATGACAGCGGCAGCGGCGTCTCGCTTCCTCGGCGATGCGATGACAGCGGCGGCAGCGGCGACACGCTTCTCGTTGTTGCGTCGCGCTTCCAGCTCCAAGCGACACGCAGTCTCTCAGAAGGCCCAGCACAGCAGCAGGCACTTCAATTCCCAGCAAGGGAATTCAGGGGGAGCTGGTTGGTGAAGTCTTGTATCCCTGAGACTTCAGGCAGGAGGCAAGCTCTAGTTCAAGCCCTTGGAGATTCTTCTTCAAGTTGATAGAAAGTACACTCAGTCCTTTTCTCCTTTCTTTGGCAATGAAGTAACCACTGCAGGCCAACCCCAAACACACAGCACAGGGGTAGTCTCCTCCTTCAGCTTCCTGGTTCTTCTCCTCAGCAAAGGTTCATCTTGATTCCCAGAAGTGATCTAATTTCCTAGGGGTCTGGGTCCCCTTTTTATACACAGTTTCTCTTTGTTCTCTGAAGGCAGAGAGGCCTCTGCCTAGTCCAAAACCAGTCCTGGTCAGTCCTGGAGCACTTTGTTTTTCTGACTCCTTCTTTCCTTTCAGAATGTGGGGCAGAGTGCTCAGCCGCCCGGCAGGAGGTGGAGCCAGCATTGTGGAAGGCAGGCACAGCCCTATTCAGACCCAGGTGCAACTCCTCCCTCCACTCTGGATGCAGATCTTTCTATTCAGCCCTGCGCTGACTCACCCTGTCTCCTGTAGCCACCCCCAGCCCCTGTCACTCAATCCCCAGACAAGGAATACACAACCTAGCAGAGGCAGGCTTGGATAGTTAGGCAAGAAAATACCTACTTTCTAAAAGTGGTATTTTCAAACACAGAATGTTAAAACCAACTTCACTAAAAGATGTATTTTATCATTCGGAGTTCAGGCGTACTAAACTCGAATTTCTACCTGGTTCCCTGAGTCAGTTAGGATTATAAGATGTAATAATCTAACTGCCCATTCTGGCCTATGGGGAACAGGTAGCCTTGCAATAGTGAAAAACGAAAATGGCTGTAATTCACTATTAGGACATGCCACACACACCAGGGCATGCCCTACCTTTTACCTACAATGCACCCTGCCCTTGGGCCTACCTTAGGGGTGACTAATATGTATAAAAGGGAAGGTTTAGGGACTGGCAAGTGGGTACACTTGCCCAGTCAAAATGGCAGTACCAGACTGCCCACAGGCTCTGCAATGGCAGGCCTGAGACACACTTTACACGCTGCTCCGGTGGGTGGCACAACCAGTGCTGCAAGCCCACCAGCAGCATTTGATTTACAAGCCCTGGGCACACGCAGTGCACTGTACTAGGGTCTGACAGTAAGCCAAACAAGCCAATCATGGAGTCACTAATCCATACATCAATTTACCATAGGGAGCACTTGCACTGTGGCACTGAACAGCAGTGGCACAGTGCCCAAAAGCATCTAAAACCTGCAAAAACATAAGAGGCAACAGCAAAAATGGAAGGGAGACCCACGCCAATGGTGCCAGGTCTAACACGTGTCCCCTCCAGCTGAAATGTGGGGAGAACTACCCTACCTCCGGGGAGTTCTCATCACTAAGGCGGAAAAATCTGGACAGACCATCAGCATTGGCGTGTTCTGTACCAGGGCGGTGTTCCACCGTAAAGTCCATCCCCTGTAGGGATATGGACCACCTCAACAGCTTTGGATTCTCACCCCTCATCTGCATCAGCCATCTGAGGGGCCTGTGGTCTGTCTGAACCCGGAAGTGAGTCCCAAACAAGTATGGTCTCAACTTCTTCAGTGCCCAGACCACAGCAAATGCCTCACACTCAATTGCACTCCACCTCTGTTCCCGTGGAAATAACCTCCTACTGATGAAGGCTACAGGTTGGTCTAGGCCCTCCTCATTAATCTGTGATAGAACAGCCCCCACACCATGCTCTGAAGCGTCTGTTTGCACAATAAACTCTTTTGAGAAGTTGGGTGCCAGGAGCACGGGCGCCGTGCACATGGCAGTCTTCAGGGCATCAAAAGCTCTCTGACAGGTGTCAGTCCAAATCACTCTCTTGGGCTGCTTCCTGGAAGTCAGCTCTGTCAAGGGTGCAACAATGCTGCCATACCCCTTGACAAACCTCCTGTAATACCCAGTGAGTCCTAAAAGGCTCTCACCTCTGTCTGGGTCTTGGGGGTTCCCAAGTCAGGATGGTCTCAATCTTGGGTTGTAGGGGCGCCACCTGGCCGCTCCCAACCTGGTGTCCCAAGTACACCACGGAACCCTGCCCGATCTGGCACTTACTCGCCTTGATCGTGAGGCCTGCTCTCCGCAGCGCCATCAACACTTCCCAGAGGTGGCGCAGATGTTCTTCCCAACTGGCGCTGAACACTGCAATGTCATCCAGGTAGGCGGCACTGAACTCTTCCAGTCCAGCCAACACCTGGTTGACCAACCTCTGAAAGGTGGCAGGGGCATTCTTCATCCCAAAGGGCATAACCCGGAATTGGTAGTGCCCATTTGGTGTGGAGAATGCGGACCTCTCTCTTGCCCCATCAGTCAAGGCGATCTGCCAGTACCCACACGTTAAATCAAACGTGCTGAGGTACCGGGCAGCCCCTAACCGATCAATGAGCTCATCAGCTCTGGGGATGGGGTGCGCGTCAGTCCTGGTGACTGAATTGAGCCCTCGGTAGTCCACACAGAACCGCAGTTCTGGTGAGACACCCGGTGCGGCAGCCTTTGGGACCAAGACCACTGGGCTGGCCCAAGGACTGTTAGAGGACTCAATCACCCCCAACACAAGCATCTTGGAGACCTCCTCCTTGATGCAAGCTCTCACCCTGTCAGTCACCCTGTAAGTTTTGTGCTTGACAGGAGGACTGTCCCCAGTGTCTACATCATGGACGCACCAATCAGTGACACTGGGAATCAGGGAGAACAGGTCAGAAAACTGTCCCAGCAACTGGTGACAGTCATTCTGCTGCTCAGGGGTCAGGGTGGAAGAGAGGTTCACTCCATCCACTGACCCATCTTGCTCTGTTGCAGACAGGAGGTCAGGAAGAGGTTCAGTCTCCTCCTCCATTCCAGCATCTGTTGCTAGGAGCATGCCCACTTCGGACCTCTCTAAGTGGGGCTTCAGGCGGTTGACATGCAGGACCCGCAAGGGGTTCCTGGGAGACCGCAAGTCCACCAAGTAGGTAACCGGACTCTTGCGCTCCACCACCTCAAATGGTCCGGACCACTTATCCTGGAGCGCACAGGGCTCCACTGGGGCCATGACCCACACTTTCTGACCAGGCTGAAGCTCAACCAGAGTGGCATTCTGGTCGTACCACCGCTTCATCTCCTCCTGGCTGGCTTCTAGATTCGCCTCAGCGAGTTTTCTGAATCGCCTAGTTTGGTTCCTAAAGGCCAGCATGTAGCTATATACATCCTGGGGAGGTTTCCTGGGAGATTGCTCCCAGCCTTCCTTGACCAAACTCAAAGGTCCTCTCACTGGGTGTCCATAGAGAAGCTCAAAGGGACTGAACCCTAGAGATTGCTGTGGCACCTCACGGTAAGCAAAGAGAAGGCATGGTAAGAGGACGTCCCACTTACGCCTCATGGGTTCCTCAAGACCCATAATCATGCCTTTGAGGGTCCGGTTGAATCTCTCAACCAGCCCATTACCTTGGGGGTGGTAAGGAGTGGTGAACTTGTAGGTTACACCACACTCCTGCCACAGGGACTTCATATACTTGGAAATGAAGTTGGTACCTCGGTCTGACACCACCTCTCTGGGAAACCCCACGCGGGAGAAAATCCCCATCAGTGCACGTCCCACCACGGGGGCCGTCACTGTCCTGAGAGGGATGGCTTCCGGGTACCGGGTGGCATGGTCCACCAAGACCAGGATGAACCTGTTGCCCATGGCTGTCTTGGGATCCAGAGGCCCCACAATGTCAATGCCCACCCTTTCAAAGGGGTGCTGACCACAGGGAATGGCTGGAGAGGAGCCTTGCGCTTCCTCCCACTCTTTCCACTTGCCTGGCAAGTCTGACAGGTCCTGCAATGAGTGTCTGAACTCTTGCGTATTTGGGGCCAATAAAAATGGGTGACAAGCCTTTCAAAGGTCTTATCCTGCCCCAAATGTCCTGCTAAAGGCACATCATGAGCCAGCCCCAGTAGGAAGGCTCTGAAGCGCTGGGGTACCACCAGCACACGGGCTGACCCAGCTCAGCAACCTTAGGCTCACTATACAGGAGACCATTCTCCCAGTAGATCCAATGTGATCCAGACTGATCACCTGCTGCCTGGTTTGCAGCCTGCTGCCGCAAACCCACAAGAGAAGGGCACTTGTTCTGCTCCTCACAGAACTCTTCCCTGGAGGGACCTCCTTCCTGCTGCCAATGGGTCAGCTCAGGCAGGTCTCCCAGTTCAGCAATCTCTTCCCCAGTAGGCTCCAGGGCATCCCCCTCAGGGTCCGCCTCCTCCTGGGCAGTGGGAATCTCAGGGGCCGGTTTCCCGGTCCCCCTACCTCTTCTCTTTAAGGCAGGCACCTGGGCCATTTTCTCAGGCTCCAGGTCCTCTTGAACACCCTTACTGGCTGTCATAGACCGAGTGGTCACGCAGGCCCACTCAGGCAAACCCAACATCTCTAAATGAGCTCTCCGCTCCACCTTAGCCCAAGGGGAGCTCTCCAAATCGTTACCTACCAGACATTCAACAGGCATGGCTGGCCTCACAGCTACTTGAAGAGTCCCTGAGACCCCCCCAACTCAAAGGGAACCTGTGCCACCTTGCAGTGGCTCTCTGTGTTGTCAGCGGCAACAACTGGGTAAAATGCATTTGGGACTACCTGCTCTTCAGACACCAACCGACAACTGACAGCTGTCACACTGGCTCCGGTGTCTCTAAGAGCTTCCACCCTCTTGCCATTGATGGTCACCCACTGCCTGTATTTTTTAGTGTTATCAGGCAGCTGGGTCCTGGGGACCACCTCACAGTCTCCTAAAGAGACAAGGGACATCTCTGCGGGACCCCACCCACCTTGGGCACCCATCTCCTCCCCCAGGGCTACACTAGCCAACTGCCGGGGTGGTGCACCAGTGGGTGCTGTCTTCCCATACAAGGGACATCTAGCATCATAAGGACAGTGGCCTACTAGACCACACTTAAAACAGGTCTTGGGCCCCTTGTGAACAGGCTTATCTGTCGGGGCCACTGCCTTCTTCTCAGGGGAGGCTGGGAACCTTTCCCTTGGTTCCCTTGGGGATTACTTTGGGGCCCTTTCTGGAACTCCCTCTGTTTACCCTTGTCCCCCCCACTCTTCTGCTGGGGACCCTGCCCACCTTTGGCGAAGTCTCCCACATGACCCTTCTGGCCCCGGGTGCTCACCCAGCGGTCCGCCTCCTCAGCAAGCTTCCTAGGGTTAGTCAGCTTGCTATGAATAAGATGCTGGCGTAGCTCTGGAAAACAGTTATTTGACAAGTGCTCCCATGCAAGCAAATCATGGAGCGCCTCAAAATTATCCACTTTGCTACCCTTCACCCAACCATCCAATGCTCTGCAAAAGAAAGACACATATTCCACCCAAGTGGTAGACTCCAGTTTTCTGCAATTTCTAAACCTTTGTCTATATAGCTCTGGGGTCAAACCAAATCTGGACATTAGGGCTCCCTTCATGTGGGTATAGGACATCTGCTCCTCTGTAGGCAAATCCAACAAAGTGTCCCTCCCATCACTAACAAAGCGGCCCCACAACCCCGCTCCCCAATCCTTCTCAGGGACCCGGTGGGCCAACATTGCAGCTTCATAAGCCCTAAACCACTGACCAATATCCTCATTCTTGTGGAAATCTTTAACTACATCTTTGGGAATGTAGGTTCTTGCTTCTACATGCACTGGCGGTGTGCTGCCACCAGAGGGAGGAACCTCTAACTTCTTGGCCTTGAGTTCCAATTCCCTCAATCATGCTCAAAATGCATTCTCTTTTCCTCTAAGGCTAACTTCTTCATTTCTAACTCCATCCCAAGGTCTATTTTCTTGCTCTCTATGTCTTTCTGACCATCCATTTTGAGCCTAGCTAGCTCCAATTTATGCATCCTCTCCCTTGCTCTGTCCTCCAGCTCTCCTGGGGACAACCCTTTGGAAGAAACACTGCTGCCCGCCCCTGAAGGTGCTTTCCCTCCAGTTGGGCCCACTGGCCCCTCAAGGTGCTCATTTAAATCCTCTGCCTCCATTACTGGCTCCTCAGGATGCTCACTGGCATTCCTAGATTCTACCCAGGCCTTCAGCGCCTTTTGGTATTCCTCTTTCCTGGTGAGGCCTTTCACAGAGATTTTAAATTTCTTGCACAAAGCTTTGAGATAAGGCACAGTGTAAGTATCAATTCTCTCTTCTTCCAAAACAATGTCTACAGATACTATGGATGCTGTCTTGCTCATGGTAGCAAAAAGACTGGCAGTTCTCAAGAATCAAAAATAGAAAAGAAGTTCCAAGGAAAAATTCTCAAAAAGTATGTGGTCGCGTTATGGTCTGCACTTACTAGTAGTGTACACCAATCACTGTATATGAATCACAAATGCAAGTCCAAATCCTCACCGCTGACCACCAATGTTAGATTTGGGGGTCTCTAGTTGGCATAGGTAGGTAACTGTGCCAAATAGGGACCCTTGCGTCTAGTCAGGGTGAGGGGCTACACTCCTAAAATAACCCCTGCTCACCCCCTTGGTAGCTTGGCACGAGCAGGCAGGCTTATCTCAGAGGCAGTGTGTAAAGCATTTGTGAACACATACAGTAATACAGTGACAACACTACAGATGGACACCTCACAGGTTGTATTATAAAAATAGTATTTTTATATAGACTTAACACAAGACCAAACGACAAAAATCCACAATACTGTACTCAAAAATAGACTTGAAAAGGTTATAAAATAGTTCAGTTCTCTCAAGTTGTAGATGCGACACTTTACTCTCAATGTACCTTGAATGCGTAACGCAAAGAAAACAAAAGGGGTCGCAGGGAAGGTGATGCGTCGGTTCCGTACACTCAGGGGAGTGGATGCGTCGGTTCCTTACTGCTGCGCAGGGGAGTTGATGCTCGCTTCCTTACTGTGTGGGGAGTTGATACGTCGGTTTCTTACTGCTCTCCGGTGCGATGCGACAGATGGCACCTCGATGCGATACTCTTCTCCGGTGCGATGCGATAAAAATGGCGTCTTGGCTGCGATGCGACAACGTTGGTGCGATGCGTGCACGCCCGATGGCCGTGCGGCGACTCGATGATCTTGGGAGCCGCGACAGGCCCTGCGACGCGCTTCTCTGGTGATGCGACGATGTCCTCCGTGGCAGCGTCCCGCTTCTCCGGCGATGCGCCGCGCTTCGGCGATGCGATGATGACAGCGGCAGCGGCGTCTCGCTTCCTCGGCGATGCGATGACAGCGGCGGCAGCGGCGACACGCTTCTCGTTGTTGCGTCGCGCTTCCAGCTCCCAGCGACACGCAGTCTCTCAGAAGGCCCAGCACAGCAGCAGGCACTTCAATTCCCAGCAAGGGAATTCAGGGGGGAGCTGGTTGGTGAAGTCTTGTATCCCTGAGACTTCAGGCAGGAGGCAAGCTCTAGTTCAAGCCCTTGGAGATTCTTCTTCAAGTTGATAGAAAGTACACTCAGTCCTTTTCTCCTTTCTTTGGCAATGAAGCAACCACTGCAGGCCAACCCCAAACACACAGCACAGGAGTAGTCTCCTCCTTCAGCTTCCTGGTTCTTCTCCTCAGCAAAGGTTCGTCTTGATTCCCAGAAGTGATCTAATTTCCTAGGGGTCTGGGTCCCCTTTTATACACAGTTTCTCTTTGTTCTCTGAAGGCAGAGAGGCCTCTGCCTAGTCCAAAACCAGTCCTGGTCAGTCCTGGAGCACTTTGTTTTTCTGACTCCTTCTTTCCTTTCAGAATGTGGGGCAGAGTGCTCAGCCGCCCGGCAGGAGGTGGAGCCAGCATTGTGGAAGGCAGGCACAGCCCTATTCAGACCCAGGTGCAACTCCTCCCTCCACTCTGGATGCAGATCTTTCTATTCAGCCCTGCGCTGACTCACCCTGTCTCCTGTAGCCACCCCCAGCCCCTGTCACTCAATCCCCAGACAAGGAATACACAACCTAGCAGAGGCAGGCTTGGATAGTTAGGCAAGAAAATACCTACTTTCTAAAAGTGGTATTTTCAAACACAGAATGTTAAAACCAACTTCACTAAAAGATGTATTTTATCATTCGGAGTTCAGGCGTACTAAACTCGAATTTCTACCTGGTTCCCTGAGTCAGTTAGGATTATAAGATGTAATAATCTAACTGCCCATTCTGGCCTATGGGGAACAGGTAGCCTTGCAATAGTGAAAAACGAAAATGGCTGTAATTCACTATTAGGACATGCCACACACACCAGGGCATGTCCTACCTTTACCTACAATGCACCCTGCCCTTGGGCCTACCTTAGGGGTGACTAATATGTATAAAAGGGAAGGTTTAGGGACTGGCAAGTGGGTACACTTGCCCAGTCAACATGGCAGTACCAGACTGCCCACAGGCTCTGCAATGGCAGGCCTGAGACACACTTTACACGCTGCTCCGGTGGGTGGCACAACCAGTGCTGCAAGCCCACCAGCAGCATTTGATTTACAAGCCCTGGGTACACGCAGTGCACTGTACTAGGGTCTGACAGTAAGCCAAACAAGCCAATCATGGAGTCACTAATCCATACATCAATTTACCATAGGGAGCACTTGCACTGTGGCACTGAACAGCAGTGGCACAGTGCCCAAAAGCATCTAAAACCAGCAAAAACATAAGAGGCAACAGCAAAAAATGGAAGGGAGACCCACGCCAATGGTGCCAGGTCTAACATACCTTAACAGTGGGGCAGCCCCTCTCCCAAGTGTTCCCCATTTGCTCTTCAGAGGTGGCTTCATCTTTGAAGCTCACCTTTAGGGCCCACACCCATGTAACTTCCTTCAGGAGGGAGGTAGCACCTGTCTCCTGTGCAGGCCCCTCTTGTCTCCTTTCTCAGGAGTCGTTCGCACATCTCCCCAGAAGGGCAGAAAGCTATCTCAGGACAAGCTCCTCATGCAACCGTTTAGGGCACAGGAGACTAAAGGCAACAAAGTAGTAACTTTGTAAAAGCTGCACACCACAATATGCAACATTACTTTCGACTGGAGAATCTAGTCTAGATTGATTTTTTTTTTTTTTGATTTTTAAAAAAAAAAATTTTTTTTATTTGTTTCATTATAGAACAAGGTACATACAACATAGGACACAATTGCATCATTGATAAGCACATCAATACAACGGAGCACAACAGTACACAAGATCACTAATTCTCGAAAGCATAAATCAGGCATTTAGGGAATTCCAAGAACACAATTACGTTTTTAGACAGTATAACATCCCCTGTGGTTTTGTCATGCCACTCTACTGACCAGTGTCCCGTGTGAGGTCCGCTTCGTGCTCAGTGACCCCGTTAGTGTAACCCCACCTCCACATGAGGGCTCTTCAACTGTCTATGTTCCTGCCTCCAGCGACAATGCTTTATTGGCAGCAATCCGCAGGTCTGAGACCGCACGGCCCGGTTTACTTAAGAGGTGTGTTTGGTAAGGTCCCCAGTAGTTCCTGGGACGGCTTCTAGGAGGGAGCAGTTCACTATATGTATCGGCCTGTGTATTGCAGTACATTGTGTCCGCATGCCACTCCTTAATTTGTGGAAGTGGGCATCTCATCCAGCGCAGCGCCACCTGGCGCTTAGCCAGTAAAAGTCCAATGGCCAGCAGCGGACGCACTTTCTTATCAATAGAGAGATCCCACCCAAGGAGAGCCATCTTAGGGTCTGGTTCCAGATCCGCACTGATAATGGTTCCCAACTCCTGGAACACCCTAACCCAATATGTATAGATCACTGGGCATTGCCAGGCTAAATGCCAGAATCCCGCACCCTCCACCCCACATCTGTGGCAGCAGGAGTTATCCGCTAGTCCGCACTGGAATTGGTGCTCGGGGGTGCAGTAAGCCCTATGTAAAAATTTAAAATGGATAAGTCTGTGTCTCCCGTTAAGAGAAACCGAACGGGTGCGGGTACAACAATACTGCCACTCTTTGTCACTGAGAGGAGTGCCTAATTCGCGCTGCCACTCCAATCTAACTCTGAGAACTTCAGACTTGCGAGTGTCCTGCAGACTAGTGTAGAATTTAGTAATTAGCTTAAGGGATTCCTCTACTTTAATAAGGGTAGTAAGTGCCCCCATGGCCTGCGGTTCCAGCAGATCATCACCAATAAGTGTGCGCCATGTGTGCCTAGCTCTGAAGAAGTGGAATAACGCTGTGCCCACCGGTTGCCTGTCCGGGTGCTGCAAGGCTTCCCATATCGCTAATGTGCCATCCCTGAAGCAGTCTCCCATCGTATTAATGCCTATAGTTTGCAGTGCCTTTCTCGCCCCCACGTCTTGGCCCAGCAGGAACCACAAACACCACTGAAGGGGCATTTCCGGAGCATATAAGAAGGCTCCTCCCTGCTCGTGTAATAGTGTTTGCCAGGCTTGTGTAGTGACAGCTATAGAATCAAAGACTTGCAGTCTCCGGGGGGCCCGATGGGTGAGCATTTGGGGTAGAGAGCGAGGTTCGGCTACGACTCTTTCCAAATACAAAAAAGGTGTATCTTGTGGGCCATGTATCCAGTAGTGGGCAAATATGCTGTTTGCAGCTCTATAATACTTCTCTAGGTCAGGAGCTCCCAATCCACCTAGTTCGTAGGGCAAAGTGAGTGAATCCCACCGAATGCGAGGCGTATCAGCTGTGTACGCCAGACTTTGAATAGATGTTTCGGTAAAAGAATGGGTATGTTTTGAAATAAAAAGAGGAATCGTGGTAGAATCACCATTTTCATAAGAGAAATTCTCCCCATCAATGAGAGTGGAAGTCTAATCCACTTGTCTATATTTTCTATTAGCCGTTGAGTGGCCCTACCATAATTTTCCCGCATCGCTATTGCTGGGTCTGTATGGAATTGAATGCCCAAGTATCGAACCGCCTCTGTGGTCCAGCGCAGTGGGAACTCCATGGTCGGTTCCGTGGTACTGGGAGTAAGGGGGAATATGATGGACTTATCCCAGTTTATTCTCAGCCCGAGTGACCCCCAAACTGAACCACCTCTCGCAGAATTGGAGACAGATTTACCTCCGGATTGGAAATGTATAATAGAGTATCAACTGCGTAGGCAGAAATGTTTAATATGTATTCGGGGAATCTCAGCCCTCTGTGTGCATGATACTCGCGGATGGCACAGGCCAGTGGTTCGGGAACTATTGCATACAGTAGTGGGGAAAGAGGGCAGCCCTGGCGTGTTCTCCGGGTGATGTTGAAGGACTGGGAAACCTCGTCTCCAATCCTCACTCGAGCCGTGGGCGACGTGTATAATACTGACACCAACTGGAGGAATATGTCCCCAACCCCTATCTTGCGTAGCACCGCGAACATGAAACTCCACTCCACGGAGTCGAATGCCTTCTCGGCATCGAGGAAGACCGCCACTGCCTTGATTTCCGGATTCAAAGTCTGTACCGTGCCAAAGAAAGTCCTCAGATTCTGAGACAGGTTATGACTAGGGATAAACCCCGCCTGTTCCGGTCGAATAATACCTGGTAATAGGAGAGCCAGTCTATTTGCCAAATATTTGGCATAGAGGTTGGCATCAACATTAAGCAGGGACAATGGCCTGAATGAGGAGCAAGTTCTCTGTGACTTCCCCGGTTTTAACTGAGTAACAATGACCGCTTCACGCACGGAGGGTGGCATGATGCCAGACTCCGCCATCTCCTCATAGAGCGTTTTAAGGTAGGGAATCAATAGGTCTTGAAATTCTTTGTAAAAGGCTACCGTCAAGCCATCCGCTCCCGGGGCCTTTCCAGCTGCCATACCGCGTAGTGCCTCTCGTATCTCATCCGATGTTAGAGGTGCCATCAGGTGTTCCCTGTGCTCTGTCACCAGCCACGGCATCTTAATGTACGATAGGTATTCCTCTAACTCTGTTCTGTCAGAGGGGATTTGGGAGGTTTATACCTTTTGATAGTAAGAACGAAAATGGGCAGCCAGTTCCTCTGGGGTGCGTAATGGGTTCCCGTCCATCATACCTACCATGTTATCTAATTCCCTCTTGGGTCTCAATATGCCTGCCAGTGTGGCACCTGGCCTTTCCCGTTCCCCATAGCGTCGCGCCGTTGCATATTTCCCCATGTGTTTAACTTCATCATTGGCTGCATCAAGGAACTCTACCAATTTTTGTTTGAGGTCTGCGGTAATTTGAGCATAACTCGCCCCGATCATGTCCTGTTCCAGGCGACCTATTTCCCGTTCGAACGTCTCTAATCTGCTTCGAATAGAGCGCAGTACACCCGCGTGTGTGGAGATCACCACCCCCCTAATATAGACTTTAAATGTTTCCCACACTCTAGCGATTGATTGTACTGACCCTATGTTATCGGTGAAGAAGTTTTCTATGGCTGTTGCTAATTCCTCTTTGAATACAGGGTCTAAGAGTGAATAAGGTGGGAAACGCCATATAAATGGCGGAAGCCGCGGCGCCCTGTATCGCAAGGCAAGCCGGACAGGGGAGTGGTCGGAACATGTTCGTGGAAGGTGTGCACATGCCACCACTCTGGAATCCAATCCCCCAGATAAGAGCCAAAAATCTATGCGTGTGTGTCATAGGCAGATGAGTAATGGGTATAGCCTCTCTCGGCGGGTGATCTATGCCTCCAGATATCTAGAAGGCCTTCCGTATGCATTATATCTTGTAAGGCTACTGCAGCAGCAGCTGGACGCTGGGGCAGGCCCTGAGATCTGTCCATACCTGGGTCTAATATGCAATTGAAATCGCCTCCCCACACCTGCGCTACGCCCTTCCACTGTACTAATTTGGCCGCCAGTGAAGTATAGAACTGGAGATCATCATAGTTTGGGCCATACACACCCACCAGAAGGAACCTCAAGTCACCACGTTTGCAAAGAGCCACCACGTCATCTCTACCCGTGCCTTCCTGTCGATCCAAATCAGGACCCCCCTGGCATGGGAAGTGTAGTTCGCCGAGTAGCATATCCCCTGCAATTTACGATGTACTTCCACACTGCGCTCCATGGTGAGATGTCTCCTGCAGGATTGCAATAGCCATGGAGTGCCTCTTTAAATAGGCACACACTCTTCTAATCTTTCTGTTATCATTTCAACCTCACACATTCCAGGTCATGAGCTGGAGGACCTGCGCAGTCTCACCTTCCGCGGTCATTTGGTATGGTTAACCACTTCAAAGAACGAACACCCTTGCCCGTGATGTGTTGTATGTAACTGTTGTTGCATATCCACATCAATGCACGCGCCCTTACTGACATAACAAACGTTCCCTCCCACGCCACGAGAACCCACAACAGTCGCGGCTATCTGATCTCCCCCCCCACCCTCCCCAATCCCCAGAAACAAGAAAGAACCCTAAAAAAAACATTGCTATTAGTGTGATACACTTGGGGGCAGATGTCGCCATCATACCTAATTCCCTACACCACCCTTATTGTACTTATAGTCGCAGTCAACTTTAGACAGATATTACTGTGAGGAGCTACACACTGTGCTCAATACGTCCAGTGAGTATATGTTTATATCAATCTGCCCGACATGTTACTTTATAGTGTTTTCCTAGTTGCCCCCAGCCGATACATTCAGGACGTGTCAAAGTCTACAAGTGCCCCCCATTCCCGTGCCATCATACACCCATGTTACCATTGTTGTTTCTTTCTGTACCATATGCTGTCCATCTCGGTTCTGCTCAGACGGTCACTCTTCCGACTCTTGCTCTTCAAGGACCCTCGGGGAACCCTCCATGCGTGATTGAGAGGCGCCCGGTGAGCCTTGGCGTTTCAAGCGCTGTTCTTTATCCTTGATGAAGCGTAGCACGGCTTTAGGGTCAGTGAAGAAATGCGTTTTGCCATCCATCTTGATCCTTAATTTAGCAGGATACAGCATGCTGTACTCTAGGTTTAAGTCACGAAGTTTCTTTTTCGCTGGAATGAAAAGCCGACGCGCTTTTTGAACTTGCATGGTGAAGTCGGGAAACAGATATTTCCGCACCCTCATGTCGAAGATTTCCCAATTCTCGAGCTTTCCGCAAAGCCGCATCCTGATCTCTGTAATTTAATAGTCTAGCTATTATAGGTCGGGGGCAGCGCCTGGTACCGGCCTGGGCGCCAGGGAACGATGCGCACGTTCTACTACTAGTATTTCAGAGAAGGTGTTCCGGCCCATTAAGTCGACAAGTAGCTTCTCCACATATTGCTCCATATTGCCGATATTGGACGATTCAGCCACTCCCAGAATCCGGATGTTGTTCCGCCGGGATCTTGCTTCAAGATCCTCAGCCTTTGCCTGTAGAGCCCGCAAGATCTTGTCCCTCTCTTTATCAGACTCCGCGTCTGTATGGACAAAGTCCTCTATGTCGGATATGCGCTGCTCCGCCGCGTTGAGCCTGCCGCCATGTTTATCTAGCCTTTCCGACATCCTGTCCATGCGGAACGATAGCGCATCAATTTTGCTGTCTATCTTTGAGAGGCTTTGCTGGATAGTACGAAACGCCTGCTTCATGTCTATATCTGCCTGCATCTGGATCATCCGAAGTGGAATCTTGCTCCACCGGTGTGGACTCCCTCGACCTAGGGGTTTTGCGCAGGTCAAATTGCAGTTTGGGCTGGAGCTTGTCCGTTTTACCCATAGTGTCGATATATGTGCGATGTGGGTGCGCCCGTCCAAGTGCCTCCCCAATGCGAATCAGCGCTTGCCCAGGGGCTTAATGATACCAGCAGATTAGAAGCAGGTTAGGATTCAGGATCTCCCTCTTGTACACTCTTATTACCTCCCCTCAAATGCCTCTCGTGCTCCTCAATGGAAGGATGGTGTTTATCACCTCTTCGCTTGCAGCTGACCACACTGCAATCCTCTGCCACACACAAGGAGTGTTCAGGCCAGTGAGGAACTGTTCTGAACCCACACCACCGCTCCCACTAGGCATATTCTCAGGGCTCCCCAAAGCTCAAGGTGTGTCCAACAGCAGGATTTGCCCCCCAGGGAGTACCAAATAGTAGTCCTGGTCACTGCGTTTTGTCTTACGCGAGCCAGCACCAGCTCGGGTCTCGATTGTGTGAGCTCCGCGAGGCCGCCCCAACTCTCTCTCGTAATGGCCGCAGGGGCACACGCCGGCTCAGCACTGCTGGAAGAGCTTCTCGCTGGCAGTCCTTTATGTAGCTGTGGCAGGCTGCTCGCTGCGCAAACGGTACTATTTGCCGTGCTGTTATGCAGTCCGCCCTCACTCATGATGTTATGTTATTGTATTTTATAAAGCGCGCAGCTACCCCCAACGGGGGTGTCCCGGCGCTGGTAGCAGAGAAGAAGGGCAAAGTGCGGGCGACTTCAGGGTGCTATGGGAGACCAGAGAGCCTGGTCTTCAAAGATTTACGAAATGTGAGTTCTGAGTTGGCTTTCCTAATAAATTCTGGCATGGAGTTCCATAAGGTTGCTGCTCTGAGGGCGAAGGACCGTCCTCCTATTCTGGCCCTAACAAAGCGGGGTATAGCATGAAGTTCATGGTGATTGGACCTCAGGTTCCTGGACTGGTGATATTTACGAAGTCTCTTCCTTAGATACTGAGGGCCAGTGTTTCTAACTGCTCTGTAGGCCAGTGTTAATGCCTTGAATTCTGTCCTTCTTTTCACTGGAAGCCAGTGAAGGCTCCGTAAATGAGGAGATATGTGATGACGCAACGGGACATTTCTGATAAGCCTGGCTGCTGCATTTTGTATTGTCTGCAGTTTTCTTATTAAATAAGCTGGCAGACTTAAGTACAGGCTATTTGCATAGTCCAATTGTGATGTAATCAGTGCATGGACTATTGTTTTCCTGCAGTCCAAAGGTAGAAAATAGAGGAATTTCCGCAAGGCCTTCATTTTCCAAAAGCAGGACGATGATACATGGTTTATTTGGGTCTTCCATGAGAGGGTATAGTCGAATTTAAACCCAAGATTCCTGGCCGATTGTACAGGAATAGGCGGAGGGTTGAGCTCAGCAGGCCACCATAGGGCAGATGGTGGGGCTGATGGTTGATTGAAAAATAAGACTTCAGTTTTATCCGTATTTAATCGCAAGCAATTCTCGGTCATCCAAGTTGATATTTCCCTCGTGCAATGCTTGAACCTTGTGAAAGCCTCCTCTGAGTGGTCTTTAAAGGAGAACACAAGCTGAGTATCATCAGCGTATGAGATGACACCTACCCCAAGTTGCTCTATAAGTGGGGCAAGAGAGGCCAGATAAACATTGAAAAGAGTCGGGCTAAGAGCCGAACCCTGAGGGACTCCACAGATCAGGGGACGGGGGATGAGGTATAAGGATGAAGCCGTGTTTTCTGGGTTCTACCTTCTAAAAAGGAGCTGAACCAAGCTAAGGTGGTCCCTATCACTCCCAGTTGCCTAAGCCTGTCTAAGAGGATCTTGTGGGACACCGTGTCGAATGGCGCGGACACAGCGGAATGACCGCAGGGGCACCCACCGGCTCAGCGCTACTGGAGGAGCTTCTCTCTGGTAGTCCTTTATGTGGCTGGGGCAGGCTGCTCGCTGCGTGATCTGCACTTTTGACTGTGCTGTTGAGCTTACCGCATTAACGGAGGCAGCTGCGGGACCTCATGGCCCAGTCCCACGACCTTTGCCGTTCTCCCGCTGCATCAGGTATGTTTCCCTCGATGTGGCAGAGCGTAGTTATGTCGCGCCGGCCCCTCCGCTGCTGCCTTTCACGGGGGCTCTCGACACCACACCATGGGACCGCTCAGAGTGATCCCGTGCTCGACTGAGTCGCGGCGGCCGCCCGCGTAGCAGGGAGGCCTCACACACCTCCGCGCCCGCGGTGCGCCACAACCGGTATCTTCAGTTTGGCTCCATCGATTTGGGAGGCGACCGGTGCGTTGAAGGGTGCCCAACAGCAGCAAGACGATTTCCCCTCACAGTGTTGGCACCATTGGAGATTAGGCAAGGATAGTGGAGGATTATTGGTGGCGATCGGGAGAGCTTCCCTAGATCGCGGCCATCTTAAAGTCAGGCAAGCTCCGCCCCCCATCTAGTCAAGATTGTTACGGGTTGTTTGATACCTTGGCGTACCAACTTTGGTTGCACCATTCAGCAGTTAGCACAGCTGTGGGGTCAGCGTGTAACCCTGCGCTCGCCAATGACACAAGCAAGTCTTTTCACGGTAAAAACAACAGTTTCACATTTTTACTGCCAGAACATGTCAAATAAATGTTCTGCCTGCTTCACCCTGCCATAGGGGGTGACTTACGCACATTACCAGGGGAGGATTGTCTTTGGCTAGTTTTGGCTTTGCCACTGCTGGAAGTGGCAAGGCTGAACTAGAAGTTCAAAATTGCTCTTCTAGCCTGCAGCGGTGGACAGGGAGACATGTTTTACTTGTGTCATGCCCAGGGTAGCACAAGCAGTGATGCAGTCCATGGGGTGACCATGTAACTTACATGACCCAGGTACCATACACTAGGGACTTACCAGTAAGTTAGTCTATGCCAATCAGGTGTAAGCCAGACCCCCCAAGATACCGTGGCATAGATTTTCAAATTTTGCAGCATTATTGCGGCACTTTATTTTATTTGTAATCATTCCTTTTCAGCCTTAAATAAATGGAAACTGGTTTAGCAGAGTATTCCACTTTGACATAAGCATGTTTAAAGTGTTTGTTTGCTATATTCTCCTTTGTGGTTACATTCTGGATCATAGGTTAAGCCAAGCACAATACCACAGGGTTGCTCGTCATCCTGGTTTTTGTGACATTGTGCTTACTTGGGGCTAGTGGTTCCAAGACCCAGAGCCATCTGCTGTAGGACACCACATTTGAATATTCCTACTATGTGCAAAAGCCAAACCCATGGTTTTTCAGCAGCTGCCCTGCAATTACCGTAGATTACCCTTCCACCTTTACTTCACCTAGCCTCTTACTGTCATGATGTTTGAAGAGCCCTAGTTGGACATTGGAATCCCATTTTCACTAGAGGTTCTGTTTGTCATTCACGTAGCACCATTAATGAGGATAAAAGAATGTTGCTTTGTATGATGGCGTCTGAGTTATTTTTTAAACCCATCGTGGCGTCATTTACTAGATTGTTCCGTAACCAATCATGAATCACCAACAACGAGGACATCGGAGTGTGGCATTGTCTGATCAGGACTGGTTTGACAAGGGAAACATAATGACGTCATCCAATTCTTGGTCTGTTAACCATTCATGTACCACCAACAATGAGGTCATCAGTGTTGCTTTGTTTGATCAGGTCTGGTTTGAAAATGGAGACTCATTGTGACGTCATCCACTACTAGGACTGTAAACCATCCATGTACCACTAACAATGGAGGTGTCAGAATGTCACTTTGATTGATGCCTGGCTGTCTTCACTCACAAAGCAGTTGACCACATGTGCTGCTCATTTCACAGATTGACTTTTCTTGTCTTTTGGTATTTTACGAATCACACACCTTAGCTGGACATCGCGGGATCGACTGCCACACTTTACAGCAAAAAGATGTGCAATTAATTTACTGTATATGTAGCAGCACAAATATATATATATTTCACCACATGTATGCTAATGGTAAACATGCAAAGCTGTTCAAATTAAAACGTGTGGGGGGGATGCACTGTAGGTTTAAGTGTAAATACAGCTCAAGGGAAACAAGATCTTTCCCGACAGGAAAAATTTGCAAAGGAGAGTAGCTCCTCGAAGCGGTGTAGCCAGACGACACGGTGCTGCGAGTATCGGATATTCATAGCTGTCAACTGCGTTAACCCAATTAAAATGAATCAAGAGGGAAAATTGATACATTTCGCGCCTCTTTGGCATTTCATTAATTTTTCAAATTAATTTTTCACTTTAACTCGCATGGTGAAATGATTCAGTCAGAGCTGCGGGCCGATTGGAGTCCCTGTAATCAGATGTAATGTGCTGCCGGCATAAAGGACCAACTATGAAAAGGGCCCTGGACTCACCCCCACTGCTCCATGCTGTTCAGGGCTTGAGCACTTCTACACAGGAGCCCAGAACCACAGGGGAATTGTAGCCATGGTCACTCACATGACACGGTAAAATAAATAAAACCAGACAAAGTGGCCAGATTGATTTTATTCACGATCAAACACAGTGAAGTGCTACTTTAGTTTTCTTATCTTTCTTTCTACAGCATTGCTTTCCCCTTCGTTCTGTGATGCAGCTCTGGATCCACAGACAGAGCCACACGCCAGAGAATGCAAGCTGTCAACGTGATGTCCCGAAGGGCTGTAGAGTGTTTTGCGTCCAAAATGATAAATATCACGGTCATCATGCTCCCCAGCTGATTTTGCGATCATTTCGCGGATTGCGAAATGCTGGAAGGTCTAGTAAATCAATTCAACATTCATGTTTTAGGGTCAAGGCACTTGAACTGAGATCTGATAAACCCTCACCCCAAAGGAGTTTCCCAACCAACAAAGGGATGCCAGTTGCTGCCTTTTTTTTCAACCAAAACGTTAGATTCTTGAGTGCACACTCATGCGCCTTTGGGCCCATGAGGCCTTCAGAAGAATCTCTTGTGCTCCAGTGTTCACAAGCTCATGGAAGATCTAGTGTTGGTTTAGGGTAAAGCACACCACTCTCTGTAATGGTGGACACCTATCAATACACTGGAAGGTAGCCTTTTTGCAGACCCAGTCCTGCATGTGACCATTACCACAGATTCATCTCTCCTTGGATGGGAATCATTCAGGGGAACTTGCTTCTAATATAAACAGATAACATGACAGCGATGTATTGCATACAGAAGCAAGGGGACACATTCACAGCAGCTCTCACCTAGGACAGACTATCTGACACAGGGGGCTTTGCCACAAGCTTCACCTACTTACGGAACACTTCCCAGGAGTAGCCAACAACTTTGCAGACCTACTCAGCAAGACACTCTAACAAGGCCACAAGTGGGAACTCCACACCAAGTCCTTCACGAATACTTCCAGCGATGGGGCACTCCACAAATAGACCTTTTTGTTATAGTTAAAAACACGAAATGCCCAAGCTTTGCTGACAGATCTTTGCACACAGTCTATAAGGAGTGCACTGTGGATGAACTGGTCAGGGATATTAGCCTACGATTTTCCACCTCTCCAACTGCTTCCATTTGTCATCTGGGAGCTCAAGCCAATGTCTCACCCTCATTCTAGTTTCTCCAACCAGGGCCAGGCAACCCTGATTCTCCACCCTACTAGAACTCCATCAGCCCCAAAAAGAAATTTCCCCCAAACCAAATCTGCTCGCACAGAAACACAGATTAGTATCCAGACCTAGCACAGCTCAATCTTGCAATTTGGCACCTGAGGTTCTAGGATTTGGATTACTGCATCTACCACCAGACTGCATGCCCATTCTTAAGGAGGCTAGACACCCTACCACTCGTTCTTGTTATGTAAAAAACAATTGTCCACTACTGCATCACCAATAAATTTGACCCTTTAAATCCTACAGTACAAGAGATAGTTACTTTCTCCACCTACAAAAGGCAGGGTAAGCTTACACATCTAGCCGCCTTCATCTAACCACAGTTGCTGCCTATATGCAGAACAAACAACATACCTCTCTGTTCAGGATACCATGGGTAAAGTATGTAGTGATTAAATAGGGTCATACTCCCATGAGCTCTTCTAACGCCAGTCTAGAAACTAAGTATAGTCCTTAGCCTTATGGAACTACCATTTGAACCCTTACACTCATGCCTTTTTCTGTTTCTTTCATGGAAGGTATACTTCCTAGTCGTCATTACCTCCCTTAGGCCCATTAGGAAGCTACAAGCCCTTACCATCCAAGACTTCTTTATATGGGTCCACAAGAATGAGGTAATTCTCAGAACCAACCCTAAGTTCTCTCCCTAAGTTAGTATCACCTTTCCATCTCAATCACAATATTGAACTTCCAGTGTTCTTCCCACAGCCTGCTTCTGTGGCTGAAAGGGCATTGCACACTTTAGATGTTAAAAGGCCCCTTGTGCATTACATTGATAGGACCAAACCATCCTGCAGATCAGTCCAACTGTTTATTTTATTTGCTAAACCGCATGACGGAAAGGTAATTTCCAAAGCTGGCATAGCCAGATGGATTGTCAAATGTATCCAAACATCTAGCTGCAGATTCCTTACCTTAAAATTATCCCCACGCGTCAGACTGGATCTAGATACTTTTCAAACAGTACCTCTGCGCACCAGTAGGTGGAGTCATTCAGCTCTACATCAGCGTTGTCTGCGCCGTAAGTGACTTGTGCGGTGCCTTTTAGGCACCAACCCAGCGCCCAGACATAAGTTCTTTTCTTTATCTGCCAGTCAGCGTAGGTCCGGAGAGAGCTTCCTCCGATCATTCTTTGACTTTTTTTTTCTTCAAACATATATTTATTGGCATTTCGTAAAAAAAAGACATCGTTAGGGTCACAACATCCAAAATATCATTATCATAGCATGCTATTCACATCTTCACAAAATAGCCAGGTGAAGGGCATTGGTGTGAAAAGTGCTGTGCCCGTCTGCTGAAGGGGAGCCTATATTGAGCCGTACAGTTTCATGAAAAGTCTCATGCACAGCATGCCATAGTCCCCCAAATAAGTGGTCGAGAACCATCGGGTCGTGACCGGTTTACCTTCGGACCTTCCAACTGGGAAGGTATTCCTAGGAAAGAGGTAATCTAATTCAACTAGACCTAACGAACCCCCAGTTCCCTAACCCTCCCCCCAATAACTAGGTGGTTGGTGGTGACATTGTATAAGAGCGTTGTATGTGCGGATGGACAAAGATGTAGTGCGTTAGAATTGGAAGAGATGCATGTCTCTAATCGACGGGGGGCACACCGCTAAAGGCAGGCCCTTTGTGAGGAAGGCAACTAAGGGACCCCATTTATATTCGAAGCTTTTGTAATCGTCGTGGAATATATGCGCCATCCTTTCCAAGCAAAGGAGTTTCCATAGTCGTGCGTGCCATATAAAGAGGGAAGGAGCTGACTTCTTCTTCCAGGCTGCCGCGATTGTTACCTTCGAAGTGCCTATACAGGTCCACATAATGGCTTTATCAGCCCTAGTCTGATGTTCCAGGGATGGGTCTCGAAGCCCTAAAAGGATTCCCTCCATGGTGGTCGGTATGGGGTACCCCAGTACAGTTTTGATTTGAGCAAGAATTTCTTCCCAAAAGGGACTTATGGTGGGGCAGTTCCACCAGATATGTTGGAAATCTCCTAAAAGCCCACATCCTCTCCAACAGCGGTCAGTTGTGGTCGGAAAAATTCGTTTGAGTTTGGAGGGAACTAAGTACCAGTCCATTAGGGTTTTTAAGTGTGCTTCTCTAAGTTCTAGGGAGTGATTGAACTTTGAGAGATCGGACCATAGTGCCGTCCACTCTCTATCTTGAATATCGCGTTGCAATATCCCCTACCACATAGCCATGTAGCGTGGTCGGGCTGTGTGTGTGTTGGAGAGCAAATAGTTATAGAGAAAAGAGATCACTCCTCTCATGGAGCCCACCGCTCTAACATATTTCTCGAATCCTGTCTTCTCCCTTGTGGCTTGTTCGTGTACGTGAGGGGTAAGTGCCCAGTGTCGAAGTTGAAGGTAATGAAAGTGTTCCTCTGGTGGTAAGTGGAAATCCCTCCTGCAACTATCAAAAGTGAGGATATCGTGGTTGTGGAACAGATGGTCAAGCCTCCTTCCCTCCAGGCAGTGAATGGGCCTTCCTGAAGAGCTGGAGGGATGGTTGGGCCCTCCTTCCCAACAAATGAAAAGAAGAAAAAAAAAAAAAAAGGGAACCCCAACAGTAGTAACATCAGTGAGAGTCAGATAGGTATTATACTCTGACTACCAACAATATCGCCCCTTTGGGCTTGTCGGTGGAGGTCGGGGCCATAGATCCCCTCCTCGCCTCCCTCGAGTGTTCAACAAGAAAATACGCCATCTTCACATAAGCATTAAGAGTTGTGCGGGTGCTCCTTACCCGAGTGCTTACAGTTACTGACCATCAGTCTTCATTATTCAGGGAAGCCGTGTTCTGTCCTCGTGGTGCGGGAGTGCACTCCCGCCGTGATCAGGTAGAGTTTAGGTCGGAAACCATCGGTCCTCCAGTCATTTATGCGCTCCCCTCAAACTCGTGGACCATTGAGATTTTCTCGTGGTGCTGCCATCTTTACCCCTCGTCGGTCCCGGCGGGGCCTCTTCGTCAGCTGGGGGAAGGCCTAGCAAACGAAGGCCCTCGTTGAGCTCAGTGACATGGCGCGGTTTATTGTCGTGTTCAAAGCTGAGGCCAACGGATATGTCCACCGATATCGCACATGTGCCTCCCGGAGATTCATTGTGAGGGGCCGAAGCTGGAGTCTTTGTTGTAAAGTTGCCGGCGCCAGATCCTGGTATAGGGTGCATTTGTGGCCTTGGAATGAGACATCTCCCTTCTTCCTAGCTTCCTGCAGGACTAGTTCTTTGGCCTTGAAGGAGTGGAATTTAACCACTATGTCCCTGGTCCGTCGTTTCTCACCCCTGGTCGCCGCTCCAACTCGGTGAGCACGCTCCAATTTAATCTTGAGCTGGCGCGGGCTAACGATCTCGGCGAATAGGCCTTCGAGGAAGGCCTCGAGGTCCGGCCCCTCCACACCCTCCTCCAGGTTGCGAATCCGTATGTTGTCTCGTCGGGCCCTATTTTTCGAGGTCTTCGGTTTTTAGCTGGGCCAGGTGGAGTTGATGGTGAAGGTCCTGTAGCTGTTCACGTCCCTCCATGGTATGTTTTTTCAGTCCCTGGGTTTGCGTTTCCAGATCTACCACTCGTGTACCTACGGAGTCGACGTCTTGCTGGAGCGTAGTCATGCGTGTGGATAAATCCGTCCGAAGCTGGTCGATGGAGGCTTTCATGTCTTGGTTCAACTCAGCGCGTAGCTCAGCCTTAAAGTTGCGTAATGAGGCCAGCAGGTCGTCCTTGGTGAGTGCCATGTCTGTCTGAGGCTCTCCCTGGTCAGAGGGCTGCCGCTTGTCGGAAGGATGGAAAAAACTGGTGACCTTGGGTGGCGGCGGTGGCCTCTTTGGTGGCATAGGTGCGGACTCCTCGGCGCCCTTCGTGTGGTGGGTAGTAGAGGCCGTTAGACGGAGTGGGGAACTCGTTGCTGATTGTGGTGAACACCCTTAATGTTGGTCTACGCCAATGTAGAATCGTGCGTCTTTCTATTCACGGTAGGCAGCTTCTTCTGGCATATAGCAAAGGTAAGAGGGCCCCAACGAGGAGAGCGTCATCAGCGGAGGGCTACTGCTGGATGTAAGTCCGTCCCCGGGGGATGCTCATAGGAGTGGGTCGCCGCACTGGGGAGGTACGGTCTCCTTTCGGGTGGTGCAGGGAGCCCCCCAGCCGTTCGCGCCCTCTGTCATTCAGCTAAGGACTCGAGCATGGGGTGCCATCTTAAGGTCAGGCGCGAAAAAGGCGCGGGGGCCGCAGAGCGCCGAGAGTCCCTCGTAGGCTACAAGAATCACCGCTTCCTTGAGAGTGCGCGCAATGGATTCCCTCGTTGATCTTCTTTTAAGGGCTACAGCTCCCAATAATCAGTGGAGTTGCATTAGCCCGCTCCCCCATCACCGCTCGCGGGACTCACCGAGCATCGGTTGTGGTTAATTGCAGCAGTTGCACTCTCGTAGCCTTCCAAGATGGGGGATACGGGTCATATGCAGCCCCGCAGACAGGATCGTGGGGACGGGGACAGTCCCCCGCGGTTCAGCTCCCGCCGCTGGTATTCTCACGCGGCCGCCATTTTGTGAAGGTTCGCGGTCCGGGCCGGCGGTCTCCAATTCGGTGTGCCACCTCGCAGCTGCAGTGCTGTAGAGCTCCTGCGACCCCGCTATCAGTGCAGGGACCGATCAGGCATGGTAGGAGCAGGTTTGGCGCATTCAAATGGGGCGCTTGATACTTGAGTTGCCAGCGTGGAGCAGGAGCCGAGACGGATCATGTCCGTTCGGCCATCTTGCCTGGCCACGCCCCTTTGACTTTTTTTTTATGTTTTGGCAAAGCCTTTTTTCAAGACTTAGTCTTTTGTTGTGCTGAGTATGTTCCCTAAAAACCAAGAGGGTTTAAACCCTGTAGTGCCTTTCACATGCAGATGTTTGTGACAGAGCCACACCTGGTTTGTCTGTGGTGCTTGGAGTGGGACCATGACTCCAAGACCTGTGAGGACTGCTGCACAATGCACCAGAAGGTGTTGCTGTAGTGCTTCTTGCCGCCCTACGTCAGACGACCAAGTGACGATCAAGATCCTGACTCGCAGAGCTACTCCGGATGTCAATCAGTTTTCTTTGTGTAAGTCCCTTAAACAGAAGAAGTCGAAGAGCTGTTTGACTTCACCGCACCGGTCCAAGCCTTCTGACAAGGCGCAGGAACGACGACACAAGTCAAGGCCTCGCTCCCACATTTCCACTGCGGAGCCAGTTTCTGTGTCTGCGCCCTCCTCCTAGAGATTCCAGGAGCCGGAGCGACCTCTGCCAAACTCAGGGAATTTTATGAGGCCATGCACCTCATATTTGGGCGGTCTGACTCCTCTGCAGCGATTTTGGGCCCCATGAGTTTGGAGGGAGCACCCACTAGATTCATGTTGGTGGTTTCGCCCTCGGTGCCAGTCAGGCCCCTTGGGTCTGGAGTCGGATCTGGAGCGGCTCCCACGAGACCGCGACCTTCAGCGAACCATAGTTCCCAGCACCTCTGACTCCCAACATGACCCCCAACATGACCCCCATCGTTGTACCCGACTACAACATGCAGCCGGATGGGCTTCATTTGACGCTGACAGGGGCCATGCCATCTGAGCCTTTTTTCATTTTATAGCCTTGGAGAGGGAAATGATTGGGAGAAGTCCCAATAACCTAATGGTTACCTCAACCCTTGATGAACCAGAGGACAACTGGTATGAGGAAATGGCGGATGCCATTGGTTTGGACACCCCACCAGACGCTGGCTTAGTCTATCCTCCTAACATGGCTATGGAGGAAGGGGCTTCCTTTGCCATGGTGGTGTGAAGGGTAGCCATGGCCCTGTTCCTTCAGCTACCCTCGTCAGCGTTCAAGTCTAACTTCTTGACAGAGGTGCTTCAGCCGGGAGTTACCCCCTGTGAACCTCTCCTATTTAATGAGTCCCTTACGAACGTCCTGCTTGGGGCCTGGTCCAAGCCCTGAACAAGAGCTCATGTACATGGGACAATTGCACACCGCCATCGCCCCTCTCCTGGGGACACCTGTTCCTCACCCAGCACGCCACATCGGAGAGCTTAGTGGTCCAAGCCTCGTTCCTCCAGGATCAACCCTGCCGTGTTTCCCACCACTCCACCAGAAGGGGAATCCAAAAGAATGGATACCTTTGGCAAGAGGATGTTCTCTTCCACCAGTCTAGCACTGTGGTCAGTTAAAACTGTGTGCCTTTTGGGCCATAACACCCACACAGTTTGATATTTGGTTGTGCAAGTTCTGCCCATTGTCTTGGAGGAGGCTTGAGCCATACTGTCCCAGGCGATCCCAGATGGCAGAGACGCAGCAAAGTTCACCATTTGCTGTGGATCGGATACCACCGACTCACTGGGCAGAGCACCTGTGTCAGTGGCACTAAGACGCCACGCCTAGTTAAGAACCACCGACTTCTCGGAGGATATCCAAGCGTCTTTTCTGGACATGCCCTATGATACCGCCCGCCTTTTTGGCAAAACAAAGCAGAGTCGGCACTGGACTGCTTTAAGGACAGTCAGGCTACTGCCATGTCCTTGGGCCTCTCCATGGCCCCTTCTAACTCCATTCTGCCTTTCACCCCTCAGTGGCTACAATAGGAGCTACCAACTGTGTCCTGCCCAGCCACCAAGACCAACAGGCTTCCTAGCCATTTTGTGGCTGTGGACGTGGTTCCCATAGACAACATGGGGCCACTAGTCAGGAGCCGGCCCAGACCGCCAATCCCAGCAGCCGCAGTCTCCAAACCCCTTAAGCTTGCCTACATACCATCAGGGGCACCCAGTGAGCAGCCGGATTCACCATCACCTGCACCACTGAAGGTCCATAACATCAGACCAGTGTGTACTCCAGATCATCCAGAAGGGTAACTCCACTCCCTTTCTTGAAACCTCACCACCCATTGCACCTTCATACGACCAGCTGATGGAGGACCACCTCTCCATTCTCCGTCAGGAAGTTCAGGACCTTTTGGCCAAAGAAGACAAAAGGGCTGGCATCAGATGTAGGTCGTGATTTCTATTCCCGCTACTTTCTGAGCCCAGAAAGATCAGAGGCCTCTATCCTATTCCAGGCCTGCAACTTCTCAACCTTTTCTTGAAGAAGTAGTTCAGGATGCTCACGTTAGCTCATTTTCTGTCTGACCCAAGAGACTGGATAGTGGCGCTGGACTTGCAGGACGCCTACTTCCACATCCAGGTCCTGCCTGCCCACAGGCATTACTTGTTGTTCACGGTGGGCCACGAGCATTATCAGCTCACTGTGCTCCTCTTTGGCCTTATCAGTGCCCCTCTGTGTTCACCAATGTCAGTGGTCACAGCACACCTGCGAATATCAGGGATTCCAGTCTTCACCTACCTCGACAACAGGCTGTTTAAGGCGGGCTCACCCCAGGCGGTCGTCTCCCACCTCCAAACTACAGCAGACGTCCTGCATTCACTGGGGTTCCCTATCAATGTGCCGAAGTAACACCTGACACCGTCTGACTCTCCCTTTCATCGGAGCTGTTCTGGACACGTTGCAGTTTCAGGCCTGTCTTCCAAAACTGGGAATCCAAGATATTGGGACTATGATTTCAATGTTTCAGCCTCTATCCTGGATTTTGGTGAGACTAACCTCAAGGTTGTTGTGCCTCGTAGCCTCCTTAATCCTGCTGGTAACTCATGCCTGTTGGCATATACGGGCTTTGCAGTGGGATCTGAAGTCCCAGTGGGCACAGCATCAGTGGAATCTCTCCCACCTGGTCCAGATATCAGAGGGAACTGCAAAAGATCTGCAGTGGTGAATGACTAACCACAATTGGGTCAGCGGCAGGCACCTCTCCCTTTCCAAACCACAGCTGACTGTAGTGATGGATGCGTCACTCCTAGGCCCGCCACCTGGGAGAGGTGGAAATCAGAAGACTCTGGTCTCCAGTGGATTCCCAGCTCCACATCAACTTGTTGAGCTGAGAGAAATCTGACTGACATTAAAAGCCTTTCTTCCTTCGATCAAGGGAAGGCTAGTTCAAATGTTCACGGACAACACCGCCACCAGGTGGTACTGTAACAAATAAATAGGATTGGGTGGGGTTGTGGACCCTGTGCTCTGCATCCCTGGCCATGGCTAGAACATCAGGGCATTTCCCTGATGGTTCAACACCTGGCGGTTTCTCTGAATGCCAGAGTGGACAAACTTAGCCGTCAAGCCCTAGTGGATCACAAATGGCGCATCCATCCGAGGTGGTGCAAGGTCTCTTCCGAGACTGGAGAGAACCTTGGTTAGATCTATTTGCCTCTGCCGAGAACCTGCAATGTCAGCACGCTACAGTTTGCTAGGTGGCTCTCGCTCCGAAATTCCTTTCGGCTCAAGTGGAGCTCAGGCCTCCTGTATCCCTTTCCACCGATACCACTCCTGCCCAGAGTTCTCAAGAAGATCAGGAAAGACCGGGCCCAAGTCATTCTTGTGGGTCCGAATTGGGCACGGAAAGTTTGGTATCCTGAACTCTTGAGCATGAGCAGTGGTCATCTGATCAGGCTGCTTCTTCGAGAGGATCTTCTGTCGCAGGGAAGGGTCTTTCACCCGAACTTGCGCACATTCCACCTTCATACTTTGATATTGACTGGCAGCAGTTAACAGTTTTTGACCTTCCTCCTGAAGTCTGTGATGTCATTCTGGCAACCAGGCATCCCTCAATCAAGACAGTGAACACCTGCCATTGGAATTATCCCAGGTTTTGCTAGTTATTTTTTCATTGGCCCAGCAAGGCTTTACTATGGGCACTGTCAAAGGTTACCTGTTAGCCATTTTGGCATTTTTGCGGTTGTCGGACCAGCCTTCTTTGTTCCAAGTCACCTGTTGTGATTTGTTTTATAAAGGGGCTCCAAAACCTGTTCCCTCCACGTCATTCATTATGCCTCAATGGGACCTCAATTTGGTCTTGACATTTCTAATGTGTGCTCTCTTCGAGCCTCTAAACAACTGCCCACTCTGTTTAATCACAATCAAAACTGCTTTTCTGCCGGCCTTAACGTTGGCTAGGAGGGTCAGTGAATTGCAGGCGCTTTCCGTGCACCCTGCCTACACGACATTCCGCCCAGGCAAATGGGTTCTGTGGACGTGTGCCTCCTTTCTCTCAAAAGTGGTGACACCTTTTCATGTGGGCCAACATATCACCTTGCCTACCTCCTTTGCCCTGCCTCACCCTTCTAAAGAGGGTACATTGATTGTACCAGAGAGTTCCGAGTGGACAATCAACTTTTCATTGGGTCCGTCGAGGCAAAAAAAGGACCATTTCACAATGGATAGTGTTCTGCATTAAAATGTGCTACGCATTGGCAAAGTAGCAACCCCCTAAGGGCTTGCATGCTTATTCGACCACTGCATTAGCTCGCGGTGTCCCTGTCCTGGACATCTGTCAGGCAGCAACGTGGGCGTCACTGCACACATTCACTTAACACTGCTGCCTGGACAGTCAGGTCCATCGTGCCGGGCACTTTCCCGTTTGGTCCTCCAGGACTTCCTGGTCTAATTCTGTTCGCAGACACACCTCTTGAGAGGTATTGCTTGGGTATATATTCTAAGGTAAGGAATCTACAGCCAGAAGTCTCTCTCAGATGAACAAGTTACTTACCTTCTGTTGCACATTATCTGGTAGAGACTCTGCCTACCCGCTATTTCCTTACCGGCCTTCCCCGCTCTGTGAACAGGTTTCGCAACATAGAATAACCTTATGAGCTCCTCAGTGGTGCACACCAGTACATCAGCAATCTTCGTGGCTCTGTGCTTCTGGGGTGGAAAGGCCACAAAAGTACCTGTCAGCAGGCTAGGGTGGCGCCTATGCAGGCACCACGCGCATCACTTCAGATAATAACGACATGGAGCTGAACGACACCACCTACCAGCGCACAGAGGTACTGCTACAATAGTTTCCAGATCCAGTCTGACGCCTAGGGATTATTTTAAGGTAAGGAATCTGCAGCTAGATAAAGTGTCTACCAGATAATGCATTACCAAAGGTAAGTAACTTGTTCTTCCTACCTAAAGGCCAAAAGAGTAGTTCATGCTCCTCCTAGGGCACACCCTGCTCCTGAAAAAGGGGGTACTATTTTCTTCCTCTGCAACATTCCCCTAATTGATGGCTGTATGGTAGCTACATTGTCAACATCGCACACAATTACTAAGCCTTATTGTGTGGACAAATTAGCCCCCCAACTAGCCTTTGATGGTCAGGTAGTGCTAAGAACATCATTGTACACATCTGCTCATCCACACGCTAGCCATGTCAACTGGGAACATTCTGCTTTTCAGTCCATGTTAAGCATGTGTATATAAAACCATACATTGTACGAACGGAAAATGCTAATTATTTCTAAGCATCTGTTTGTAGCATGTAGTGCTGTAGATTCACATGTACCCACCCTCCTCCCCAGGTGTACATTCAAAGATGCAGATCTATGGAAAACAATTCCTTGCACTACACATTGCAATAATGTACTGTATCTTTCATTTGCACTCCATACAGCTTTACAACCACTGTGCGGAAAACAGTCTAACATGGAGTCTGTGCCTGTGTACAATTTACATCGAGAGGAGTCATCACATTGCGTCTCATGCCTTGAACTTCCACCTAAGAAAAACAACTTGTAAATGTCCGAGCCCAACACTAGATAGCAGTCATATGCTAAGCATGTGAATCTACAGCACTGCACGTTTCGAACAGATGCTTACAGGGTAAGTACCGTTTTCCATATATATATATATATATATATATATATATATATATATATATATATATATATATACTAAAACTTCAGAGCCCTTTGCTGAATTTGCTTACAGTTTGGGAAAATATTAGTATGGTCTTGTTTTTTTTTCCCCAGACTCGTCTAGAGGAGCACAGCTAAAAAAGGGGGAGCAATAAATTGTTCATTTGTTAATAATTGTGCCATTGTTTGACAAAGTCCACATGAAATATCACAATTAGCTGGTTTAATCTTCTGTGCGTATGCCAAATTATGTGCAAATTCATCAGCAGAGCAAAAACATTTTCATGTGCTCATAACTTTGACATGGTTTGATGGCATGTGCCTGGCTGTCAGCAAGTTAAGCCCAGTAAAGGAATCTCAGGTTGCCACTGTTTAGTTATGGTTCAACCGCATTTCCATTTTTGATTTGCTTTTAACTTTTGACCCTGTTAACTGATTTGCACAAAACTCGGAAATCTATTAACTCAGATAAGTTTCAGCATGCCCAGGTTCGTAAAGATCTGTCAACAGGAAAAAAACTTTGGGGGGGTTGGGGAGCGAGAACACATGTGTATCATTTTCCATTTTAGCACTCATAGGAAATTTTGCCATAACATCGATCAAAAACTGTTGAATGGATTTACATGAAATTTGCCTTAAAAGTAGAACTTTGCTCAGACAGTGTGCTTTTTTGATGTAAATACGTTCATTAGTTTTAAGGGGTTAACACTTTTGTATATCTTGTTAGTTAAAAGTTATTTTTTAATTTGCTTATGAGTTTGCCACCTTTTTGGCGAATATGTTTGAAATTTAGCAGACACAGTACATTCAGATTACTATTAGAATTTGCAAATGTGTGTGTGTGTATCCTTAAAGGGAGGGGAAGAGGCTAAAAGTGTTATTTTTTTCTGAATGGGTTTGGCAGTATGTGATGAAGCTGTATAACATTTGACAAAAGTTAGGAAGGATTAGTTTTCATCTATTTGTGATATTTTGGGCCAATCCATAAGGGGAGATCTGCATAGTTAAGAGGGTGGAAGGTCAATAACCTTTTCATTTGCTTATAAATTTGGTGTTGTGTGATCAATCTGTGTCAAATAGTTAACAAATAATACCAGGTGCAGGTATATTGGCTTTCGTGAGGATCCATTTGTACGGGGAAACCTAAAGAGGGGTCAAATATCTTTTTATGTTACCAATACCTTTGCCACTGTTTGAAGGATCTGTACAAAATGTAGCCGGGACTTAGCACTTTTAACATTTAGTATTTTTAAGTTTGTGCCGACTCAGTTACAAAGGGATGGCAAGCAAAGTGTTAATTTGCTATTAATATTGGTTCTGTGGGATGAATGTGAAAGTTGAAAAGTCATTTGTTAATTTGCTTATAAGTTTTGAACAATTCAATCTAGCACGACATTTGGCAGACACTTAGGGGCCGATTCCGATCTCGGTCGGAGGCGCACCCAATACCATTCGGTCGGGAAAAAAGCCATGCGAATGCCTGTTTCCCGACCGATCCGTACATCATTCCGAACGAGTAAGTACGATGCGCACAACAGCACAGAATCCGGCTGAGTCGTACTCACCCAATCCAGGTCCTGTTCGACCGAGGCGAATCCGGAAACGCAGAATCGAGTCGCACGGAAGGGAAAATGCAGCCCCGTCCGGCCGAACAAGTACAATGCGCTTTCCGTACGCGCCGAACCCGTCGCTACATCTGGCACGTCAAAGCTTCCGGGAGAGGCGCACATAAGCTCCGATTCGCGCCACAACACGATCCACGGCTACGAGGCGAACACGCCAGCGACGAGGACGACGCGAAGCAACGAGAAAGACGAACGACACGAACCAACCATGAATCCCTTCGTCCCGATCCTACCAATATTCTACATTTACTACCGGAACAGGCACGGACGCGTACGGCGCAGAAGGTAAGTCAGACACCAACCACAAAAACATACAACACGTACACGACACATCACACACACACAGAGGGATGCAGAATTTACTTACACCAGCAACAGCAGCACCATAGGGGCGGGATGCCCATCACCAATGCCAAATATGCACACAGGGGCCTGGATGCGCACCACCACTACCACCCCTACCCAGGGGGGCTGGATGCCAACCACTACTACCACCCTTAGCCATGGGGGTGCCAGATGCCCACCACTACTACCACCCTTACCCAGGGGGGGGCTGGATGCCTACCACTACTACCACCCTTACCCAGGGGGGGGCTGGATGCCTACCACTACTACCACCCTTAGCCAGGGGGGTGCCAAATGCCCACCACCACTACCACCCTTACCCAGGGGGGCTGGATGCCTACCACTACTACCACCCTTAGCCATGGGGGTGCCGGATGCCCACCACCACTACCACCCTTACCCAGGGGGGGCTGGATGTCCACCACTACTACCAACCTTAGCCATGGGGGTGCCAGATGCCCACCACCACTACCACCCTTACCCAGGGGGGGCTGGATGCCTACCACTACTACCACCCTTAGCCAGGGGGGTGCCAGATGCCCACCACCACTACCACCCTTACCCAGGGGGCCTGGATGCCTACCACTACTACCACCCTTAGCCAGGGGGGTGCCAGATGCCCACTACCACCCTTACCCAGGGGGGCTGGATGCCTACCACAACTACCACCCTTACCCAGGGGGGGCTGGATGCCTACCACTACTACCACCCTTAGCCATGGGGGTGCCAGATGCCCACCACCACTACCACCCTTACCCAGGGGGGGCTGGATGTCCACCACTACTACCACCCTTAGCCAGGGGGGTGCCAGATGCCCACCACCACTACCACCCATACCCAGGGGGCTGGATGCCTACCACTACTACCACCCTTAGCCAGGGGGTGCCAGATGCCCACCACTACTACCACCCTTACCCAGGGGGGCTGGATGCCTACCACTACTACCACCCTTAGCCATGGGGTGCCAGATGCCCACCACCACTACCACCCTTACCCAGGGGGGGCTGGATGTCCACCACTACTACCACCCTTAGCCAGGGGGGTGCCAGATGCCCACCACCACTACCACCCATACCCAGGGGGGGCTGGATGCCTACCACTACTACCACCCTTAGCCAGGGGGGTGCCAGATGCCCACCACCACTACCACCCTTACCCAGGGGGGGCTGGATGTCCACCACTACTACCACCCTTAGCCAGGGGGGTGCCAGATGCCTACCACTACTACCACCCTTACCCAGGGGGGTGCCAGATGCCTACCACTACTACCACCCTTACCCAGGGGGGTGCCAGATGCCTACCACTACTACCACCCTTACCCAGGGGGGTGCCAGATGCCTACCACCACTACCACCCTTAGCCATGGGGGTGCCAGATGCCCACCACTACTACCACCCTTACCCAGGGGGGGCTGGATGCCTACCACTACTACCACCCTTAGCCATGGGGGTGCCAGATGCCCACCACCACTACCACCCTTACCCAGGGGGGGCTGGATGCCTACCACTACTATCACCCTAAGCCAGGGGGGCTGGATGCCTACCACTACTACCACCCTTAGCCATGGGGGTGCCAGATGCCCACCACTACTACCACCCTTACCCAGGGGGGGCTGGATGCCTACCACTACTACCACCCTTAGCCATGGGGGTGCCAGATGCCCACCACCACTACCATCAACATCAAATAGCTTTATTCGACGTTTTCAGTCATAAAAGCACACAGTTATACACAAAACATTAGAAACAATAAAACACCATTAGATAATGCATAAAATACCATAAAAACGTTAATTACAATTTTAGTTCTTGACATTTCGTCAATATATGTCGAAAAGAACCTCACGCTAAACATACTATAAGTTTCGAGACCCAAAACATTTCCCTGACTTTAAAAACTACCATTATTAAAATATTTACCAAAATACAAGCTTTAGTAACAACCGGCTTTAAATTCATAGTAATCTTGTTTACCCCCCACAGTAAAACTATACGATACACCCGTCCTGCCTATCAATTCAGTATCTTTTACTAAGCCTTCTAAAATCACACATCAAATTTTCGTTGCGAACAAGCCCTGATTATCCAAGCCCACCCCAGGAATTTAGCCATTGCTATGGTTATTGCTTCCTTTGTATCACTTCTTAATATTCTGACTGCTTGGTTCGCACCTCTTATTCCCAATAACTTGCATATAGGGCGCAGCCAGGCCCGGCGTGGGGCATGGTAACCTGCACATTCAAACAAAAAATGGCCCATTGTTTCCTTTTTAATCATACAAACTGGGCACAACTCACTATGTGCATTAGACCACTTGTTTGTGAAAACTCTTATAGGTAAAGTACCTATCCTGAACTGAAAATACAGTTTCCGCTCTAGGGGTTTAAGAATGCAGTCCCAATAATATTCAAACTTCGGCATTGGTTTATGCTCTAGAAAAAATCCCGTTAGGGATGAGGAATCAAACCTGGCTTCCGTACAGTTAAGGACCTTTTCCCAGTATTTAGCCTTTAAAATCTTTTTGGGTGGGAAAACATTATTTTTCGGGTCCTCCCATAAATGGCTCATGCCAAGTTCCACCAGAGATCGTTTTAACTCCCTGAGCCATTTTATCTGGTGCTGCGTGTCTGCCTTAATTACGTCTAAAAATCCAGCTACATAATCTGCTAGTTCTGGGGTGGACCACAGCCTGCGCCAATACAAAAGAGGGCGAATTTTTGCTAGATGTGCTATAGGCTTCCTCCCCAGATCATACAACAGTGGATATGTAGGTGTACTTTGCGGCAGTCGAGTAATGTGCCTAAAAAACTTGTTTTCGGAGATTGAGAGTTTAGATAAGTCCTCATATCCCCAGAGCTCAGCACCATACAATGCAGAGCCCATTACCTTCATATTATATATTTCTAGCACTGGACTTATTGGCTTGTGAAAGGAGGAATTGAATTCTCTTTGGAGTGCTCCTGTTAATTGCCGATGTTTTAGGGTTGAGATATCAAGTTGGTGCGCCCATTTTAACCCTTCCTGAATGATCACTCCCAAATAGGTAAATTCCTTGACTTGCTCTAGTAGGAGATTACTCATATTTATACCACCCCTAAAAACCCTATGCGGATTAAAAACCATCATCTTTGTCTTTGACACATTGACCTCCAAGCCACGCCTTGAGCAGAACTCCTCAAAGATGGTAAGTGCTCTTTTGAGTCCGCTTGGTGTCTTGGAAATGATCAATGTGTCATCCGCAAACATTAATATCGGCACTTTTACTCCTGCTAGAGTGGGGGCATCAGTTGGAGTCGCCAGCATGAAATCCACTATCCCGTCAATATATAGACTAAATAGTGTTGGGGCCATCACACAACCCTGCCGCACCCCCTTTCAACTGGGAAGGGTTCTGTGAGCTCTCCCTGCTTACCCCACCTAATCTTGGCAGAATTAGTCTCATGTAACCGGGCCACTAAGGTCAATAGGTCTAGGGGTAGGCCCATCTCCTGCAGCACCTGCCAAAGTTTTCCACGCGGTACGAGGTCAAATGCCGATCGGAGGTCGACAAAGACCGCATACAGACTTCCTTTACCCAGCACAACTGTCTTCCAAAAAAGTAAGGTGAATCTAAATACCTGATCAATTGTGCTGGTGGAGGATCTAAATCCAGCTTGAAAAGAGGATAAAATACTAAATTCATCAATCCAGCACTGTATTTTGTTTAGGACCAACCTACCCATAATTTTTTGAGCAGCATCTATCAAACTTATTGGTCTGTAATTACCTGGACGCGCTCTATCCCCTTTCTTAAAAACGGGAATAATTTCAGCCTCGGCCCAGGAAGTTGGAACAGCAGCACCCCGGGCTATAGAGTTTGTTAGCAGGTAAAAATACATACCCCAGCTCTCAATATCATAATGGAATACATCCCCCGGGATGCAGTCTGGGCCCGATGCCTTACCAATTTGGATAGCTTTGAGCACTTGCTTTACATCTTGCATAGTAAAATATATCTCCTTAAAAAAACATTTAGTAAAACTACAATCTGAGTCTCTCACTTCAACAGCATACTGGGGCTTAAAATAGTTAACCCACTCTTGCTGGGCAACATAATTCGAGGGTGCTGCAGCACGTCCCCCACTGCCCCATTTGTAGACATCCCAGAACTGTTTAGTATTTCTCCCTGCACAAGCGACCCGGAGTTCCTCCCAACGACTGTTATCCCAGGTCTTTTTGCCTTAGCTATTGCTATACGATAACTAGCTCTTGCTTCTTGAACTGACAACAAAGCACCCGCTTTTATGGCCCTACCTACTGCTACACGTGCCTCTTTACAGTTTTTATTATACCATTTATGAATTTTTTGGGTAGGTGCCTTACTAGCATTACCTCCCTTAATAAAATAAGATCGTAGATGGTTAAAAAAAATGGCATGTATATTGGTAGAATCATCGGGCGCCCCCTGGTTCTCAGCACACACCCTCAACTTCTGGAGGGCACAAGCCAGCTCTTTACCAATGCTATCTAGTACATCAGGTAGCTTTGATATACTCGCCCACTTAAGGCGCCTCATATCGTTCGACTGAACAACCTCTGCGGTAGCATACATCACATTTGTTTTGTGCCCAGTCTTGGACTCTAATAGGTCCCAGTCCAAGCATAACGGATTGTGATCACTTTCCATTCTAACCTGAACCCGCATATCCTTTATCCTACCCCATAGCGTCAAACTTACCAACACATAATCTATCCTGCTACTGCTATATCCATTATCGTAGGTATTAGTTCCTGTTTTATCTGATGGCGTACGGCCATTTACAGCCCGTAGGCCCTTCTCTATACAAATGGTGTTAATTTGTATCACTACTTCAGTCCATCTTTTTATTGGTTCAAGCTCAAGTCTCGGTATATCCCACTTAATATCTTCCTCTTCCACGAAATTACCTTCCTCCCACAAAAGGGGCTCAAACGTCACATTCAGGTCTCCCCCTATCACAATATTCGAAGTCATTCTACTATCCTCTAAAATGGTATCTAGGGCGGTAAGAACACCTGACCTTTTCCCCCTGGTACCACGTATATAAATGTTAAATAAATTCAATATTACCTTTTTCCCTCTAGACAGTTGCACCCACTGGATATCCTTATTAACTGTCGGTATATCTTTTACATCCAGTCCTAGGTTCTGCTTTACCCATATTATCAGACCCCCAGACGGTCTCCCCTTTGGTCCTTTTGATGCTGGGATAAAGGAATTTAAATAACCTAAACAAAAAGAGGGCTTTCTGCCCAAGTCTCCTGAAAGAGGCAGATATCGAAAGCTTCAATAAAACTATGCCAATCTGGGCAACCCAGTTTGGATCCTAGTCCTGCAATATTCCAGGATAGTAATGTTCCCTTCAAATCCACAACCTGGGGTTTACCGCACAATGTTTGATCCTTACCCATCATATTCGTGTCCTGTTCATTGGATGCCCTATCCAGGAGATCTAAGTCATCCTTTGATAAATAAACTGGTTGTGGCATACTCTCTATTATCTCCCCTAGATTTATGGGTTCTGGGTGCAGCCATTCTACTCTTGAGGGATTTATTAAAGGGTAGACCTTGTCAATAAGAGTTTGAACGGGCTGTGGTTGTCAGTCGCACGCGTCCAAGCCGGAGAGGGGGCAAATCTATTCACACATCCAGGGTTATAGACCCTGGGTAAACAACTAGAATCCCCCAAGCCTGTGCCCTTGGACTCAAACGTAACTGTAATGGTCCCAACACTTTAGGGAATAATGGCCTATAAAAAAAGGCCAAGGGTAGAACTATGATCTTAGTTACAAAGTTGTTAGAAAAACTACCCAACGACTCCAGTAGGTGTTTGACAATAAATTCATTATTAAAATTTAATACCACACAATCCCCATCAAGTTCTTTCCCCATTGTCCCTATCCAGGTAACTCTCCTTGCCATAATAAGATGGTTTTTGTCTATCCTATCCCAAGCGCCAGCCCCCTCAGACTCTGATCCAGCCAAAACATAGCTTTATGCATCAATTGGACAGTTGATTCAACTTGGCCCTCCCTTAGTGATGGCACATTTCCCAGCACCACTACCAGAGGGGCAGCTGCCGGAGGCAATTGTAATGGCCTACTCCATTTCTCCATACCTTTCCCATCTCTAAATACCGCAGCCGTCTTCCTGATTACGCCCATAGAGCCTATCCTAGATGGTAATATACCTAACCCTGTCAGGTCATTTCCAACATTAGCAACCAATGAAACATGATTATTTGCCTCTACCCTATTATTGTTTTTATTGGGCCCAGTTGGGCTCATAAGGTCTTGTGCAAATTCTCCTGAGGTACCCCCAGGGAGGTAGGTTCCATGCTCTTAGCTCGATTGGTATCATGTGCTGGTACCCAACTTATAACAACAGGTCCAGGGCCCTCCCCCTGGGACCTCTTTTCAGACAATATAGGATTAACAACAGGTATCACTTCGACACCGTTGCTCATCTTTTCAGACAATATAGGATTAGGATTAGGTTTAGAAACAAGTATCCTTTCAATACTCTCTAGATTACTAATTAGGGGGTAGGGAGGCTTACTGTTAGTTATATGAGCTTCTAGAATCCGAAAATTAGTTTTTGATTGCAACTCAAGACCCTTAAGCCTATCTTCAATATAAACCAATCTCATAGTAAGCGGATTTAATATAGTTAGTATCAAAGCTTCTAGCCTCTGCCATGTGGCTTCATCCTGAGATAGGCTTACAGTAGGAGGGGTATCGACATTTCGAATTTTTGCCTGTTCTACTACACCTTTACCTTTACTTAAACCTTCCCTTCCCTTTTTGGACTGTTTCGCAATTTTAGCAGGGTTTGGTCTTTGTGGGCCCTCCCCCTCTTCCTTTTCACCACAGAGATGGGAATTGGGTCAGACACGGGAGCTATATCAGGACCAACTGTTATAGGTGGCTTCAATACCTTATTAAGAGAGCATTCTAGATTACATATCGGATTTACCTCCAGTACAGCACTACTTGGGTTACATAAGCTATTAGTTAGCGACCCAGTTACCGGGAGAGGGCCACAATCGAGGGATCCTACACCATCTATATCAAAATCTAAAAACCCCGTAGTGGGCCCTTTACTTATAGGTTCCAGGGATAGACGCCTCCGCTCCGCCATGACAATCTCGTGTTCAAGGACAGAAGTAGCTCTTAATAAAAATTTATCCAATGTTCCTGCAATAGACCCACTTCCAGTAACCCCGGCAACCTGAGCCCCTTTCCCCCTCCCATCACGTCTATTCATTATACAATATGAATACTTTATCAGTAACCCCCAATAGAAAACCCTATCCTCTAACACCTAAACACAGAATGAACCACAAACCCTTTTGCAACCAAATTTCAGGGACGTGGCCCAGTCCAGTCTCTTCCGGTCTTTGACGGGCGTAGACGGGCCCGTCTTGGCCCGGTCTTCGCCCGGGCACGCCCGCGCGCGTCCCGCGTTGCGGGACCGCTGTGTGCAGTTTAAAGCCCCTCCAGGGACCAGCGAAAAAGTGCAAAGTGCGTGGTAGGGCCAAGGGGCCGGTAGCAGCAACCAGAACAGGGAACTCAGTTCAGCGGTATCCCGCGCTGCGGGACCGCTGTGTGCAGTTTAAAGCCCCTCCAGGGACCAGCGAAAAAGTGCAAAGTGCGTGGTAGGGCCAAGGGGCCGGTAGCAGCAACCAGAACAGGGAACTCAGTTCAGCGGTCTCCCGCGCTGCGGGACCGCTGTGTGCAGTTTAAAGCCCCTCCAGGGACCAGCGAAAAAGTGCAAAGTGCGTGGTAGGGCCAAGGGGCCGGTAGCAGCAACCAGAACAGGGAACTCAGTTCAGCGGTCTCCCGCGCTGCGGGACCGCTGTGTGCAGTTTAAAGCCCCTCCAGGGACCAGCGAAAAAGTGCAAAGTGCGTGGTAGGGCCAAGGGGCCGGTAGCAGCAACCAGAACAGGGAACTCAGTTCAGCGGTAATATACTTTCTAGGTGGCAATAGCCTTCATTTCCGCTTTGGATTCTTCAAGCACGGGGCAATGCCATCCCTTCCATCCTTTATCAATAGCTTGCTCTGCTGCTTGAGTGCCTTCCTCGGCGGACTCCATGGCTTTGGTGTTGTAACCCAACTCTGTGTGCTGGCTTGCAGAGCCCAATGACCGAGTGCACTGCAAGGGAAGAGGTGGATAGGGTATCCGCTCCGCTGTCGACGCATTTACGTCACCGCAACGGCTAAGCCTCGTACACCAATCCCACCCTTACCCAGGGGGGCTGGATGCCTACCACTACTATCACCCTAAGCCAGGGGGCTGGATGCCTACCACTACTACCACCCTTAGCCATGGGTGTGCAGATGCCCACCACTACTACCACCCTTACCCAGGGGGCTGGATGCCTACCACTACTACCACCCTTAGCCATGGGGGGGCCAGATGCCTACCACCACTACCACCCTTAGCCAGGGGGGGCTGGATGCCTACCACTACTACCACCCTTACCCAGGGGGGCTGGATGCCTACCACAACTACCACCCTTACCCAGGGGGGGGGCTGGAACCCTACCACTACTACCACCCTTAGCCATGGGGGTGCCAGATGCCCACCACCACTACCACCCTTACCCAGGGGGGGCTGGATGTCCACCACTACTACCACCCTTAGCCAGGGGGGTGCCAGATGCCCACCACCACTACCACCCTTACCCAGGGGGGCTGGATGCCTACCACTACTACCACCCTTAGCCAGGGGGCTGGATGCCTACCACAACTACCACCCTTACCCAGGGGGCTGGATGCCTACCACTACTACCACCCTTAGCCATGGGGGTGCCAGATGCCCACCACCACTACCACCCTTACCCAGGGGGGCTGGATGTCCACCACTACTACCACCCTTAGCCAGGGGGTGCCAGATGCCCACCACCACTACCACCCTTACCCAGGGGGGCTGGATGCCTACCACTACTACCACCCTTAGCCAGGGGGGTGCCAGATGCCCACCACCACTACCACCCTTACCCAGGGGAGGCTGGATGTCCACCACTACTACCACCCTTACCCAGGGGGGTGCCAGATGCCTACCACCACTACCACCCTTAGCCAGGGGGGTGCCAGATGCCTACCACTACTACCACCCTTAGCCATGGGGGTGCCAGATGCCTACCACCACTACCACCCTTACCCAGGGGGGGCTGGATGCCTACCACTACTACCACCTCTACCCAGGGGGGGCTGGATGCCTACCACCACTACCACCCTTACCCAGGGGGGGCTGGATGCCTGTCACTACTACCACCTCTACCCATGGGGGCTGGATGCCTACCACCAACACCACCCCCACTCATAGGATGGACAATGCATGACACAACCAGCACACCACAACCTAGGGAATGCAAGAAAAAGACATCCCCCAACACCATGACAAGCGTGTGTAGACTGTGTCAAATGCCTACAACACTGAACATGACTTTGAACATACAATATGACCCCCTATCACATGTGCCACACATATATGTGTGTGGCCCCCACAATGCAAGCAGGCCATGACCATTGTGGCAATGGGGTCCAAACCCCCATCATCACAGTGACCAAAAGGTAAGTGTGGGGTCCATAGCTGAAGCACATTTTGAACATTGTGGCAATGGGGTCCAAACCCCCATCATCACAGTGACCAAAATGTAAGTGTGGGGTCCATAGCTGAAGCACATTTTGAACATTGTGGCAATGGGGTCCAAACCCCCATCATCACAGTGACCAAAATGTAAGTGTGGGGTCCATAGCTGAAGCACATTTTGAACATTGTGGCAATGGGGTCCAAACCCCCATCATCACAGTGACCAAAAGGTAAGTGTGGGGTCCATAGCTGAAGCACATTTTGAACATTGTGGCAATGGGGTCCAAACCCCCATCATCACAGTGACCAAAAGGTAAGTGTGGGGTCCATAGCTGAATCACATTTTGAACATTGTGGCAATGGGGTCCAAACCCCCATCATCACAGTGACCAAAAGGTAAGTGTGGGGTCCATATCTGAAGCACATTTTGAACATTGTGGCAATGGGGTCCAAACCCCCATCATCACAGTGACCAAAAGGTAAGTGTGGGGTCCATAGCAGAAGCACATTTTGAACATTGTGGCAATGGGGTCCAAACCCCCATCATCACAGTAACCAAAAGGTAAGTGTGGGGTCCATAGCTGAAGCACATTTTGAACATTGTGGCAATGGGGTCCAAACCCCCATCATCACAGTGACCAAAAGGTAAGTGTGGGGTCCATAGCTGAAGCACATTTTGAACATTGTGGCAATGGGGTCCAAACCCCCATCATCACAGTGACCAAAATGTAAGTGTTGACAAAGAAAAAGCTGCAACTGCCAAACTGCATGGATGATTCCTGGTCACAGAACATAAAACACATCAGTGGCAAAGTAGTGCATGTGTCCCATTGCAACATAGATTGGGGGAGGCAAATACTGCAGTGCAAATAAGACATACCTTTGGCCATGTGCAGATAAACAACACCCATGGGGGCTGACACAGTCAACATTCATCAATGACACAATGACAGAAGTGACCATCAGAATGCAGACCCACATATTTGCACCAATGGGCACACAAATGCAGATACCCTGTGGAGACTGTAGATGTGAGGTGAACAGATACCATACCATGGCAGCAATGGGACACACAAACCATGATCATTGTGCTGACTGATGACCTAGGAGTCCCAGGGACAGCAGGGGAAACCCACCAAACTACATACAGCCAATGGCACACCTAAGATATGCCAATGCAGTGGTGCAGATACACAAACACAAACAGGCAGACCCACACTGCACATCAAACACAACAGGTGAGGGGGGTGCCAGTGTCCCCAGGCAACCACACAACACATGAGGAGGCCTGAATACCAATTATACAGATGTGCATACAGTGCCACACAAAGGTAACTCATGGATCCAAATCCCCTATGTGGGCAATCAGGCATTGTCAGATGAGAGGGAGCACAAATCACACATGTCACACAGGCACGTAGGAACAGCAACTGACACAGCAAGACACAGACACACCACAGCACTACCCCCAGGGCCCCCACAATGTGGTGACCCTGGGCTGCATTACAATCCCACTGTGATGACAAAGCTAAATGTCGTTCACACTGTGAACCACAGTCATGTGTCCTGAGCAACAAACTACCATCACACCTACACAAGCACAAATCAATCAGCACGGCCAGTAAGCCAAGGCCAACATGGAGGCAGGGGTCTAGCCGGGCAACAACTCTCATCTGCACACACTCAACACCACACACCTCGACCTCCAACAATGTGCAGCAGTGAAGCACACATGCACTGGTGACATTGCACATGCACCCATGACAATTCCAGGGTAGTGGGTGGGAACCAAGGTGCAGAAACACATCACACATGGCCACTCAACAAGACTCCTGAATGTCTGACACACTGCACACTACGCTGTACATGGACATGACGGCAATACCACACCAACCAATGGGATCCCAGCCACAGTCACACACCAATGAAGAAGCCAAGGTCACCCACAAAGAACACACATAGACAACAACCAACATTGCAGCCCGGACCCTGAGGAGTGCCAGCAGTCACACACACAACGTGTCACAATCACTGAAAGATAACACAAACTGGAAATCACATGACAGGTGCAAACAACAAGTGCCAAGGGGAAACCTGACTGTGACCCATCTTCGTCTGCACACAAACTCAGCCCTGACAGCAAACACACCTATGGGTGACACCCTGATGACCAGTAATGTGCCATGCACCCACATCACAGAGAACCCAGGGAGAAGACTTTGGGGGAACATAGGTCAACTCAGCAAGCATCACAAACAGGTACAACACTAGGGATCACAGCATGCACAGCAAAACGGAAGTGAACACACAGACATGCTCATACAACACACACCTTGGGCGCAGGCAATGTCACAGGAGTACACACTGCCATGAGGGGACTCCACTCATGTGTGAGGAAAGCTGTGCCATATGTTGCCTCAGTAGGGCCCCATCATGTCAGCTGAGCACTTGGTCACACAATCAACAATTAGCACCAAATGAAGGCTCCTGTCACATCAGCCTGGTCATGGGAGTGCCAACGAAATCATCAGCACAGATCCAACACACTTGTATAGCAATGTTGCACTGACAACACAGATGAGTCCTTCCCCATTGATGCCCAAACCTGCATGTCCAGTGGAGATGGCCACACTGTCAGGGAAGTAGACGAATTGAACAATGGCAGGCACAACAGATGTGCAGGGGTGGAAGCCACAGATGTGAAATTGCTAATGTAAGTAGGAAATCCCATTGCCAAATACTGAACACATGACACCCTCAGATGCTGCTATGGATGACATGGATACACCACAGGATAGGACACATTCCCCCTGGACCACATGTGTTCCTGCACAGTAACACTTCATTATCATGAGACCAAATATCACCATCACTGCAGCAAGGGCATGGTTAGCATCATCAACAACATGTACATCAGAAGCATAAGCACTAGAGATCAGAAAGTTGCTTTATTCAGCATATGTGTGTTTAAAAGTGAAAGTCCAGAAAAAACACAAAGGCCAATGGCCAGTCCATTGTCAAAGTCCAAACAGGGTGACAGTGGCAGATGTCACCCTACGCATGCCTGCACTGCACAAAACCAGGGACAATCCACTAGGAGGGGCAACCGGGGGCAGGCCAGGCACCGCAGGGACAGGATCAGGGCTCACCAGGAGGAGGCAGGGAAGGGGTGGTGGGTGCTGGAGAGCCACTGACAACTGCAGTGGAGGTGTCTGACATGGTGTGTGCCGGCACAACTAGGGGGCATGACTCAGATGTTGTGGGTGCCGGCACGACTGCAGTGGACCCTGCAGATGGAGTGGACAGGTCCGCCACTGCAGTGCCCAAGTCAGACAGGGTGGTAGTGGACTCCACTGCAGTGCCTACCACCAGGGGAGGAGAATGGGGAACAGGCAAGGTGGGCTGGACAGAGGGGGAGGACACCCTCACCACATCAGAGGCACAGACAAGCGCAGCGGGGGGTGTGGTGCCGGGAGAGCAAGTGGCAGGGGGAGAAGGCCGGATCCTCTTGGGGATGGTATATCTGTGGGTGGGGGAACCTGGGGCAGGGTGTGGTGGGGGCACCTGTGGAGTGGGGGCCTGATGGATGGAGGAAGGAGACCTGGTGCCTGAGCTGCAGGGCGGCGGTGGGGTCTTGCTCTTACGACTCCGGGGGACTTGCGGGTGGGGGCCTCAGTCTGTCTGTGCCTGGGGGAGGGTGTCCGGGGGCGAGGGGCACTCTGCTCCGTGTGGGTGGGCTTCCTCTTCCCCCTGAATGCTGTATCAGCTGGATCGGAGGGGAAGAGGCCGAGGTCACTGAGGAAGAGCCGCTGGGTCTTTGGGGTTGCAGGTGAGGCAAGGGAGGGTGCTTTGGAGGGAGAGGCAACTGAGGACTGCGCAGTGCTCGTGGATGCGTTTGTGTGTTCCAGGGCCCCATCCCCTGTGAGTCTGGTTTCAGTCCCCTGACTGTGCGTGCGTGTGCGTTTTGTTTGTGGCGTGTGTGTCTGTGTGCTGGACGTGTGTGTGCTGGTGTGTTCCTGTGCCGGTGTGTGTGTGCTTGGGACGGGTAAGGTGCTGGGGAGTGTGGATGGAGCAGAGGCAGGAGGGGTGAGGGACTGTCTGAGGAGGGACACTGCTGCCGTCAGGGAGGAGTCCATGGACCTATTGCCCCTCTGTAGGTCAGACATGCCCGATGAGATGCCCTCCATGAACGACACCAGCTGAGTCAACAGAGCGGTGTGCGCATGGAGGACACTCAGCATGGCTGTCTGCCCTACATGGAGCTGGCGAAGGAGGTACACAGACTCCTCACTCAGGGCAGCAGGGGACACAGGGGCAGGGGGTGCGGTGCCTGGCCCAAAGGAGACACGCTCCCGAACATGGGAGCCTCCACGGACCTGGGGAATGGGAGCCGATGGGAGGGCGGTGGTGGTGCTGGTGGCGGCGGGGAAAGCAACTCTAGCTGGGGTGTGGTGGCTGCTGACACCCGCCTCCATAAGGGAGTCATCCTCCGAGCCGCTGTGGTCCTCAGCTGAGGTGGATGCTGCTGAGGACTCCTCGGTGTGGCTCCCCTCGCCCTCCGTGCCACTGGGTCCCTCCGACCACTCCTCGGCTGCTGACCCAGTCTGGCTCTCCGGCTCCTCCTGGTCCGTGGAGCTGTCCCCTTCCGTGGCCGTGGATGTATCTGCAAACAATGGGGAAACAGACAGACATCAGTCACCTGCACCAAACGCACACACCACTGTGAGCACAGCACATTACAGAGCAAGCCCTGGCATCATTAGTTGAACATTGCTAAAAGTGCCCTAACTGAACAGGAGAAGCCAATTGTCAGTCTGATGCCAACCATAGCACTCACATCCCACATGGCCTTGCACCCATCTGTCTGGTGTCTGTTGGATAGCAACACCCCAGTGTGGACACATGCACCACCTACACAGTAGTTGGACAGTGCAGAGGACACGGTGTAGCATGTGGACATGCACACATCACAACTCTTGCCACTGAGTCAGTACAGGTTTCCGGATGAAAGGGATGCCCAGAGTCAAATAGGAAATGCATGTGATGCATACCAGCGACAGACACCATGATGCACCCATGTCCTGATAGCCATCGCCACAATGGTGTGCATGTAGCACATGTCACTCCCCTGCAGGATCACCAATAAGTAGACACATGCCATGGCGGAGGCATGACTGCTAAGTCATACATCACTGTCTCAGTGATGTATGACTTGGCAGCCAGACAACAACACTCTGCACTGTGTCACAATAGTAGGTCATGGGGAATGCAAGTCCTGGAGCTGCACAAGTGCACATGTACATCCCCCACACAACACATCATCTTAACCCTCATCTGTCCAGGTCATACCGATTGGACATATGGGAGACCTGTGACACTACCCTCTGAACCTGAGCCCCTCACAATCTGCTGTGAATGGGAAACAGCTGCCTGAACTTCACATTCGCATACCCCAGTCTGCACGGGCAGCTGATCAAACACCTATGTGACACACAAGTATCGTCTCCTATGGTCACATCTCCAGTGGCATGCTGAGCCCCTACCGAGAAACACCCCAGCAGTCCTGGCAACAAATCCACAGCACACTGACACAGAGGCAGACACCTGAGGGGTCAAATCACTGCGCACAACGTGTCAGCTGATACACGGGAGTGGGAGTCCAGGTGTATTGGATGGGCTGGAGTAGGCATGACTGTCCTGCCCCACATGAATGAGGGATGAGCCCTGGACAGTGGATAGCTGGCTATGTATGTGTGACACACGTAATCTGCACACTCCTGGGGCCCAAACATTGTTCCCACCCGCTGCATGGGTGTGTGCCAGATACCCCAGGCACATGTGGTGGCTCAGCTCAGCAAGTGGACCGCATATCAAAGCAACACGCAGATTACATGTCCGAACACAGGCGTTGTGTTAACAATGGACCCACCCATGATGCCCACAACAGAGTTAGGGAAACAGATGCTGTCCCCCACCTTGAGTGAAGCAAACTGCAAGGACACAGTCCCAAGTGACACAATTCCCTGAATGTAAGGGCCACACCTGGGTATCAGATGAGGAGTGGGCAGTGCACAATAGAGGGACATGGCTCCTGGACAACATGACTGCTGTACTGTGGCAGTTTAACCAGGCCAGAGGAGGGCACATAGCATGTAATACAGAGTTCACAGTGCAGTCTTTGACTCACCCCCTCCTTGCTGCTGTCTGGCCTTCAGCTGCCCATCCAGGTCTGGAAACACCACCGCCAGGATCTGGAGCATGTGGGGGTCAGGGTCAGTGTTCCGCCCCTCCTGCGAGGAGGCGACAGCTTCAGCTGGACCCGTGCAATCCTCCGGGTCCAGCCCCGAAGGTCCTGCCACCTCTTCTGGCAGTTGCGGATCCGGCGCTTGTAGACCCCCACGGACCGGACAGCCCGGACGATGTCCTTCCAGATCTCCTGCTTCCGATGGGCATTAACCTGTCAGGATGACAAAGTGAAAAGGCCATTACTACACATGCAACATATCCGTGCATGACACAGTTGTATATACATGTCTCAATCACAGGGGCACATGATGTACACAGGCAGTGCAACGCTGCCCATGGACAGTTTGCCAGAAGTCACTACATGGTATCATTGCATGGGAAGTAAAACCTTGTTCAAATGCACTGTCATTGCACCATACCTGTCCAGTGCATGTCACTACACACTATGGGGGGTGACAACTACTCAGTGAGCCTGCTAGCCAGTGGCATGCAGACTTTCAGCCTTGCTAGTCAGACAAAATGCACATTCAGAAAGGCAGTGCACAGAACACTCACCTGCTCCCCTGGTGTCCCATACAGCTTGCTGTACTGTGGAAGTAGGCTGTCCAGCAGGGCCTGGTTCTCCTCAAGGCTGAAGGCTGGGGCTCTCTCCACAGTACGTGCCATTGCAGGGTCCAGAGGGGGCAGAGACAGCAGCAGCGCAGTGGCAGATGTCGTCCTGGAGCATGTAGTGCAGGCAAGTGAGCTCTCAGGGGAACAGCCAGCAATATATATGTGCTGCAGAGGCAGATACTGTCCCATGTGTCCAAAGTGATAGGTCCAAGTCATTTGCATCTTCTGAATCTGGCCAATCCATGGAATAGCAGCACCAATACACGGCCACAGCATCCTTCAAATCTTCAACTTCATGACATACATGATTTTGCAACATTGTTGTGGGTGACCAACTGAATTTCCAGCAACCGACTCGTTCGAATTTCGAAAACGCGTCCGTTGCCAGGCTAGGCCATTGACAATGGGTGCGCACCGATCGGTCCATTGCTGTTCAACGCGTACAGGGGTACAACGCGTACCCGCACACATTGAATGCAATGGGCCGGCCGGGTGCACCGATCGGTCCATTGCTGTTCAACGCGTACAGGGGTACAACGCGTACCCGCACACATTGAATGCAATGGGCCGGCCGGGCGCACCGATCGGTCCATTGCGGTACAATGCGTACAGGGGTACAACGCGTACCCGCACACATTGAATGCAATGGGCCGGCCGGGCGCACCGATCGGTCCATTGCGGTACAACGCGTACAGGGGTACAACGCGTACCCGACACATTGAATGCAATGGGCCGGCCGGGTGCACCGATCGGTCCATTGCTGTTCAACGCGTACAGGGGTACAATGCGTACCCACACACATTGAATGCAATGGGCCGGCCGGGCGCACCGATCGGTCCATTGCGGTACAACGCGTACAGGGGTACAACGCGTACCCGCACACATTGAATGCAATGGGCCGGCCGGGTGCACCGATCGGTCCATTGCGGTACAACGCGTACAGGGGTACAACACGTACCCGCACACATTGAATGCAATGGGCCGGCCGGGTGCACCGATCGTTCCATTGCGGTACAACGCGTACAGGGGTACAACGCGTACCCGCACACATTGAATGCAATGGGCCGGCCGGGTGCACCGATCGGTCCATTGCGGTACAACGCGTACAGGGGTACAATGCGTACCCGCACACATTGAATGCAATGGGCCGGCCGGGTGCACCGATCGGTCCATTGCTGTTCAACGCATCCCTGTACAAGTGACTGGCATATGTCACCATGCCTGTCTCAGATGAACATATGCCAGCCACAGATAGCTCCCAGGGAGTGAGGGGCACACCTACAACACCACAGCCTGTCCAAACTGTATCATAAGGCATGTAAGGCTGCATTTCCTATTGTGTGTATGTTGGTGTACATGTTGTCCTGTGGGTGTCACCTGGGGGCAGCCACCCCCAGGCTGTGCACGTGTTCATGGGGACAGGATCCTGGGTGTTACGTGTACATGACCACTGTGATGTGCAACTGTTCATATCTGTGCATGTGCCATGGTCACATTTCACGGTGGTGTATGTCATGTCACATACCCCGTGAGTTCCATGTGGAACGGTATGTTTGAGCCAGGGTGTCCCAGTGGCACAATAGTGATGGTCCTCCACAGTCTGTGTGCATGTAGTGTTTACAATGTCTCTGATTTCATGTGCACAATGGGAGACAGTCTCCACATCCACGTTGTGTGTGCATGGACTTTGATGTTGTGCGTGTGTGTGTCACAGACATCCATGTCTGTCCTGCAGAGGCAAGTGGAACCACTACCTGTGGGGGTCATGGTTGTTTTGCTGTGGTGTATACATGATACTCCATGTAATGCCAGTGTCCATGTGGCAATACAGGGTCCCTGGGAATGTACCTGTCATTGAGCTGTGATGCCTGGGGCACATCTGTCCTCACATGTCACTGTGGGGGTGATTGTGACATGGCAGCAGGAGATGGGAACTGTGACACGGCCTCATGATATCCAATGGGCCAACCTGGGACTTATTGATGCCACTTGTTGAACCGTGATGACAGATGTTGGCCATGTATGTACCATACATGTCCTTACAGAACTGCACACTTCATGTAGTTGTGCCTCATAATGATGTATGATGTGATATTGAGTGTGTTCAATGCCGCATATGTGGGGTGACTGACAATCTTGCTTTCTTCTCCTCTGCACTGCAGGGCTCCTGCTGTCCATAGACCATTCCCAGACCTGGCAACGATGGTGGAACGGGACAGCATCCGACGGTACCGCTTCACCAGGCAGCTGATTGAGGATTTGGCAGTGCAGTTGGCCCCACATTTGCAGCCTGGCCGGCCGTATCCTACAGCGCTGACCCCCAAGGTGAAGGTGATGGCAGCCCTACACTTCTTTGCCACCGGTACCTTCCAACATACTGTGGCGACTGCTGGTGGGATGTCACAGACCATGTTGAGCCGTGTGCTCCGCGATGTTTTGGAGGCAATGTTGCTATACCTGAACCGGTACATCTATTTCCCTAGACTGCAACGACTCACTGACGTGAAGAGTGACTTCTATGCCCTGGGGAGGATGCCGCATGTCATTGGCTCCATTGATGGGACACATGTGGCTTTGGTACCACCACAGGCCCAGGAGCAGGCCTACCGTAACCGCAAGCACTACCACTCGGTCAATGCACTGGTGGTGTGTCTTGCAGATATGACCATCTCACACGTGTGTGCCCGTTTCCCTGGTTCAGCACACGATGCCTTTGTGATGAGGAGTAGTCGCATCCCCAGGATGATGGCACAGATGCAGAACCAGCGTGCCTGGCTTGTCGGTGTGTACTGACTTTGTGCCATTGTGTGTGATCTGATCTATAGTATTCCGCCCACTTTTCCAAGTCAGCTAATGTGCACTTGTCTGTCCGTAGGTGACATGGGATACCCCAACATGCCGTGGTTGCTGACACCCCTCAGGAACCCTGTGACACCAGCCCAGATGCGCTACAATGAGGCACATGGTCGGACCAGGAGAGTGATTGAGCGGACATTTGGTCTCCTGAAGAGCCGCTTCCGCTGCCTCGACAAGACAGGAGGGTCCCTCCCATATGCCCCAGCGAAGGTGTGCAAGATTATCATCGTCTGCTGCATGCTCCACAACCTGGCAGTGCGGAAGGAGTTGCCTCTCATCCAGGATGACAATGACCAACATCCGCCACCTGTGGAGGATCCTGGCCTGGACCACGATGCCAGTGATGATGATGATGATGAGGGTGATGTCCGCACACAGCTCATCACCAACTTCTTTAGCTGAATGTGAGTATCCTGAGGTGTCATGTCAATGATGTGAGTTGGCATGATATGTGTAGGTGGTGCTCTGGTGCTGTTGGAGTGTGTCCATGGGCTACTTGACTGGATGTGTGTAGCGATGTGTGCTTACAGGTGGTCTGTACTCCCCAACAGTGTTGACATGCTAACTTGGTTCTGGGTGGGTATCTTGTAACATGTATTGTGCATGAGTTTTGCTGTTCTGTCCTGTTCTCCATTGCTTTTGACTGTGTGTCATTTCTGTCCTTCACAGGGTACTTTCAGATTCGTTTGGTCAACTGTGTCCACCGACGACGTGATTGTACTTCCAGGGTGGTAGCTGTTGTGTCCCTACAGGTGATGTGCGCCACACCCATGGACTTCCTTCCTTCTACAGTTGTTGACTGTGTGCCCGCTGCCAGGTGGGATTACCTTGCATCTGTAGTGGTTACGACATGTTGCAACTGTGTAATAAACCTGTGCTTCACTTTGTGATGTGCGTTGTCTGTGGTCACACATTTGACTGCCATTTGCTTACTGCACCTGTGGGCTACTTGACTACAACTGGGAATAGGTGTGGTGTCTGTGCATTGCACCGTCTTTCCTGGCAACATCAGTGTAGGCAATGAGTCAGATGGCCTAGGTGTGTATGTGTTGTGTAGCCCTGGTGGTGTGTCTCCCTCATATGTGTCACGTTGCCATTACTCACATGCCTGTGTTGTACTTGCTGTTGCAGTTCGCATACACAGTGTAATTTTGCAGTTCATCATCCCCATGACAGCACCCACGTTGGAATCACAACAGAGGCAAGTATGGTGTATTAGTGTGTTTATTGTGATACATTTGTGTGAATAGTGCATAGGATGGTTAGTGCTGTACATTTATATTGCAATCAGAAGTTCCTAGGTGAATTGAAAGTCCTGGTAGACAAAATCCCCAGTATCGGGGCCACAGTTGTCTGAGACATTGGTCCAACTTGTACTCCCCATGTCATGTGTGGGAGTTGTGTTGCCGTCAACAGGGTGAACAGTTTGTGCACAAAGGTGAACATCCAGAACAGGTTCAGGCTTCCTGGGGGTTGCACTTGGCCATCGGCCTCTCACTTGCCCCTCCTCGGACGACCCCTCTTCTTTGGGGGGGGCCCTCAAGTACAGGCTGCTGCGGTGCAGGGGACTCTCCGCCAGAGTCATCCTCCCTCCCTGTGGCAGTTGCAGTTTGTTCAGCACCAGATGTTGTTGGCACACAGGGAGGTGTAGACTGGTTGCTGTTCATCTGGCGGAGGCATTGTAATATGTCCCTATGCACCGCCGTCATCTCTTGCAGTGTGTCCCACTTGGACTCCACGCGGGACATGTGTGAGTCCAAGCGGGCATGATGGGCAGCCTGCTGCTGTTTCATGTCTCTGAGGAGCCCCACTACCTGGCTGAGATCTCCGGTGCTGGACTGGTACGCATCGGCTATGCGTACCAGTTGTGGGTCATCATGCACACCAGACACCTCTGCAAGCAGCGACCTCTGTCTCCCACCCCTCCCACCACCCCTGCCGACATGTGCAGTGCGTGCAGTGGCACGCACAGATGACCCTGGTCCCCCTTGGGGGTTGGTGGTGGTGGTGGTGTCCATGGCCCCACGTTGGTCCAGGGTCCCTGTGCTGGTGGTGCTCCTTGTTCTGTCCATGTCGGCAGGGATGGTATTTGTGGTGACAGTCGTTGGAGGGGTGGGTGCAGGGGGTGCAGCTGGTGGTCCTGCTGGTGCTGCAGCTGGTGGTCCTGCTGGTGCTGCATGTTGACTTGCACCGGAGGTGCCAGGTTGGTCTTCTTCATCCGAGGAGGGCAGAGGCTGTACGACACCAGTGAGCTCCGTATCCTCTTGAGCCTGGGACTGGGGCTCCTCAGCGTCTGCTGCTGTGTCCCCATCATCACCTGTTTTTGGGAGACACACACAATGTATGTTATGTTTCTGCAGGCATCAATGGTTGACACACCTGACAGTTGTGACTGTGCCTCTGGGTGCGGGCCTGTACATTGCATTGTCCTAAGTTGTCACAGTCAGGGGTTGATATTGGTGTAGCACATTGTCCTGCATTATTTGGGCATTTCTATGTATTTGTTGGGGTGTGAACATGGTCTGCATTGGTTGTATTTGGTTGACAGCCGGCCCTCCTTCCCACCCAGCCAGTCAGTTATCCCACCATGGACTGTGCTTGCATTGCAGGGAGTGAAAGTTGTCTTTCAGGATGTCAGTCAGTGGTGTCCTGCTGTTGGTTGTTGCACAGTTGCCAGCAGGGCCTTGTGCTCCCCACAGCAGTAGCCAGTGTCAGCCATCTTGTCAGTTGTTTTCCACTCCCTGTGATGTGAGCATGGTTCAGGGTGGTGTTGATGGGACAGTTGTGGGGGTGAGCTATGTCTGTGACTATGACTCCCATCATGCTATTGCCTCCACCCCACTTCCCAGCATTCCCATACTTACTTGCTTTTGTGGGGAGTTCAGTGTGTGTGGGTGTGAGAGCAATGGCAAGATGGCTGACAGTGGTGTCCTGGTGTTGGTTGGTGTGCAGTTCCCAGCATGCCCTTGTGCTCCCCACGACACAGCAACAGTGTCAGACATCTTTGATGGGCCTTTCCACTCTCTGTGGGATGTGCATGCGTGAGTGTGAGCTTGCTGGGCCATGTGGTGGGGGATGTTGAGCTGTGACTACGACTCCCATCATGCTATTGCCTCCACCCCCTTCCCAGCATGCCCATCCTTCCTTCCTTTTGACTCTGCTTCCCTGTGGGGTGGGCTGCCTGTGCTGACAAGATGGCTGGGAGAGTTGTCCTGGCAGTTGTTTGGCTAAAAGTCCCAAGAGTGTCCCTGTGCTTCACACAACATAACCCAGGGTGGAGTTCTTTGTGGGATCTTGAGTTAGGATGTGAGGCATTGCATTCTCCCAGGTGGGTTATGTGGAGTTTGTGTTGAGGGGGTGTGTGAGGGGAGGTGCTTGTGACTATGGTCAGTGCTGCAAGTCCTCCTTCCCACCCAGCCAGATATCCCACCATGGAACGTGCTTGCATTGCAGGGAGTGGAAGTTGTCTTTCAGGATGTCAGTCAGTGGTGTCCTGCTGTTGGTTGATGCACAGTTGCCAGCAGGGCCTTGTGCTCCCCACAGCAGTAACCAGTGTCAGCCATCTTGTCAGTTGTTTTCCACTCCCTGTGATGTGAGCATGGTTCAGGGTGGTGTTGATGGGACAGTTTTGGGGGTGAGCTATGTCTGTGACTATGACTCCCATCATGCTATTGCCTCCACACCACTTCCCAGCATTCCCATACTTACTTGCTTTTGTGGGGAGTTCAGTGTGTGTGGGTGTGAGAGCAATGGCAAGATGGCTGACAGTGGTGTCCTGCTGTTGGTTGGTGTGCAGTTCCCAGCATGCCCTTGTGCTCCCCACGACACAGCAACAGTGTCAGACATCTTTGATGGGCCTTTCCACTCTCTGTGGGATGTGCATGCATGAGTGTGAGCTTGCTGGGCCATGTGGTGGGGGATGTAGAGCTGTGACTACGACTCCCATCATGCTATTGCCTCCCCCCCTTCCCAGCATGCCCATCCTTCCTTCCTTTTGACTCTGCTTCCCTGTGGGGTGGGCTGCCTGTGCTGACAGGATGGCTGGGAGTGTTCTCCTGGAAGTTGTTTGGCTAAAAGTCCCAAGAGTGTCCCTGTGCTTCACACAACATAACCCAGGGTGGAGGTTCTTTGTGGGATCTTGAGTTAGGATGTGAGGCATTGCATTCTCCCAGGTGGGTTATGTGGAGTTTGTGTTGAGGGGGTGTGTGAGGGGAGGTGCTTGTGACTATGGTCAGTGCTGCAAGTCCTCCTTCCCACCCAGCCAGATATCCCACCATGGAACGTGCTTGCATTGCAGGGAGTGGAAGTTGTCTTTCAGGATGTCAGTCAGTGGTGTCCTGCTGTTTGTTGGTGCACAGTTGCCAGCAGGGCCTTGTGCTCCCCACAGCAGTAGCCAGTGTCAGCCATCTTGTCAGTCCTTATCCACTCCCCGTGATGTGAGCATGGTTCAGGGTGGTGTTGATGGGCCAGTTGTGAGGCTGAGCAATATCTGTGCCTACTACTCCCATCATGCTATTGCCTCCACCCCCCTTCCCAGCATGCCCATGCTTCCTTCCTTTTGACTCTGCTTCCCTGTGGGGTGGGCTGCCTGTGCTGACAGGATGGCTTGGAGTGTTGTCCTGGCAGTTGTTTGGCTAAAAGTCCCAAGAGTGTCACTGTGCTTCACACAACATAACCCAGGGTGGAGGTTCTTTGTGGGATCTTGAGTTAGGATGTGAGGCATTGCATTCTCCCAGGTGGGTTATGTGGAGTTTGTGTTGAGGGGGTGTGTGAGGGGAGGTGCTTGTGACTATGGTCAGTGCTGCAAGTCCTCCTTCCCACCCAGCCAGATATCCCACCATGGAACGTGCTTGCATTGCAGGGAGTGGAAGTTGTCTTTCAGGATGTCAGTCAGTGGTGTCCTGCTGTTTGTTGGTGCACAGTTGCCAGCAGGGCCTTGTGCTCCCCACAGCAGTAGCCAGTGTCAGCCATCTTGTCAGTCCTTATCCACTCCCTGTGATGTGAGCATGGTTCAGGGTGGTGTTGATGGGCCAGTTGTGAGGCTGAGCAATATCTGTGCCTACTACTCCCATCATGCTATTGCCTCCACCCCCTTCCCAGCATGCCCATGCTTCCTTCCTTTTGACTCTGCTTCCCTGTGGGGTGGGCTGCCTGTGCTGACAGGATGGCTGGGAGTGTTGTCCTGGCAGTTGTTTGGCTAAAAGTCCCAAGAGTGTCCCTGTGCTTCACACAACATAACCCAGGGTGGTGGTTCTTTGTGGGATCTTGAGTTAGGATGTGAGGCATTGCATTCTCCCAGGTGGGTTATGTGGAGTTTGTGTTGAGGGGGTGTGTGAGGGGAGGTGCTTGTGACTATGGTCAGTGCTGCGAGTCCTCCTTCCCACCCAGCCAGATATCCCACCATGGAACGTGCTTCCATTGCAGGGAGTGGAAGTTGTCTTTCAGGATGTCAGTCAGTGGTGTCCTGCTGTTGGTTGTTGCACAGTTGCCAGCAGGGCCTTGTGCTCCCCACAGCAGTAGCCAGTGTCAGCCATCTTGTGAGTCCTTTTCCACTCCCTGTGATGTGCGCATGGTTCATGGTGGTGTTGATGGGACAGTTGTGGGGGTGAGCAATATCTGTGACTACGACTCCCATGATGCTATAGGCTACAATGACTTGCCCAGCATACACAGAATTCCTTTCTTTCAGTGGTCTTCACTGTGTGTTGGTGTTGTAGTGGTGGCTACATGTCTGGATGTGTTTGTTAGTTATATTTGTGCCACTGCCTAGCTGTAGTTGTAGTTGTGTTTGTACATGTGATGACACGGTTAAATGTAACTTTGAGATGGCATGTGTTGTGTTTATCTGACTGACATACACATTTTGGGATGATTCTGTTCTGGTTGCTGTGTAATTGCTAAGAGTGCATGGTTTGACTCTCCCCTTGACAGTGATGTGTGTGTGTATTGTGGCAGAATATTGTGTACATTTGTTGTGTACTCACCAGGTTCTGGGATGTTTTCTAGTCCATAGACGCTCACTGGCGGAAGGATGGCCCGCACCTTCTCCTCCCAGGGCCTGAGGTATACTGGCTTGGCAGGAGGGCCACTGCCGGTGTATTGGCTCAGGAGGTAGTCCTTCTTCAGCAGCTCCTGTACCCTCCTGCGCACGTCATACCACCTGTTCTGGATGTCAGTCTTTGTGCGCAGACATGGTGATTGTGCGTTCACCCTGTTGATGATCCTCTCCCACATCTTTGTTTTCTGGGAGATGGGTGACTGTTGGACCAGTGTGCCAAACAGCTGTGGCTCTACCCTGAGGATCTCGTCTACCAGGACTTCCAATTCACAAACTAGGAACTTGTGATTCTTCTTTGGGGGCATGGTGATGGGTGGTGATGGTGAGTGATGTGTGTGTTGGTGTGCAGGTGAGGGTGTGTGAGTGTGTGTTTTGCTGGGTGTATGTGAGGTAGCTATTTGTTGGTGTGCTGATGGTGTGTGGCTTGTGTGAGGGATGAGCTGTGGGTGTGTGGTTGCTGTCTGTTGAGTGCTGGCAGTAGAATAGCATTTGCAAAGGATCATGGTTGGGATTTGTGTCCTTTATATGGGTGGAGTTGTGGGTGTGTCTTTGTTCTCTGTCCCCATCCCCCCCAGTATTTATTGGCTTTGTAATTGCTTGTTTGGCCTTTTTTTGTGTATTTTTCCTTATACTTTCTGTGCATGTTGGAAACGTTCTTGTGACCGAGTCGGACCCTGCAGTTGTCTCGTACGGTCTTCTCCGTTTCGTTCACGCTGTGTTTGTGCAGTTTTCTATGCTGCGTACGCGTCGGTCGCGGTGTTTTGTGTTACTTCGGCTCGCAGTTTTCTATGCGTGTCGGTCGTACGGCTTGTCCTCCGTACGACTCGGTCGTGGGTTTCGCGCCTTGCATCGTACTTTGCGGTTTGGAGTTCGCGTGTACGTTTCGGTTGGATTTGTTCCGGGTGCGTGTCGGTCGGTTCGATTCGCGTGTTTTTCCGGCCGGATTGCTGTTTTCCGTGCGGCTCGGTCGTTCGGCTTGGGTTTAGTACGTGTCGGTCGGATTTTGCACGCTTTGCATCGTACTTGGCGTGTCGGGCGCCACAGGTACGTGTCGGTCGGAATTCATTCCGGCTCCGAGTCGGTCGGTGCTTTTTCCGGCCCGAATCGGAATCGACCCCTTAGTATGCTGAGATAGATTACTCTTGTTATTTTAAAGGTTTGCAGATCTCTCAAAGGTGAGCAGTTGAAAAGTGTTCATTTGCTGTTGACACTGTATCACAAATCTACACTAAATTTTGCAGAAGCTTGGAAGGATTGATTTTCTGTTGGTTGATTTTCTGTTGGTATGTCCGGTTTTAGGCTCGTCCATCAAGGAGTGGAGGAGGAAAAATGAATAGGGTGAGCAGTAACATTTTAATTTTTCTCATAACTTTTACACTGATTGGTAAATCTGCACCAGATATCGCAGGCAGTTAGCAGCAAGTTATACCCAAAACCGGTAATCCAGATTTCATGCAGACCCTAAGGTGGGGATCTCTAAACATTTTTAATAACTGGTCTGCATGAACGTTAGCAGAAATCTAGTGTTTACCTACAATTGGTATTTTCAAATTCATTAGGATCCATCATGGGGCGCCCCAGTGGGATGGGGGGGGGGTCATTTACTAATGAACATTGGCATTGTGTGAGGAATATGCACAAAACTTTGCAGAAGCTTGGTAGGATTGGTATTCTATTGGTATGTCAAGTTTTGAGCCAATCCATCAAGGGGAAGAGGGGGAAAAATTTAAATTGTGGGCAATAAAAATGTCTTTTGGTTGCCTCAAATGTGTACAACTAGCAAGTTATACTCAGCGAATGCCGTTTAGGTTTTGTGCAGATTTTTTGGGGGGAGGTGGGAGCAAGGATAAAAGGGGAGGGTCAAAACATTTTTGATTTCATGAGTTGCTTGTGTTCTGCTTCAGGCAGGACCTGGCCTGGCAGTTTGGGCTGGACGTTTCACATTTGAGCAGGGGCCAGGCTGATTTGCATATGAATCCGTGCAATGTGAGGTGACCTGGTGTGCAAAGTAATGATGGACTAGGATGTGGCCCAAGTAATTACCAGTGGCTAAGATTGATTCAGGCATTCCATCCATCTATTTTTTGTGTCTTTCTAATAACTTTGGCACTGTTTGAGGGATCTGCACTAAATTTGACTAAGCATGGTGAGCCTATTCTTGGTTCTTTCTATTTTATGCCACTCTATCAATGTGGGTACGGCAGCGAGCGGATTTAAAGGGGTAGGTATTCATTTGCCACACAATTTGGAACAGTTTGAAGATTCTGTATGAAATTTGCAGACATTTAGCAGGTTTACCTTTCTGTTGGTTAAGTCAGGTTTACACCAGGTCCATCAAGTGGGCCAAGGAGAAATTGGGGGCAGTAATAGTTTCATTTTCTAATAACCTTACCATTTTTCGATGAATCTGCACAGAATTTGTCAGTCAGTGCAAAGCTAGACAGGACACCAGCCAAGCTATGCTGCATTCAGGGTTGATTGAAGGACCTCACAAAAGGCTGTGTGTAGGGCACAAGTGGTACATGTCAGGTGAATGTGGCACATAACAAAAGGCATGAAATTCCCTGCAAAAAAAACAATCCACTGTTAAAGGTCAGTTAGGTTTCAGTGAACAAAAAACCCAAAATCCCCTGAATTGTGACATTTAAGGCATTCAATACAAACTGTAATTCACACCCCCTGCCATGCGCAGATTGTCCCTTAGCAAATGGAATGTTTAAAAAAAAAAAAAAATTTTTTTATCTTTGATGCCACAGCCCAACTAGGACAATGAGAGTCTCAATCAGCAAGAGGCCTGCTTCTCCTGAACTGAATGGACTCTGCCAGTACAAGCCTGGACAGCGACATAACATATGACGTTACCCCAGTCATTATAGACATGTCATCTGGGAAATCACCAGGGAAAGACAGTTTTTCAGTCTAAATCTATAAGGCTAACAAACACCACGTCTCCTCTGTATTGAGCAAAATCTTCAAAGATACAGAACCTTCGGGATACCTAAATCATTACTGCAACAGATCAGTGATTCATTTAATTCCAAAAGCAGCAGAAAATGGTCTCCAATTTGGAAGTTATGGGCACATCTACCTGATAAATATGGACATCAGAATATTCACCAGGGTGCTTGTCATCACCTCTCTTATTCACTCCTCACAAGCCACATTTGGCCCTGGCACACAATATGAACATTTTTTTTTCCTTATACTGTGGCAGATGCAGGATGACTCATAAGAAGAGAACATAGCCATGTCTCTAGATGTGGAAAAAGCATTTGACCGTGTTGAGTGGGGATACCTGTTCAAAATTCTGAAAAGGTTTGAAATTGGTTAAAAATTGTGCATTCTATCAAAGATCAGATGGCAGTACAGCGCATGGCAACTCTTGGAGGGGCTTCCTTTTTGATCTGTTGGAAATTAGCAGTGGTACTAGGCAAGGAGTCTTATTTTTCACCGTTCTTGTTCCTCCTGGCCTTGGAACCACAGGTGACTGCTATTAGTTTGTATATTTCAATTCAGAATGTAGGACATTAGTGGGCAAGATAACGATTATAGCCTATGCCAATGATGTTCTTGTAACCCTGATGTATCCTAAGTCATCAACACTCCTTTTAATGAGCATCATTGAGAAGTTCTCCTGATATGAAATTTGATGCAACAAAAGTGAGATGTTGCCTATGTCAAGAGCAACCACCAAAGCTGCTACCTTTTCAGCGGTGCACCACACAACCATACCTGTCTCAATCAACAAGGGCCCATGCAAAATTGTTGAGCACATTAGTCGCCCCTACTTGAGAAGGACAAACTGGACTTTGCTCCATGGTCAGCACTGAACCTTTCTCTCTGGGGCCGTGTGCAGGTCCTACCTGGGCACTATGCATTTATGTTTGTAAAAGAATGCTACCATCTTTTCTAATTTAATTACAAACGCATGCACTTCTGCCCTATGACCAATACATGCATTGCTTTATAGCTTACTTCCAACAGGGTGACATGGAATCTAATGGAAAATACATCACCAAAACAGGTGCTCGTGTGGACTATAACAGAGGCCCTATTGTTTGGGGTGAACCTGGGACCAATGGACAACATGCGTTTTACCAGCTGATACATCAGGGTACTTGCACGATCCCTTGTGATTTCTTAATCCCAGTCCAAACGCATCATCCCATCAGACAAGGATTACACCACGCAATACTTATGGCCAACTTCCTAGCTCAGACTGAAGCCTTAAGGAAGGGAAAGTCAACAGATGACGCTCGCAAAGAGTTGGAGGCTAGTGGACTGAGCGGGTATGCCTTGGCCAAACTGCTGCCACACAAGGTTTTTGAGGGAACCCACCAACAAATTCAATGGTCTTCACAAAACTTACTCTGTTCATGCTGGGAGTACTGATTGCTATGTATGAACAGAAGATTTTTGTTCAGGGAGCTGTGTGGGACATAAACAGTTATGACTAGTGTAGGGGTTGAACTTGGAAAGCAGTTGGCAAAGAAAACCGAACCCGAGTTAGCATCTGATGCGCCTGTGACATCTCATGATTCCTCAACCAATGGTCTGATCAGCTTTATCAAGAAGCACAGAGCGTGACCCTATTCTGAAAGTACACCTTCGGACTCCAAAGCCGCCAGATCAATGTTGTAGTTACTGAATGTGTTTTTAAGCGTGAGCAACCTGTGGCACTTTTCACCAAACCCTTGCACTTGTGTTTAAAGGTTAGGATTACACTGTAAAATTATGGCAACTATTTGGTCTTTGTGGTTACTGGAATTGTGAGTTTCCAATCTGTGCTCCCGTTCTGAATTTGCACAATTAAAAACACCAACTGCTAAGGGAAAAAAAAAATTTGACCTTTGTGCCAGGGAGGGTGGTGTGCCAATCCACATCATTTGTGGTCAGAGGTCTATGGGTCAAATGGATTTTACACAGGGAGGCAGGGGCGACCCTGACACCTAGGCCTATTGAATTTTATCATGATGTGTTTTTACTTTAATGTGGTGGAACTTGTGTTATATTTATGTTGCCCCGGCTTTCAAATTAATAACCCCGTTTTGGATGAACTAACCCCCTGTGTTCAGAGAAAGCGAATTTCAACTTCGAACTTTGTTTTATAAGTCATTTCATTCACATCTAGAGTTTCATTCACATCTAGAGTGTTTAAAAAAAAAAGTGTTTTCCCCAAAATGCCATTATGATGTCCTTTCATGAGAAACTCCAGTCCGCGTATACTTTTGTCTGACGTACTGAGCCCTGAGTGTGGCTTAAATCTATTTTTTGGCAACCTGAAATGTGAAGTAGGCCTACTCCTCCTGTATGTGAAAATTATTTTCCACTTCAGTTAAGTTTGCAGCATACCAGGTCCTTTGGAGAGCATGAATTGTCTATAGAAAGCGGGAGAGGCTTACTGCTTGAGATTTGAAGATAATATGCTACCTGTTTTTTTTATTTAGGTTTAGGATGTCTTTTATTAATCCTCTGTAGTGAATCAGTGTTAATATTTACGATTATGTATGTACATTTTGCAAGTGTTTGATAGACTTATTTGCTAATAGGTTATAACATTTAATGATAAAGATAAAACAGTAAATTGTTCCGCCAAGCTTTGAGAATTTTAGCATTGTTCAATAATGCACAGCAAAAGCATTTCGGCATGCACTATTTTGTTTTGGATTGTATTTTTTGGGGGTGGTGGGAATTTGTGCAGTTTAGCGTGGCTTTAGGACACCGGTTATCGTGGTTAACATTTTTCGTGTAAGTAAGAGTTTTGTTTTTCACTTTCTTGTCTTCTTTTTTTCCTTAACATCAAGGGGGAATCTCCCGGAAGGACGTCAACATATCATTTGTAATTTGCGTTTTAGAGTGATATACTAATGAGGAGCGTGACTCATGATGAGATGCTGCATAGAAGGCTGAAAGACAGAGGGTATTTCTGCGCTGGCTCACCTGAGTCTTCAGGGGAAGAGAAAGAACAAGCTCCTTCAGGGTCCTATGCCATTATAAGTCCCAGTGAACATGACCGACCACCTGAGAACTTCAAGGGACCGGACCCACTCTAGCACAACCCGCAATGTTGGCGAGATAAACCCAGTGCTGCTGCTAATCTTGTCCATAGTCAAGCTGCAACAGTTTACCCGGAGAAATTTGATGAAGGTAGAGTCACCGGTGTCCTGTTTGCTATCTAGTCAACATGGTTTGTTAGGTGTTCCTTAGAGTCAAGGGTTTTGTTCTTATTCTGGGATTTCCAGACAAGAACTTGACCGTAAGCAGTTGTTCACCCCCTTATGGCATCTCAGCATTCATTAGCATTCTTTTCGTGAACCAATATAATAGTATTCAATATATTGCCTCCCGAAGGATGAAAGACTGAGTGGATGGACCCTGTGGGACTCAAACCTGAGACATGAGGTCAAACAGATTTCTTGAATGGATACATTAGTCCAGACAGAATTGAGAACTAACATTCCATCTATACCAGGGGTCTCCAACCTTTTCTGTAACAAAAACTACTTCTGTTGAATGAAAATTATCCGAACTACCAATATTAGTCACGTAGTAGTGACCACCCCATCCAAGATTGTCAGCCGTGCGCACATCAATGCATTAGGCAGGGTTGCCAGCAGTAAAAGTAATAAAGCACTATCAATTCAGAATACCTCTATGTGGGTAACAGCAATAGCAGCAACCCAACGGGCACCAAGGTAATAAATAATGCGAGTGATAAATCTATCCAACTCAAATATTAGCTTTAAATACATTTCGAAAATTCAACTATCTTTCTCAAAACATCAGCTTATGAGTTCTGAAAATGCACAAATTTTAATTTCGAATATATGCTTTTTAATTTTGGTATACATCCAATAATTGAACCAAGCAAATTATTCTATATTAGTAGACTAGCCTGCACACAAGAGAGCTACTCACAGGGAGCCAGAGAGCTATTGGTAGTTCACAAGGTTCTGGTTGGAGATGCCTGGTTTATATTAAACCGGGCCGCGCAGCACTGCGATGTGAAGAACAGCAAGATTGTGTCAGTGACATTGGAGCAAGAGGAGCATCGCGCTGAGAATAAGCATTTAGCATCATCCATTGCAAGATGATTCCCTTCGCTACCTCCAGTTCCCCAACCACCACATATCGCATAACTTCATTCACAAGAGAGATCTCAGGTGGAACATCTCCAGGGTGAAATGACTTGCAGAGTTAATTCCCGTTCAAGAGATTGTTCCTTAGATTGGTGCAGACGTGTCACCAGGTTGAGATTGGTTGTGGGCAATAGGTTTATAGCAGCAGCTAGCGTGACATTCAACATGCCAGTCATCAAGAAACTCTTGAAGTTTCTTTTTGTCAAGATCTACTACAGTGTCATTACAGAGTTCAGCTCTTCCTGCTGAAATCAGCTCCACTAGCATTCTGTATGTGCATGCAGAGATGGCAGCTTTCTCATTACATGAAAGAATATCTTTCTATTGATACTTTAAATCAAACTTCATTCATATCAGGTGGCAGAAGATTTGCAATGCCAGCTGTGTGCACACTTTGATAAATCCATAGTCATTCTATTACATTTCATCCAGTACTTAGAAACTGGTTTAGACACGGCAGAGCGGAGGCAAGATGGCGTTCGGCTAACATCACCGCTGTGATGCTCCGCTGAGCATCCCCCGTAAAATTACCTAAAAACTTGTTTCTCAGAAAACCTTCATGGCAAAACAATATTAACAAATCCGACCAGGGAATGCTGCAGGAAACACGAAAAAGGCGTTCTCTTTTCTCTCTGACCTGTTTGTTTTGGGCTGAAGGCAAGCATCTCCTCTGCCTCGAGGACGTCCGCCGGGCTCTGACTTCACGGATTCATTCTGGCCTGCGTGAGTCTCCAGTGGGTCGGTGGAACTGCAGGAGCTTGGCTAGGAGCTGGAGCGTGCTCCCTTTCCAGAGGAGAATCTCTCAGCTGAAACCACCGCACTGGGGCCGTCATGGAGATTCTTTGAATACCGGTGCATCTTCTGAATGGTTTCTCTTCAGCACTCAGGAGAATCAAGTAAGAATGACTGGCAGAGGGGCACGCGCAGTGAAAGGCAAAAGTGCGATGATATCCTCACAGGGCAGCACTACTTTGGCAGCAACTCGACAGAGAAAAGCGGATACCGTGGTGACGAAAGGCAAGAGTGGGGGAGAAAAAGGAGAAAAGAGGGAGTGTGCTGACAAGAGCCTTGGGGAAACTGACATAGCAAACATCGCTATTATTAAAAAAGCCCCCGCTCGCTTAAATAAAGAAATTGATTATTCCCAGCCTTTGATCACAAGCAGCTTTGGTGCTGCGAGCGGGGGGGCTACCGCCTCCATACAGCCAGTTGGATCTCCTGGCGTAACGATGGAGGAATCTACACAGATGGAAGGAGAATTAATAGGTTACTCCTCACCGGTTGTTCTGAGTGATGTGCAGCCCCCGGATATCCCCTTCCCTGTAATCCAAGGTAAAAAGATAGTTGACCTGGTACTGTCTGCTCCGTTAGAAAATGCTCCCGTGGGCAATACGGACAATACTGATAGTCACAACAACAACAGTATCATCCCCCGGGACAGGCCAACTATTTCGGAGGAGGGTTTAAATGTTGTACTATCTTCGCAAATTGCTTGTAGCACACGGCAAGACCACATGCTGAAAACACCTGACAATCAGGATCAATTTTACTCTCTCACAGAGGACTCAGAGATGTCAGATATTAGTATTTCCCTGTCAAGCGGTGAGGATGAGGGCAAGTGGCATAGCAGCTCTAATACTGACCCGCAGAAACTTAAACATGCCTTCAAAAAATTACAAAAGAAAAAAAGCAGGGTCCGTCATAAAAAGAATGATGATCTATCGGATAAAGAGGATGCCTCAGATTTGAAGTGGGATTATAACGATACATCGCTCACGAGTTGCTCCAATACCCTGACTGCCTCTGGGGGAAAGTATACAATTAATGGTATCGACCAAGCGGGGACACGCGGTGATCAAAGGAGTGAACCAGCCTTAACAGACATTCTACAGTCTATTAAAAGCTTTCAGGCAGAAGTTAAAACTGATAGTCGTAGATCTCGCTTGGCAGCAAAGAAGTTGCAGGGGGCAGTCAGGAAAGTGGGAAAAACATGTGCAGAAATTGTAGAGCGAATGGCGTCAGTGGAAGAAAGAACGGAACAACTAGAGAAGGATGTTACCTTGCTTAACACCAAGACTGATGAGCATGCAGGGGCGGTTAAGAACCTTATGTGGAAGCTGGAGGAACAGGAAAACCGGCAGAGACGCAACAACCTCCGCTTCCTAGGGATTCCAGAAGGTGTCGAAAAAGATGATCCCAGGAAGTTTATGATTACGCTTCTCAGAGGTTCTTTTCCCGAGTTACAATCCTGGGATTGGGACAAGGAAATTCAGAGAGCCCATAGATTTCCTCTGCTACCCGGGAAACGTAACTTAGCATCCCAACAACATCCTCGCGCCATGCTCCTGTTTTTGGGAAATTTCCTGCTCCGGCAAGCTCTTTATGATCTGGCTAGACCCACAAACAAGCGATCGTTTGATGGAATAACCTTTTATACCAGGCCCGATTTCGCACATGCTACAGTGGAGCGTAGGTGGAGATTGAGGCAGTTCTTCGATCCCTTTCAGAAGCTGGGGGCAATGGTATACCTGCAAAATCCTGCCAGACTTAAAATTGTTCATCAAGGGATTACTCGTAGTTTTATCTCCGAAGTACAGGCCCAAAACTATCTGGAGGAAATTTCGGGACATAAATCACATAAGTAATGGTTCAACAACCTGTATTAGAATGTGGTATGGAACATCGGAATTGGAGGTCTGGACTTAAGCGAGGGGGCCATAGGGTGCTTTTTTTTCTCCTTCTTCTCTGTGTGTTTTTCTCTCCTTCTTCTCTGTTTGTTTTTGTCACTGCCTCCGTGGACTAATTTCTCTTCCTGACGACTTGTTTAACATAAGATCCTGTGTCGGGGTTTGGGTGTCGGTCGGTTGGTGTTTTTGTTGCAAGGTTATTTTTTTTTCTTTTAGGGGGGTGTCTCAGTGGGCACACATGGGGTCCTGCGTGACGGATGTCATACTCCTGGCCCGGCGCTGGCCAGGTAACCTCCAATAGTGGTGGTGGGTGTGGGGGTGGGAGAGGGAGGGTAGGGTGGGAAGGGCGTAAGGTCAGACAGGCTGCTATTCTGAGGAAGCGTAAGGGCAACCTTAATAGGGTAAATTGGTTTTCGGGTATTATCAGGTTATGGTGTAACAATGGGGCCATGTCAAATGTAGAGCAAATATTTGGATTACTTGAACTAGTGAGATGGGGGTGTTAAAAGTGTTATCTTTAAATATATGTGGCCTAAATGATATCAAAAAGAGGCAAATTGTTGCGATAGGATTACAAACTATGGGCACGAACGTTGTCTGTTTACAGGAAACTCATATAGAGGGTTCACAAACACATATTCTTAAAACATTGGGGTATAGACTGGTTTGTGCCACATCACAGGGGGCTCGGGTACGGGGAGTTGCTATTTTAGCCCGGGGTTCAGGATATACTTTTTACCGCTCTAAAGCCGATAAATTTGGCAGTTGGGCAGTTACAGAGTGCCAAGATGGACAGGGGCAAAAAAATAACACTCTGTGCCATATATGGAAGCAATAGTGACGACCCGTCAGTTTTTAATGAGATATCTAACGAGCTCACGCACTGGCCTTTACCTTTACTGATCTGTGGGGATTTTAATATCAATCTTCCCAGTAACTGGTCAATGAAGGACGATTGGCGTTATAATGGCCGGAAACCTAAAGTGTTTAAGGCAGTGAAACATATGTGCTATACACATGGGCTTGTAGATGGATGGCAGACCTCCAATCCTAATGATCCTGGGTATACCTTTTTCTCCAACCCACATGGTACTCACGTAAGAATAGACTATATTCTGATGTCTAATTCACTTAGATCTAAGTTTCAAATTGCAAAGTTGCCCCGAATTCTTTCAGACCATAACCCTTTAATTTGTACTCTGGAAATCTCATCAGGAAATATAAACCCTAGATCATGGACATTTGAGAAATCCTTGCTTTTAGACGACAAATATTGCGCTCACATGAAAGAGTGGATCCCTAACTTTTTGAAGGATAACATTGGGAGTGTATCAATTGAAGTTTTATGGGACACTCTAAAAGCAGGGATTTGAGGAGAAACGATGCAATATTCATTGAAGTTTAACAAACTGGCTAGAGAATCCATGAGGGAATTACAGGAAAATCTTGGACTGGCCGAAGAAGAACTGATAAGGGTGACCAGAGGGATTCAAGGGTTAGAAGAAATAACTAGAATACAGAGCCAGGTGGCAATTGCAAAAGCTGCAATTACAAATATTTTTACCGTCAAAGCCATAAAAAAAGCCGCAGCACATAAAGAGATGCTATACGAGGTCAATGAGCAGGTCGGCCATCAGCTGGCTATACGTATGAGGCAACAGGTTTCAGTTAATTTGATACGTGAAATACAGGATCCAGTCGAAGGCTATATATCTGATCCAGAACGCATTAGAGAGGCATTTTGGCGATTTTATAGTACCTTGTATACTGAGGAGGGGAGGGTGATCTAGAAAATATTGAAAAATATTTGGACAGTGGTGGCTTTGATAGGTTCGATGTGGAAGACCAGTCTACTTTAGATGAAATCCCTTATATAGAAGTAATGTTAATTACAATCAAAAACTTACCGAAAGGGAAAGCAACTGGTTTGGATAATATACCTTCGGAATTTTATTCAACGTTTCTAGATCAGATTAAGGATATTTTATTTGACTTAATCGTACATATTTTTAAAGGGGGACAGCCCCCTAAGTCCTGGTCTAGGGCAAAGATAGTCATTTTTCTTAAAAAAAATAAACCTCCAGATCAGCTAGGTTCTTACCGCCCCATTACTCTTATTAATACAGACTCTAAGATATATTCAAAAGTTATGGCGAATCGAATCGCCCCTATCATTCATAAAGTAATTGCTAAATACCAGCATGGCTTTGTACCAGGGAGATCAACTATTAATCACATCCAGAGAGTGATCACTTTATTTGATAATACGGACGTTACAGGAGACCCAATGGCATTGGCTCTTCTTGACGCCAAGAAGGCCTTTGACAGGGTTTCCTGGCAATCTTTGTGGGCCGCTATGTCCAGGGTCGGAATTAAAAAGGGGTTTATTCAGGCAGTGCAAAAACTATATATCAATCCTAGTTCAATGGTGATGGTGAATGGTAGCCTCACCAAAGAGCTGATCATTTCTCGAGGAACACGACAGGGGTGCCCTTGTTCGCCATTGCTTTTCGCGATCTACATTGATCCCTTCATACGTAGATTGGAAGGAAACAGAGAAATAGCACCGATTTTGACACAAGAATATTCGACCAAGATTTTGGCATATGCCGATGACATAGCGGTCGTGACAGCTGATCCCAACACAGCCATGTCGGCTATTGAAAGTGAGGCTCATAAATTTGGGTTAGTATCGGGATTCGCGCTCAACCAGGGGAAAACACAGGTTGTGCTGAACAGTAAAAGTGAGATGCGCGACCCCCGAGTGGTGGATAAGGCTACATATTTGGGTATTTGCATTACGTCTAATCTTGGGAATATGGTGGACCTAAATATGAAGCCAATGTTGGGTTCAATGCAGAAAGATCTTCGTCGCTTAGACAATTTACATTTATCTTTAATTGGTAGGGCTAATGCATTGAAAATGGTTTTTTTCCCTAAAATTTTATATTTATTTAGAGCAATATGCTTAGAATTTTCAGATCAATGGTTTAAATCTATGGAGCGCACTTTTTCAAGCTTTATCTGGGCATATTCACAACCCCGGCGAGCGTATAAATTTTTGACCCTTTCCAAAGAAAGAGGAGGATTAGCTCTCCCAAACCTTAAAGCATATTATTGGGCATCTGTGTTGCTTTATAGTAGTGAGCTATTACAGAACATTGGGATGGAGACTATAATTGGGGGTGACTCGCCATCTATTTTTCAGCTAATTTTGGGCAGTAAAAGCTGCGGATATCTCTGGCGACATTTACATGATAGCTACCATAAAAAAGTGAAATTTAAAATACTGATTAATGGGTTTAAGGTTTGGAAGGTTGTAAGAAGAATGTTGGGTATCGGACGCGTATCATTTTATACTCCCCTAAGGGATAACCCAGCTTTGCCGGATATTTTTAGAGATAACTGCATTAACAAATGGAATGCAGTAGGAATAACTCATATAGGGTGCCTCTTTTCCCCTGTAGGGATTCAATCCTTTGAAGAATTAAAAGAAAACTTTCAATTGGACTGGCGGGATTTTTTTAAATATCTTCAAATTAGAGACTTTTTATCACGAAGGGTGGGGGAAGGGCTCCGCCCGAAAAATAACCTTAGTGGAAACATTAATTCACATTAAAAAAAGCACTATTGGGGGAATATATTCCCTTTTAAATGAATTGTTTCCAGATGATTTGGTGAAAACATCACAAAAGTGGCAGGGGAAAATTGGTATAACTATAGATGAATTTAATTATGCCTATTCAATGTCTCAAACAATTCTTATGTCCACAAAACTGAAAGCACAATTTTATAAAACATGTTTTTTTTATATTATACTCCAGATAAAATCGCCAAATGGGGGAGTGGCAAGGGGACTTGTTGCCCTAGATGCATGTTATTTAACGCTGATTGTGTACATATTTATTCTTCTTGTGATGGCCTGACGTCGTTAAAGCAAAATATTGAGAAATTCCTGTCTGCCGTATTGCAAAGTGATGTAGTTTTGTCTAGTGATGTTATTCTATTGGGTGTCACAGATCTGAGTAATCCCAGAATAGGTCATGAACTTATTTTTATCGCCATGGCAGTGCTAAGACTGTGTATAGCCTCGGCTTGGCTGGATCCTATTGCACCGTCTTTCCATCAGTGGTTAGCTAGGTTATTAGCAATTTCTAATTTGGAAGCTGCTATTTATAAACGGAAAGGCAGGAAACTGCGTAAAAGGGGTTGAGAGTCTGGTCTCCTCTACTAGAATGCTGCCAATCCCAAAGCAATATCTAGTGGTATATTATTATGCAGTCTGTTTAATTACATGGTATGTTGAGTTATTATTCAATCTTGAGGATAATGTACCATGTTTATGAAATTATAAAGTTATGCAATTATGAGATTATGAAATGATGAAATTGTACTTTTAGCCTATCTGACCTGGGAGGGTGGGGGCGGGTTTCGGGGAGTTTATATTGTTGGAAAAAACTAAATAAAGATATTTAAAAAAAAAAAAAAGAAACTGGTTTAGACACAAGGGTCTCAAAAGTTTGCCCATCAGAGGATATTATGAACTTTCATTCAAAGGCCAGACTGGTTTCTCTGTCATAATGTGTCTTCATAATTTCATATGTCAAATTTCACAATGTCTCTTTGGGAATCTCTAGAGGATCAGTGGCGCCACAGATAGGTGGTGCTAGAAACAAAAACGTGTTTATGGTGATACTCTTCCAGGTGTTGCTACCACCACACTAGATCGTAACAGATTCTTCAGTGCAAGATTGATGTAATCATTTGGACGATCTAAATTTACAGGGTATACTACATATTGTTTATCATAAAAAATCCAAAATACTTGATCCGGTTAAGTCCAAGTATTATTCCACATTAGAAAATAAATCCACCCCCACGAGAAATGTCACAATCGTTGAAATTGGAAGGGCGGAAAATCAATTCCCACTTTTGCCATGTGGCATCAACTCTGGAACCAGAACAGACACTTTAGTCAGTCAAGTCTCTACATGCAGCTTGTTTACATGATTCTGTTACTCCCCCAAGCCATGTTCTTCAGAGTCAAAGGGTCGAATGCCACTACCAAATAACAGTAATCAGTAGAGTAGGGAACTTGTAACAAATGAACAATGAGAATATATAGACCAGTGCCATCCGTGGCTTCTCTATGTACACTAGACAGGGGGCACACTCATAACTGCTTAGAGGGTGGTAATAAGCAATAGCGTCTAAGCTGTTTAACATGAGTGCCTTTAAAGCTGCTTCACTGCAACTGCATCAACATAAGTATAGTGTAGCTTGCTCCCTGTGCATATTGCATAGTAAGAGCTCTTGGATGTTAGGTTCCTATGGTGGGCGAATTTCATTCAATGTATTGTACTAAGATGTGAAAAACAAAATTACACCTTTTGCAAATTATATTGTCATGCGAAAGAGGCAAGCATTTGTCATGGATATTAAGCCTCCTGTAGAATCTTTACATCTTAAAACACCACAGAGTGTCAATCAGCATGTCATATACATTTAGTTCACAAAACCGGTCTGGAGTTGCTTGTGTTCCGGTACAGGGAGGACCTGGCCTGGCAGCTGGGGTTGGACTGTTCCTATTGGAGCAGGGTCAAGACTGATTTGCATATGCTGGGTCCAAACTGAAGTGTCATGGTGTGCAAAATAACAATGGGCTGGATGCAGCCTGAAGAATTACCGGTGGCTGAGATTAATTCGAGCACTCCATCCACAACTTTTTTTTACACTTCATCACAATTGTATCAGACGGAAGAGTGAACAGCAGTCTTTTGTTCAGTGGAGCAAATATTTCTCAGATCTCTTTTTGTTGAACAAAGTTCTCTCTGAATTTTCATGCGAGTGAACAGATATTTCTTGCACTGTGCTCTCTGTGTGCATATCTAAGAAGCTAATAGCATATTCCACCACTTGGGTGTCAGGAGTACTCTCGCTTTGTGGCATAACTTGTCAGAACATCAAATGAGCTTTCGAATGGTGGTTAAGGTCTGGATCAGTCTTATTCAGGCACACGCAGTTGGGTCCAAAGGAGTTAGTCAAGTCCAGTTTCATCTGGCAACTCTTCTGACAAATTTTGTCTAAGCCTTTGAACTCTTCCTCAATATCTAACTGACCACATTTTTTTTCCTTAACTCTTTCTATTGAAAGTTTGCAACAGGCAATAACATTCATCACAGTACATAATCTCAATGTATTGTGGGGAACACGGTGACCATACCATTTTTCCCTTGCAGTACACCGTGTCTTTGACTCACCAGATCCCACCATAGTCCTAGCATAGCCATCAGTCCATACAATTTAGGACACACTCTGATTCATCATGCATGGACGCCATATCTTATCCCATTTTTTGGGGCAACCTCTCCCTTTATTTATCTGTTCTTCGGCCAGCGAACACCAATCCATGTCAAGTTTCCATTGCTTCAGTTTCAACGGAGATCATCGCTGGACGATATTTCTCTTGGCCACCATGAGCCTAGCGTGTACAAAAGTTTGGGGTATTGTTGCAAGGTGGTGCTTCCACAGATGTCTAACACAGCCAACTTAGCAAGTGGCAGTCCCTGGAAGTAGGAAAGATCAGTAATACACCTTTCCACCCCATCCAAAAGTCCTTCAGCAACAGGCAGTCTCATAGTGTATGGAGGAAGGTGCCTTTTGCCCACACCCCCATAGGCAGCAATCGGTTGTGTCGTTACTGATTTTGGTCACATTTTGGCATTCGAAGCTTGGGTGTTAGCAAATATTCCTGTTTGTCTGAGAGGAAGTGGTAATGCACTGTAGGAGCAATTCCACCCTTTTTCATAAACCTGTCTCTCTGGCATGGATGAGGAAGAAAAGGACGAAGGATGGATAACAGCTGGGAATGTTGAGGGCAACGCCAACGGGCCCACAAATGCACCTCTTCTAATTGTTATTTCTTTTTGTGGTGTGTTTATATTTTCTGATACCCTAAGGGGAGGACTGACGATTAGTCTGTAGAAAAAAAGGTGTAGTACCAAAATACCACAGCGAGTAGCTGAACAAACACTACCCTTCCTGACTCTCCTGGGAGCACTTGCCTTCCTAATTTACAAAAAATGAAATGCAAAATGAGTAAATGTAGTAAAGCATGTAAGAGTAATAATCTGCCCCTCTCTTTTCCAAATGGCGCCATTGCTCGTGATGTGGTGAGGGTTGTTTGTTTTTGGAGAAGTATTGTGTTTTTCTAGCACCTTGCCCAGGCTGAGAATTCAAAACAACCACAGACCCCTACAGGTTGCTCTGGCAAGTTGTTGATAGTTCTGGTCCTGAATCTTTCCCAGAGAGTCTCCCACCCACATGGGTATCAAGCTTCCCCCTTCCAAAACTTCATCAAACACTGTTGTTGCTTTTATCACTTTCTGTAGGATATTGGCAGATGCATTGATTGGAGTGATTAATTTACCAGCTTTATTTGATTTTCAATAACAGGGAAGTATATCTTGATTCTATGTCAGGACCGGAGGCTCCGATTATGCTTCTCATTTCTTTACTAGAAACTGCAGCAGCCAATGAAAACACAGTAATGAAAATCACGTGACCAATCATAGAGTATCTTAGTATATAAGGTCACAGTCTGTCCAAAGTGTCCTCTTTCTTTGCTGCTCCGCAGCCAGTTAAGTGCAATTTCCCTTCCTTATGATTGGAGTTTGGTTTAAGGATTAGCTTTCATGTGCAGGTTAGCGCGTGTATGCCAGTGATTTTTATTACATTTGCAGGCTTTGCGTATGGTGACTAGAAGTGTTTTTTCCTTACCCGTGATTGCGCTATGTACGGAGCCCCGCTCCAGCCTTGAATTATCTGGTATTTTTTCTTTCCCCCTTGCGCTCCGTGCAGGTTGTCCGGTCGAGCGCTTGCGACCCGGTCGTGCCGTTCATGTGCTGTGGAGCGGGAGGTTTCTTTCTGGGAGCGAGGACGCGCGTCTTTGAGACGCGCAGTCCTCTTTTACTTACTAGCGCGAGGCCGTTACCGCGCATGTGCGACGGCCATTTTTTGCCTCACATTCCAAGTCGGGGCTTCACTGAACGCCGTAGCTGCGTTTTAGCTCCTTTTCACCCCACGCAGTGTACATTTAAACACGAAACTGCAGCGCTAGTGCTCCCAATTACGCCCTATACCTGGAGATATTGCTGGGGCTGTATAATTTGCATAGGCTTTGCCTAGAGTGGTTGGCAAGCCCTCCCTCCACTTCTTACCTGCATAATAAGTACATCCCTTGGGGTCTGTGCTTGGCTTGCCTGGGGTTATACCACTCCCCCTGACTAAGTTACTTTGCCTGCCTTTACTAGGGATCTCCCTCGTTGTTTCTACAGGCAATCCTCCTGGGGGAACATTCTACACTCAGTGTAGCAAGATGGCCGATCCTGGTATGAGGAGGACTACTACTATGATGAGGATCCCTCCGGGTCTATGGAGCAGGACCTCGTTGAGGCTCTGGACGCAGGGGTCCAACAATCCGTTAATAAAGCTCTGGTGCGAGCGATAGAACCCCTTAAGCGTCATTTATGTTCATATGCCAAGCAGCAGGGCTGGCTGCCTAACGCTGGTAATTGCCCTAGGGCTAATGTAGCAGGGATTAAGAATCCGCATGCAGCGGACTTTGCCAGGCTGGCAAAAACTATGGCCGATCAAAATCAGACCGCACCCAGCAAGGAGGCTACCATTACTGAGCTTACCCCAGATGATGATCACGACACGTCGTCCGACCCGTCCACCGACCAAGAGGAGGCCCCCAGACCCTCCAAAAAGGCGAGAAAGGAGAAACACGCAGACGTGCCTTCTACTCCTAAGGTTCTAAGTTTCGAGCCCACCGAAATAGTTCATCCTAATTCTACCGCCTGGACCCCCTCCCAAGAAGTGGCAGAATACGTCCAGTCTCATTTGCGCCAGGCCTTCGACAAAGACGTAAGGGCGCGCCTTCGTTCGGAATGTCCCAGACCTGATCTGGCCGGGAAGGTGGCGGAAACACCAGAAGTGGACCCCTCCATGTTGACATACATGAAGAAGTACTCTAAGGATCCCAAAAAGGGCCTCGATAGATCTTGGCGTTCATGTCAGGACAAGGTACTAGACATGGCCGGTCCCCTAACGAAGATCCTAGAGCTAGGGTTCAGGGCGAAAGAATCTGGTTTATTGATTGACCCCGAAGACCTGATAGGTTGGGCTCAGAGGGCGGTGTGCCAATTGGGCAACGCCAATTGTGCACTATCTGCGGAACGCAGACGCTCCATTTTATTGAAATTGGATCCCAGACTGGCCGAACTGGCTTCATCTGAATCCGGCCCGCTGGCCCAAGGTCTCCTTTTTGGGCAACCATTCCTTAAGGAGCTCACAAAATTTGTGGCAACGTTTAGTGGCTTGGATAAGGCGCAGGGGTCGCTCAAACGGGCGTTCCGCCCGGTTTTCGGCAGGGCCGGACGATTTCGAGGGCGCTTGTTCGGCCGCGGTTATAACCAAAATGCACAGCGGGGACAACAACGTGGAGGATATCAAGATCCCAACGCCAATGCCTCCTTCTACCCCACAAGACGCTCAAGAAATAGATTCCGCAGGGGCAGGTTCGGCGGCAATTCAGGAACTCAAGATACAGGTTAGAGCTGTACGATACCCCGGTTCAGAGCGTCCCCCCAGCTCAGATGTGTTTTTCCCGTGAAGATCGGAACTTTATCTCCGCAGAGATAACCTCCTTAATTCGAAAAGGGGCCATCGTGGTCTCGTCCCCACACCCTCTGGGCTTCCTCAGCAATGTCTTCCTGGTAGTCAAGAAAGGGGGTGGATCCCGGTTGGTCTTAAACTTAAAAGACTTCAACTCCTGGATAGTCTACAGGCATTTCAAGATGGAGGGTATCCATCTTTTGAGAGACCTACTCAGAGAAGGGGACTGGATGGTCCGCTTGGACCTGAAGGATGCGTATCTCTCCATTCCCATTTTCGCGCTACATCGGCGATTTCTCCAGTTTCTGTGGCAGGGAGTTTGCTACAAGTACAAGGTTCTCCCATTCGGCCTTTCGTCGGCACCGTGGTGCTTCACGAAACTCCTCCGGCCGGTGGCAGAATCGCTCGGGGAGTTCGCATGATCGTCTACTTGGACGACATCATTATCATGGCGTCCTCCCCTTGTTTAGTGATGACCCATCTCCAGTGGGCGGTCAACCTCCTTCAAAGCCTGGGGTTTGTGGTGAACGCCCAGAAGTCCGTCTTGACTCGGTCCCAATCAATGGAATTCCTAGGGTTCCTAGTGGAGTCAGTGAGTTGCCAACTCCTTATGCCCGCACAAAAGATCAGATCGATCAAGAGGGAATTGAGAGCCATTCTCCACAATCAGATGGTATCACTGCGGGCAGTTGCCCGCGTAGTGGGTTTGTTGGCCTCCTCGATTCAGGCGATCTTTCCGGGTCCCCTACACTACCGGGCCCTCCAACGTCTAAAAATTCAACATCTACGGAAAGGCCTCAAGTACTCAGAACGGATTCCCCTCTCAGAGGAGGCGAGGCTAGAGATGTTGTGGTGGTTAACCCACATGGAGGCCTGGAACGGCCGTGCAATTTGCGGGTCGACACCGGACATAGTGATCGAATCCGATGCCAGCCGGTGGGGTTGGGGTGCCCGTTGCGGAACATTGTCCACGGATGGTCGTTGGTCGCAGGAGGAGCTCAGGTTACATATCAATTGCCTGGAGCTCCTGGCTGGATCTTTTGCGATCCGTTGTCTTTCCCCGCAGAAGACAGATTGTTGTATACTTCTTCGGATGGACAACGTTTCTGCGGTGAGGTACGTCAACAAATTAGGCGGCACGAGGTCGCGAATGCTGGCGGAGATCGCCAAGGATTTTTGGCATTTTTGCCTGCAGAACAGAATATCTGTGATAGCGGAATATCTTCCAGGGTCCATCAACAAGATAGCCGATTGGCACTCACGACATCTCCGAGATTTCAGCGACTGGAGGTTGCACCCACGAGTGTTCCAGTCCTTGAACAACCGTTGGGGCCCATGTCACATAGATCTATTTGCATCTCGACTCAACCGACAGATTCCATCCTTTTACAGCTGGCACCCGGATCCGGAAGCTCTGGCCACGGATGCCTTTCTTCAGGAGTGGCCTCCGTTTCTCTGTTATGCCTTCCCTCCGTTCGCAATGATCCCCAGGGTTCTGGCCCGGGTCAAACGGCATCATGCGGAGTTGATCCTGATCACTCCGCTCTGGAGAGCGCAGGCGTGGTTCCCGGTACTTCTAGAGATGATTTGCGCAGTACCTGTCCTTCTTCCCCGGTGGCGGAATCTGTTGCTGGACCCTCTTCAGGCTCCTCATCCCTTGATGGAGTCGGGACAGCTCCCGCTGGTTGCTTGGCGGGTTTCCGGGACAGATGGAAAGTCCCAGGCCTTTCAAAGGAAGCTGACAGATTCATCAATGAGGCATGGTCAGGTAATACCCACAAAAGATATTCCTCCTCGTGGAGGAGATGGTGTGATTGGTGCTCTCAACGGGAAGTGGATCCCTTTAAAGCACATGTCTCTCTAGTCGTTAATTTTTTGGCCTCCATAGCTTCCTCCGGTTTAGCATACAGAACGGTCAATAACTTCAGATCGGCTATATCGGCAGGGCATGCACCGGTAGATGGTAAACCGATAGGTGTACACCCTTTGGTGTGTAAATTGCTCAGGGGAGTTCGGATGGTGAAACCCCCTTGTCCCAAATATTCGCAATTATGGGATGTGTCTACTGTGTTGCGGTTTCTGGAAGCCTGGCCGTCAAATAAATATCTTTCTAGAAAGCAATTGTCGGCTAAATTGACAATGCTACTTTGTCTTGTTTCTTGTAAAAGAGTCTCTGATGTTCGGGCTCTGGACCTGGCAGGTCGTAGATTTTCTCCGGAGGGTGTCACATTTATACTGTCTAGAAGGACTAAATGTAACACCTCATCGGTGTCTTACCCGGAGTTCCCTAACAATCCCAAATTGTGTGTGGTGCAATGTCTAAAGGATTATGAAGTAAGTACTGCAGAATTTCGAGCGGATATGCAAGGTCAACTTTTAATCGCTTTACAGAAACCCTTTCGCCCAGTGACCCCCGCTACCTTGTCACGATGGATGCGTTGGCTCATGGGCGAAGCGGGTATTGACGTATCTAAGTTTGGGGCGCACTCGGCCCGTGGGGCCATGGCGTCTAAGGCTTATGCTGCAGGTGTCAGTTTATCTGATATCATGCACGCAGCTGACTGGTCTACAGAGGGTACATTTAAAGCTTTTTATTACAAACCAATTGTAGATGTGTCTTCTGTGGTGGTGGCGAAGCTTCGAACAAGCATAATCGGAGCCTCCGGTCCTGACATAGAATTAAAAATTTGCTAACATTCGTGACAAGAATTTTCAATTCTATTAAGGACACGAAGGCGAGGATTATCCCACCCAAATGTCAAAGTTATTATTCTTTAACATGTTACGGTATATCCAAATAGAGAATGTATTATTCCTTTGTGTCTAAATTCCCACCCTTTCTTATGACCATATTGTTATAGAACGCTGTCTCTTATGACCATATTGTTATAGAACGCTGTTACGGTTGTTGTTTTTATTCTTTTCAGGTACTGATACCAAGTAAAGCGTGAGCAAGCTCTGACAAGCTACTAGATTCGCAGGAGGACCCCTCCATGGAGTACAATTCCGCATGGCGACACGTCTTCCGGTGGTTATGGGACGAGTCCCGGTTCGGAAGGAGCGGCCCCGTTGGGCCCAGGTTATCGTTAAAGAGAGATTCTGTTGCTTTTCTTCTGTTCTTCGAGAGCAGGCGGCGCATGGATTTAACTGTTTATGGTTTACAAAGAAAGAGGACACTTTGGACAGACTGTGACCTTATATACTAAGATACTCTATGGTTGGTCACGTGATTTTCATTACTGTGTTTTCATTGGCTGCTGGAGTTTCTAGTAAAGAAATGAGAAGCATAATCCTCGCCTCCGTGTCCTTAATAGAATTGAAAATTCTTGTCACGAATGTTAGCAAATTTTTAATTATTGAGTGCGCTTACAAACATATCACTACAATGCAATTGTCATCACTTTTTAAACAATGCTAAACATTTGTTCTAAAGTTCTCAATTTTTCTAAAAAGATAAAATGGTTTCATCTTTGCATAGTAAAGTGACTGCGCACATTAAAGTGCTGGTGCTTGATGATCTACTTTAGATCCATCTGAACTGATTCTGTTTTATCCTAGAAGAGCCCATAATCTTCTGAAATGTATGAATTAGGCCAGCCTGTTTATAAAAACATTATTCGCATTGCATGATGTTCTTTAGCTTTCTCGACTAGTTTTCTGCAGTAGGAATTTATTTTGACCTTCAGAGCTATGAGATCATTTACTTAGTTACAAGTGAGCCATTGAAAATTGACCCATGAACATCCTCAGGCAGATCTAGGCCATAACCTATCCGTGCAGTTCTTATTTCTGCTCATGCTCAGATGATAAAAACCCTCACCAAAAAAGTCTCTTACTGAGGGCAAAACTGATCATACGTTCCTGGGGGCAAAGCTGCAACAAGTACGGGTTAGGGAGACTCTTCCTCTATCCTTTGCAGATTTTCTGGAGTATAATGCGGAGCCTTTGCTTATCTTGAAGGAGCTAGTGGAATGTCTGTAATTATTATGCCTGCCTTTCTGGCCCAAGCTCCAATTACATATTTATTCTCTGGTCATTTAATAGAGTCTAAATGCTGATAACTTTCTGAAATATAGCCTTTTTTGAGGTGATGGTCTAACAAGCTTATTGTACAATTGAGCATACTCAATTGGACCAATTTTATTTGGAGATATCTATAAAAACTCCTGATAACATTGTTGGGTGGTAGTGAAAGCCATGAGGGTTCCAGAAACCTCGATTTGCCCACCACTTCCTGCTCTCTCCACATCTTGGAACCCACATTAGTCACTCCTTGATGAAGAGGTAGTGTGTGCCATAATACTACAACTCTTCTCAAACATGTTAAGATTGATCTTCCTTCAGAAGATATGGAGTATATCTGACATAATGCCCACACTACACAGAATTTTCCTTCTTTTAAAAAATACTTTAGACTTTTGATCTTTGACAGAAATCTCTATAAGCCATGTTCCATAGTTATATGGCTTATAATCTTGCTCTTGTGAGCATCTTCTGTTGTTCAAAACAATGTCCTATTTAAAAAGTAAATCAACGAGGCTGTATAATAATCTTCCACCTCTAGAAGGCCAATCCTCTTTCCAGTGCTCTAGTGACTTTCTGCCAACAAGCATGTCTACTTTTACCCGAACATATGAACACCACCATTAGCAGGTTAATTTTAAGGAAAAACAAAGATTTAAATAAACCAAGAGTTTGAAAAACAAAAAGGTCATTGTGGGAGAGGGATAATTTTAATGAAAATGATCAGATCCGCAAGCGGTATTAAGTGCGAGGCTTTTAATTCCTCTTTGACCTTCTTTTTTTTGATTTTCAAAAACCTTTATTGAGGGCAGTCAGTGTAAAACACAGCAAAATGCCTACAACCCTGGCCGGGCCGGCAGCGTAAAGGCTTACGATGACATCGAGATAGCCAGCAGGGGGGTACACAGCAAGTCGCCTACAACGACTTCGGGCCGGCCGCGTAAGGTGATCACTGCATACAAAATAGACAAGCTGTAGAAGGGCCTTCTTGACCATGTAGAGCTGAAGGTTATATACCATGCCCAGCAGCCTTAAGGCTCAACGTTTGAGTCCCCAGGCAGATATACCCAGTTGTGTGGGATTGGGAGGTCTAACCTCACTCCTGCGGAGGCGTCTGCTCCTGTGTAGTCCTTGCTGTGGCTGTGACCCCGCTATGTCCTAAACATCACTCGGCATAGTGCGTGCGGGTTCCTATGGCCAGGGTGTCGTTAAAGAGGAAAAAAAGAGGAAAGAACTGGTAACAATGATGAAACAAAAACTGTTCAGGTCATAGTGGGATAAGTAGTGTGGGATGGCTAGCATGTTCATGCTGTAGAGCGTGTGGGGGGGAGAAGGGCGGGCATAGCATCCGCATAATCCAGAATTGTCCATTTAGGCTGGGCAAGCGCGCCCTTCAATCGCTTGGGAAAAGCTGTAGGGCTCTTAGTTTTGTGGGGCTAAATCAGGTGAATTCAATGCACATTAAATAAGATATCAGTGGTTGCCATATGCGCTAGAATTTCTTTTCGGTGTTTGCTAAGTTATGGGAGAGTCTTTCCATTGCCAGAATGTGCCACACTTTGACAAACCACTGTGCCACGGAGGGGGCGAAGTTCGTTTCCACGTGCATGCTATAAGCTGTCACGCTGCTAGGAGTAAATGGCTGATGAGGGCCCAGTCCGCCCCGGTCATTGCCCCTAGAGTAGAAGGACGTATCCCTAGTATTGCCACATGTTGTAGATGTGGAAGCAGGTACCCCACGACGCCTTTGATGTCCCAGGACCTCCTTCCAAAAGGTGGCGATCACCTGGCATGACCACCATATGTGGTATAGAGTGCCTTCTTCTTTCCCACATCGCCAGCAGAGACTGGACACTGTGCGGTTCATAGTAGCCAGGCGAGAGGGCGTATAGTACCATTGGAGCATTAGCTTGTATGCGGTTTCACAGGAGGCTAGGTTACCATATGTTTTGGGGATGTCCTGCCACAGCTTCTCCCACTGTTTGGGAGTGAGTCCCCCCGGGCTTGCGTCATGCCAAGCAGCCTGGTATTTGTGAGTACGGATCGGAGTGGAGTGCTGCAATACCTGGTAAGTTGCAGAGATCAGTCCCTTCATGCCCTTGAAGGCCCACACTAACTTCTCGAAGAGGGTGAAGGGTCGCACCGCAGCCACATGGAGCTCGGGAGTGGAGAGCCAGTGTCTCAGCTGCATTTATTGGAGCCGTGCTGTGGGAGGTAACGTAAATTCGGACCTACAGGTATCAAATGTCTTAATGTCATCTCCCGCAAATAAGTTGCGGATCGTCCGGCATTCTCCATCACTCCATCTCCCGAATGCCTGTTTTGGTAGGCCCGGACGGAAATCCGGATTGCATGCGATAGGGGTATTTGGGGATTGAAATGTGGTCAGCCCCTTTTTAACCGCTATTCTATCCCAAATATCAAGGACTGTTTTGGTTGGAGTCGCAGCATAAGCACTTCGGGGTCGGGCAAGTTTAGGTATCCAGGCAAGGTCCCACAATGGCCAGCACGCTACAGCACGGTCCATGTGGAACCAATGATTCTCGCTCTCACGCACAACCCATTCAGAGATATATCTCAGATGGGCTGCCCAATAGTATTCCAATAGGTTTGGGCATGCCAGGCTTCCTCTATCCCGCAGGGGCATCAGTAGGGAGTGCGCTACCCGTGGCCGCTTCCCATTCCACACAAAAGCACGTAGGTCTCCCCGAAGACGCTGGATGTCCGCTTGCGGGATCGGGGTTGGCAGCGTTTGAAACAAATACAGGACCCGCAGTAGGATATTCATTTTAATAATGTTGATGCGTTCCAGCCAAGAAATGTGGAGGGGCTTCCATCTCTGAAGGTCAGCTAATACTGAGCGACCGAGAGTTACCCAGCTAGTACGGGACCAGGAGGCAAGCGGGGTGATATGGAGCCCCAGATACTTAATGGAGTCTGCCATCCATTGGAAGGGGGTCAGGTCCTGTAGGGTTCTAGCCTTGGGGGCCGGGATGTTAATGTTTAGGACAAACGATTTAGATAGGTTGATTTTAAAGCCGGAGATAGCTTCAAAAGTCTGCAGACTTTCGACCACGCAGGGGAGCGAGAGTTCCGGTTGGGTCAGCGTGAGCAGGAGATCATCCGCAAACAGATTGATTTTGTGGATTTGGCCTCCAAAGGTCACACCCTTAATCTACTCTATCTCCCTTACCCGTATGGCCAGGGGCTCCACCACTAGCGTGAAGAGCAGGGGCGAGAGTGGGCACCCCTGCCGCGTGCCCCGATGTAGTGATATCATTCTCGTAGTCCGCCCATTTACTCGAATACAGGCTGTTGGGGCCACATATGATGCCATCATTTTCTAGATAAATTCTCGCCTAAGTCCTATTTTACTTAACACCACGTGAATGTAGGACCAATCAACCCTGTCAAATGCCTTCTCCGCATATAGCGAGAGAAGGTAGGTGGGGATTTTTAAGTGTTACACTTTTTCGACAAGGTGGGCGATACGTCGGACATTATCCGCGCCCTGTCGGTGACGGATAAACCCCACCTGATCAGGACTAATAAGGCCAGGGAGATAGGGGTCGAGGCGTGTGGCTAATATTTTAGTAAAAAGCTTGGCGTCCGTGTTGAGGAGTGCTATTGGGCGGTAAGAAGAGCATTGCGCCAGGTCCTTGCCCGCCTTGGGGATGAGGGAGATCTCGGCCATCGCCATGGTGGGGGTGAGGCCTGTATCTTCTGTAAAGGAATTAATCAGGCGCAGGAGGTGTTCCTGGATCTGAGGAAGAAAGGCACGGTAGAAGAGGACAAGGAGCCCATCGGGGCCTGGCGCTTTACCTAGGGCGAGGCTCTTGACGGCTGCACATAATTCCTAAGCTGTAATGTGGCTATCTAGAAGAGTCGAGTGGTGTGTGGACAGTGGCTCCCACTCACAGTCAATAAGGTAGGAGTGGAGTTTCATGGGAGAGGGGTCCTCCGAAGAGTAGAGGCGCTGGTAGTAATCCCGAAACGCCTCCGATTTGTCGTTTTCCGCTGTCACCCATGTGTTGGTACCTGTCTGAATTTTAGCGATGTGTGCTTTCGCCTGGCGCTGTCGCAGTGTACCAGCCAAGAGCCTGCTCACCTTATCCCCTCCCTCATAGTATTTCTGCTTTAGGGTCATTAGTGCGCGCTCTGCCTTTCCCGTGCGGTGGGCCCGCAGCTGACCAGGCAGCAGGGCTAATTGCCTTTTGGTACGCCGGATTGGGGTTTCTTTGTCCGAGCGCTCTCGCAGCTTGATCTCTGCCGTGAGTTTAGATTCCACTAATTTCACTTCCCTCCCTCTGGAAATGGCAATAGACGTTATTGTGCCCCTTATCGTGGCTTTGAACCCATCCCATAGTGTGTGCAGAGAGATCTCGGGGGAGGCGTTTAGTTGGAAGTAACAATCCCAAAGCAACAACGGCGGACTTCCTATGCCGCACCTCGTGCCAGTTCCTATACGTGTGATCGCTGTGCAAACAACCTCTGCGTCAGCCTTTGAATGACGCCACTGTGTTCCAGATCAAAAAATACTACAAAAAACGAGGGTGCGCAGCTTAAGCAGTCCAGGTAGACCAGTGTAGGTGAGAAAATATAAATTCTTTATTTGAAACTTCTTTTAAAATTCATTAGGTAAAACATTCCAGCCAACGCGTTTCATTCCCATATAGGGAACTTCCTCAGGGCTGTAAAAGTATAACATAAACACATATATATTACATATAAATCATGAAGCACAGGACTTACAAACAACATACAAATTATGCAAAAAATCACATACAGACACACTAAACCATATTACTGCAAATAAGCAACACAAATCTCAAAACAATTAAATACACATTTAGTTCAAACACCAAAGAAAAACACATATACAATAACAAAACAAAACATATAAAACAACCATATTGCTGTTAATACAGAGTAATTACTTATACTCCATACTGGCAGTATATACCTAAAATCTTGTTTAAGAAATCATTGAGATATAACGTGACTTAATGTCTTAAAGTTAAGTCCACAATTTACAAATTTTAAAACATGCATACTTGACACATGTAATAGCAAAAAGGAGAAGAAAAGAAAGAGAAGAAGACAGAGAGAGAAAGGACAGAAAGAGAACAAGAAAAACAAATAATTAGATGTTATATTACCAGAGCGGGAAGTGACAGTTTAGTTAACCAAATCCAACAAAAAGAGAGAAAGGGCAAACAACAGAGTAAAAAATGAACAAATCTAAAACCTACTAACATCTGATATAAGGTAGGAGAGCAGCGTACAGATGTTAGATATCTAAAGATCTAAAGAGAAAAAATTGAAAGATATCATATATAGCTTCTTACCAAACAATATATCACGTATAGCAGTACACTACGAATGGGTATCAGCAAAATAGTTGTCACAAATAGTTGTTCTAGACTCGATGGCCTTTCTTGTTCTCTTTCTGTCCTTTCTCTCTCTGTCTTCTTCTCTTTCTTTTCTTCTCCTTTTTGCTATTACATGTGTCAAGTATGCATGTTTTAAAATTTGTGATTTCTTAAACAAGATTTTAGGTATATACTGCCAGTATGGAGTATAAGTAATTACTCTGTATTAACAGCAATATGGTTGTTTTATATGTTTTGTTTTGTTATTGTATATGTGTTTTTCTTTGGTGTTTGAACTAAATGTGTATTTAATTGTTTTGAGATTTGTGTTGCTTATTTGCAGTAATATGGTTTAGTGTGTCTGTATGTGATTTTTTGCATAATTTGTATGTTGTTTGTAAGTCCTGTGCTTCATGATTTATATGTAATATATATGTGTTTATGTTATACTTTTACAGCCCTGAGGAAGTTCCCTATATGGGAATGAAACGCGTTGGCTGGAATGTTTTACCTAATGAATTTTAAAAGAAGTTTCAAATAAAGAATTTATATTTTCTCACCTACACTGGTCTACTTGGACTGCTTAAGCTGCGCACCCTCGTTTTTTGTAGTTTAGTTGGAAGTACTTCGTGATACTCTTCCGTATCTCCTCCACATCCACCGGGTCGCGCAGTAAGTGTGTGGGCATATGCCATCGAGGTGGACAGACCAGACGGGAGGCCTGATCATGCATATGAGTTTGAGATGGGCATGGTCAGAGATGGAAATATCCGAGAGTTCCGCTGAGCACAGGCATGTAAGGAGAGATGGTGTGACGAAGGCGTAATCGATACGTGAGTAGGAAGTGTGTGTAGGTGACTAGTAAGAATAGTCCCTCACTTCTGGGTGTTTGTATCGCCATGCATCTACCAGGCCCCAGTCCTCAATGTCCATCTTAAGGTGCGCCGACATGGCCCCAGTGTTTTGGAAGGTTGCGGTGCTTCTTTCTAGGTAAGGGTCCCAAACTAAGTTGAAATCTCCGCATACCACTATGTCCCCGTCCACCCCCTTAAGCTGTTCGCAGAGCACGCGCCTGAGGTATGCATCCTGGGCAGTGTTTGGGACATAGATATTGAGTAGCGTCAGCTGCCGCTTCCCCCGGAGCAGTTGTAGTCGCAGGTATCAACCCTCCCCATCACAAGTCACGTGAATAACAGAGGTATAATAGTTGGCCTTACACAGCACTCCCACCCCCAGGGTTTTAGAGGTGGCATATGCCCAGTAGCGGTGGGGGTACTTCAGGTGTGTCATGCGGTGCAAGTCTGCCTTCATTAAGTGGGTCTCCTGTAGCATTATGACATCTGGGTCGTGGTGTCGGATATAGCGCCATATTTGTTTTCTTTTGTTTGGGGAATTTAGACCCCGAACATTTAATTAGAGTAGTTTAGTGTCCCCTATGGGAGGTGCGTGGTGAAGGGGGCATCCCCGGCCCGTATGGAGAGCCTGGCATCAAAAAGCTAAAATAATTTGTTCTTGCAGACCAGAGTCGCCGTACCCGTGTCTTGTGTTTGCCCTCCCGTCTTAGCCAGACCTAGCCGCATCCAGTCATCCAGGCTGCCATCTATAAGGAGCTGCAGCCCGCAAGTTAGTGAGCACCAGCCTAACTGTGCCCTCCCCCTCATGCCCATTGCCACAAGTATCCCACTATCATTTCTATATGCAAGGTCCTGAACGACCTGTGGAGACAACCAAGGTAACAGAAAAAGAAAAGGGGCAACTGGACCCAACAAGGACTTCTCGAACTGCGGAGACCGGCACCGAGGTGCTCTGATCACGCTGGAGGAATCACCCTCTATGAGAGAAGGTCCGGGGAGCCGGGCCATCGGGGATATAACTGAAGTGTCGGAGCACAGTCAAGGCAGACCCTGTGTGCCCCCGGGGCCCTCTGGCTGCCTCTATAGTTCCTGGGAGAAGGTCCCACCGCCACCATCTGTGCTGATGTGTGACCGCTGTCTGGCCAAGACCAGGTGTGTGCGCTCCGAGCATGACTCCTGTCAGGATGTGCCACCCTCAGATAGATTCAGCCGTCGAGTGGGTAGGGGAGGGGCCCCTGCTAAGCGTGCACAGGTGGTCAATAATGTCTTGTTTAGCCGCTTGGGAGGAAAGTTCTGCATGCTGCTTGTTGGAGCGGGGCTGGGGGATCGTAGCCCACTCGGGCTTAAGATCCCGCCCCAGGGCGCCCGGGGAGGGAGAGCCTTTTTCAGTCATTGGATCGACAACTAGGCCCAGCAGCGTTTTGGCCTCTGATAGGGAGTGTAGAGAGCGGCGTCTGCCTTCCCATTGAAACAGGAGCGCGAAGGGATGGCCCCATTGGTATTGGATGCCCTGCGTACGCAGCTTATCAGTGATAGGTTTGAAATCACGTCGCTTGCGGAGGGTGACTGCGGAGAGGTCTTGGTAGAGCTGGATCGTGTGCCCCCGAAACTTGATAACCGTCTTGTTGTGGGCCGCCTGCATGATCTCTTCTTTTTCAGTGAAGAAGTGCACCCTGGTCAGGATATCTGGGCCACTGCCCTTTCGAGTTGTCCCCACGGAGACTCTGTGAACGCGGTCGAGGGCGGGAGGGGATATATCGTTGTTGCCTCGTACCGCCTGCAAGAGCTCCGCCGTAGTTGCCACAATCTCTGCGCCTTTGGCCCCTGCCGGGACCCCCGTATACATATATTGTTGCGGCGGCTCCTGTTTTCTAAGTCTTCCTGCTTGGTTTGGAGCTCAATGTGCTGGTCCTCCAGTGCGGCAATGCGCTTCAGCAGCATCTCATGGTCTTCTGATCTGCTATCGACTGTCCGCTCCAGGTCGTCCACCCTATCCCCAATCTCAGTCACCTCTCTCCAGATGTCACGGAGGCCCGATTTAAACTCCTCTTTGAGGGAGGTGATATCTGATCGTATCTCCTGCAGGAAGCGTTCCATGTATACCTGCGTGATTGGCGCTGAAGCTTCCGCGCTTGCCGGCGCCGCGGTCGAGGACTGCATTGTCTCCTGTGGCTGTGGGGCCTTATTCCACAGAGATGTCACTGGATTGTCTTTCGCAGCCTTAGAGCGGGGCATAGCAAGGGTCCAGAGGCGCTCGATGATCGGGTTCTATGTAGAGGATTGTTACTATGTTAGCAGCGTCACCCGACAGCTAGTGCAGCATCGCTGTGAGCGGAGGAGGGGTGTCCGGCTGGTCCTATCCTGTTGCACTGAAGCCGCTATTCATTTTCCGTGGGTGTAGGCAAGCAGATAGCAGCTTGAGGTGCATGGGGCCGCCCGCTCTCAGGGCTCGTGGCACCATGCGGGGGCGAAGAGTAATATGGGCTGTGCCCCGATGTCAGCAGAGGTCCCAGGGCTTAGTCCAGGCCTATCAAAAGGGTCGTCATTCATCCCCGCCCGCCATGGCCTCCGCAGTGGCAAACGCCTCCTCTCTCCGTTGACTCCTCTGCCGAGGGCCCCCCCAGGAAAATGGGCTCGAGCTCACTCCGGCGCGCCACTCCACTGAGTCACAGTGCCTGCGCGATGGGGGAGGGGACGGGCTCACAGCGAGCGCCTAGTTGAAAGTGGCGATACAAAAGGGGATGATGGACGGAACGTTTGAGCCAATCAAACACTCACCCCCAGTCAACTGATCTGGGTTTAATCCATCATCATTCTTTAGCTCACTCCACCACCCCAGTTCAGACATGGCCATATGCAAATCAGTCTGACCCTGTGCCTCATGGGAACAGTCCAGCCCAAACTGCCAAGCCATGTCTTCCCTGGACCGGAAACAAGCATCCTAGGACCGGTTTCTGGCATTTCAGCCGTCATCAGCCAGGCTTGCTTGAATCCAGTGGCAAAGTGAGCAAGGACCCACGTCTGGGCATACCTCCGCCAACTTAGGGCGACCAAAGCGATACAAAAGGGGATGATGGACGGAACGTTTGAGCCAATCAAACACTCACCCTCAGTCAACTGATCTGGGTTTAATCCATCATCATTCTTTAGCTCACTCCACCACCCCAGTTCAGACATGGCCATATGCAAATCAGTCTGACCCTGTGCCTCATGGGAACAGTCCAGCCCGAACTGCCAAGCCATGTCTTCCCTGGACCGGAAACAAGCATCCTAGGACCGGTTTCTGGCATTTCAGCCGTCATCAGCCAGGCTTGCTTGAATCCAGTGGCAAAGTGAGCAAGGGACCCACGTCTGGGCATACCCCGCCAACTTAGGGCGACCAAAGCGATACAAAAGGGGATGATGGACGGAACGTTTGAGCCAATCAAACACTCACCCCAGTCAACTGATCTGGGTTTAATCCATCATCATTCTTTAGCTCACTCCACCACCCCAGATCAGACATGGCCATATGCAAATCAGTCTGACCCTGTGCCTCATGGGAACAGTCCAGCCCGAACTGCCAAGCCATGTCTTCCCTGGACCGGAAACAAGCATCCTAGGACCGGTTTCTGGCATTTCAGCCGTCATCTGCCAGGCTTGCTTGAATCCAGTGGCAAAGTGAGCAAGGGACCCACGCCTGGGCATACCCCGCCAACTTAGGGCGACCAAAGCGATACAAAGGGGATGATGGACGGAACGTTTGAGCCAATCAAACACTCACCCCCAGTCAACTGATCTGGGTTTAATCCATCATCATTCTTTAGCTCACTCCACCACCCCAGTTCAGACATGGCCATATGCAAATCAGTCTGACCCTGTGCCTCATGGGAACAGTCCAGCCCGAACTGCCAAGCCATGTCTTCCCTGGACCGGAAACAAGCATCCTAGGACCGGTTTCTGGCATTTCAGCCGTCATCAGCCAGGCTTGCTTGAATCCAGTGGCAAAGTGAGCAAGGGACCCACGTCTGGGCATACCCCGCCAACTTAGGGCGACCAAAGCGATACAAAAGGGGATGATGGACGGAACGTTTGAGCCAATCAAACACTCACCCCCAGTCAACTGATCTGGGTTTAATCCATCATCATTCTTTAGCTCACTCCACCACCCCAGTTCAGACATGGCCATATGCAAATCAGTCTGACCCTGTGCCTCATGGGAACAGTCCAGCCCGAACTGCCAAGCCATGTCTTCCCTGGACCGGAAACAAGCATCCTAGGACCGGTTTCTGGCATTTCAGCCGTCATCAGCCAGGCTTGCTTGAATCCAGTGGCAAAGTGAGCAAGGGACCCACGTCTGGGCATACCTCCGCCAACTTAGGGCGACCAAAGCGATACAAAGGGGATGATGGACGGAACGTTTGAGCCAATCAAACACTCACCCCAGTCAACTGATCTGGGTTTAATCCATCATCATTCTTTAGCTCACTCCACCACCCCAGTTCAGACATGGCCATATGCAAATCAGTCTGACCCTGTGCCTCATGGGAACAGTCCAGCCCGAACTGCCAAGCCATGTCTTCCCTGGACCGGAAACAAGCATCCTAGGACCGGTTTCTGGCATTTCAGCCGTCATCAGCCAGGCTTGCTTGAATCCAGTGGCAAAGTGAGCAAGGGACCCACGTCTGGGCAGTTCGGGCTGGACTGTTCCCATGAGGCACAGGGTCAGACTGATTTGCATAAGGCCATGTCTGAACTGGGGTGGTCGAATGAGCTAAAGAATGAAGATGGATTAAACCCAGATCAGTTGACTGGGGGTGAGTGTTTGATTTGCTCTAACGCTCCGTCCATCATCCCCTTTGGTATCGCTTTGTTCGCCCTAAGTTGGCAGGGTATGCCCAGACGTGGGTCCCTTGCTCACTTTGCCACTGGATTCAAGATAGCCTGGCTGATGAGGGTTTTGAACCCGAAACCGGTCCTAGGATGCTTGTTTCCGGTCCAGGGAAGACATGGCTTGGCAGTTCGGGCTGGACTGTTCCCATGAGGCACAGGGTCAGACTGATTTGCATATGGCCATGTCTGAACTGGGGTGGTGGAGTGAGCTAAAGAATGATGATGGATTAAACCCAGATCAGTTGACTGGGGGTGAGTGTTTGATTTGCTCTAACGCTCCGTCCATCATCCCCTTTGGTATCGCTTTGTTCGCCCTAAGTTGGCAGGGTATGCCCAGACGTGGGTCCCTTGCTCACTTTGCCACTGGATTCAAGATAGCCTGGCTGATGAGGGTTTTGAACCCGAAACCGGTCCCAGGATGCTTGTTTCCGGTCCAGGGAAGACATGGCTTGGCAGTTCGGGCTGGACTGTTCCCATGAGGCACAGGGTCAGACTGATTTGCATATGGCCATGTCTGAACTGGGGTGGTGGAGTGAGCTAAAGAATGATGATGGATTAAACCCAGATCAGTTGACTGGGGTGAGTGTTTGATTTGCTCTAACGCTCCGTCCATCATCCCCTTTGGTATCGCTTTGTTCGCCCTAAGTTGGCAGGGTATGCCCAGACGTGGGTCCCTTGCTCACTTTGCCACTGGATTCAAGATAGCCTGGCTGATGAGGGTTTTGAACCCGAAGCCGGTCCCAGGATGCTTGTTTCAAGTCCAGGGAAGACATGGCTTGGCAGTTCGGGCTGACTGTTCCCATGAGGCACAGGGTCAGACTGATTTGCATATGGCCATGTCTGAACTGGGGTGGTGGAGTGAGCTAAAGAATGATGATGGATTAAACCCAGATCAGTTGACTGGGAGTGAGTGTTTGATTTGCTCTAACGCTCCGTCCATCATCCCCTTTGGTATCGCTTTGTTCGCCCTAAGTTGGCAGGGTATGCCCAGACGTGGGTCCCTTTCTCACTTTGCCACTGGATTCAAGATAGCCTGGCTGATGAGGGTTTTGAACCCGAAACCGGTCCCAGGATGCTTGTTTCCGGTCCAGGGAAGACATGGCTTGGCAGTTCGGGCTGGACTGTTCCCATGAGGCACAGGGTCAGACTGATTTGCATATGGCCATGTCTGAACTGGGGTGGTGAGTGAGCTAAAGAATGATGATGGATTAAACCCAGATCAGTTGACTGGGGGTGAGTGTTTGATTTGCTCTAACGCTCCGTCCATCATCCCCTTTGGTATCGCTTTGTTCGCCCTAAGTTGGCAGGGTATGCCCAGACGTGGGTCCCTTGCTCACTTTGCCACTGGATTCAAGATAGCCTGGCTGATGAGGGTTTTGAACCCGAAACCGGTCCCAGGATGCTTGTTTCCGGTCCAGGGAAGACATGGCTTGGCAGTTCGGGCTGGACTGTTCCCATGAGGCACAGGGTCAGACTGATTTGCATATGGCCATGTCTGAACTGGGGTGGTGGAGTGAGCTAAAGAATGATGATGGATTAAACCCAGATCAGTTGACTGGGGGTGAGTGTTTGATTTGCTCTAACGCTCCGTCCATCATCCCCTTTGGTATCGCTTTGTTACGCCCTAAGTTGGCAGGGTATGCCCAGACGTGGGTCCCTTGCTCACTTTGCCACTGGATTCAAGATAGCCTGGCTGATGAGGGTTTTGAACCCGAAACCGGTCCCAGGATGCTTGTTTCCGGTCCAGGGAAGACATGGCTTGGCAGTTCGGGCTGGACTGTTCCCATGAGGCACAGGGTCAGACTGATTTGCATATGGCCATGTCTGAACTGGGGTGGTGGAGTGAGCTAAAGAATGATGATGGATTAAACCCAGATCAGTTGACTGGGGGTGAGTGTTTGATTTGCTCTAACGCTCCGTCCATCATCCCCTTTGGTATCGCTTTGTTCACCCTAAGTTGGCAGGGTATGCCCAGACGTGGGTCCCTTGCTCACTTTGCCACTGGATTCAAGATAGCCTGGCTGATGAGGGTTTTGAACCCGAAACCGGTCCCAGGATGCTTGTTTCCGGTCCAGGGAAGACATGGCTTGGCAGTTCGGGCTGGACTGTTCCCATGAGGCACAGGGTCAGACTGATTTGCATATGGCCATGTCTGAACTGGGGTGGTGGAGTGAGCAAAAGAATGATGATGGATTAAACCCAGATCAGTTGACTGGGGGTGAGTGTTTGATTTGCTCTAACGCTCCGTCCATCATCCCCTTTGGTATCGCTTTGTTCGCCCTAAGTTGGCAGGGTATGCCCAGACGTGGGTCCCTTGCTCACTTTGCCACTGGATTCAAGATAGCCTGGCTGATGAGGGTTTTGAACCCGAAACCGGTCCCAGGATGCTTGTTTCCGGTCCAGGGAAGACATGGCTTGGCAGTTCGGGCTGGACTGTTCCCATGAGGCACAGGGTCAGACTGATTTGCATATGGCCATGTCTGAACTGGGGTGGTGGAGTGAGCTAAAGAATGATGATGGATTAAACCCAGATCAGTTGACTGGGGGTGAGTGTTTGATTTGTTCTAACGCTCCGTCCATCATCCACTTTGGTATCGCTTTGTTCGCCCTAAGTTGGCAGGGTATGCCCAGACGTGGGTCCCTTGCTCACTTTGCCACTGGATTCAAGATAGCCTGGCTGATGAGGGTTTTGAACCCGAAACCGGTCCCAGGATGCTTGTTTCCGGTCCAGGGAAGACATGGCTTGGCAGTTCGGGCTGGACTGTTCCCATGAGGCACAGGGTCAGACTGATTTGCATATGGCCATGTCTGAACTGGGGTGGTGGAGTGAGCTAAAGAATGATGATGGATTAAACCCAGATCAGTTGACTGGGTGTGAGTGTTTGATTTGCTCTAACGCTCCATCCATCATCCCCTTTGGTATCGCTTAGTTGAAAGTGGCGGCCGCTCAGCCCCCCTGCAGCTGCTTTAGGCGCAAAAGTATAAGGTGTTGCCTACCGGCTCAGGCGGGTGCTCAAACAGTCCCCTGGCAGGTTGTGGCAGATTCTTGAGGCTCCTGGGGGCAGCCGACTGCCTCCCCAGCTCATCCACGAGCTGCAAGTTCCAGACCCAAGATGGTGATCACCTCTTCCCGGCAGTGGGGCGTCCCTGATGGCAACAGTCGCATATTCAGCTGTACGGGGTGCAAACAGAGATCAGGTGTGTCCCCACAGACCCCAGGAGCAGGAACCAGTGTCTCCGGGGGCCCCCTTGGAGCAACAGATGCGAGCTCACCTCCGGGGCACCAGGCAGACGAGCCGCTATGCCCGCCCGCCGCGTGTGCCTGTTTGAAGATGGCAGCCGCCGATCCCCTCTGCTGCTTGTCCAGGCCCGAGGATGCAGGACGTTGTCTACCGGTTCAGGCGGGGGTGCCGTCAATCCCCAGGCAGGCTGCGGTAAGATTACGGGGGCCCACAAGGTCCGCAAGGGCAGGCGACGGTCCCTCGAGCCCACACACGAGCCGCGGGCTCCAGTCTTCAAGATGGCGACCGGCGAGCACTCCCCCGGTCGCAGAGAATCGCCGGTCTTCTGCTGGGAATCCGGTCGCCCGGAGCGCAGTCGACGAACAGGTAGGCCCCCACTGGCTCCGGGAGCAGGGACCAGCGTCTCAGATTGCCGCAACCGCTCCGGTGTGCGCTAATGCAGCACGGGCCCCAGGGAGACGGAGCAGACCAAACACATGTCCTACTCCATTGCTCCCGTGGCCATGCCCCCCTCTTTGACCTTCTTTAACAAAGGAATATAGTTTAGAATGTAGATAGCTTGAGTTTGATTATTGACCATTATTTTCAGATAATGTACTGATTTTTGTGTAGTCCCTTCTGCAAAATTACTCCAGAAGTAACTTTTATTCAGTGTTCAAGAGGTTCACTTGAGATGTTAAAATATTTTATATCCAGACACTAAAGAGATTTACGCTATAATTTCAAAAACGCTTTCAAATTCTCCTTTTCATGGTATAAATAGAGAGCAACATGTTCAATGTAAAGAGGAATTGGGAAAGTGGCTGCAAGACCTACCTTTTTTTGCAAGACTCTTATGCTATTGCCCCAAAGAGGGCTGGATATAGATGGCAAACAATAAGAGAGAGAGGAAACATACATGTTGATACCTCTTGGTACTCTTCCTGCAGTATTAGCTTCCAAGTACAATGATTGTGATGCCCTGTGCATACACCAGTAAATCCCAGTTTGCCAGATCAAAAGGCATATTTTGTGTCTAGTACCAGCGCTGCTAGAGGGATTTCTGTCATTTTAGCATAATCAATGGCCTCTAATAAATAGTAAGTGTTGACAGTTAGTAGCTGATCAGGAATACATCCTATTTGGGCTACCAAAATTATTGAGTGTACAAAGACTGCTAGTTGATTTGCTAAAATGTTTGGCCAATTTTTCTCTCAATTGAAATTCAACTGGTCTCTCTTTAGGATACATTTCGTTCTGCTGCACAGGAGATGTCCTATACATATCCAACTAACAAACAATGGGTATGTACTGCTGCTTTTAAATTATATTTTTCAACAAATATATTTGTTGGATTCTGAGTTTGAGGGAGTGAGAATATTGTGCAATATAACCATGAATAGTTGGCAATGAGTGCACTCATCTAATAAAGTTTTAAACGAAAACATGTTCCTAGCATTATCTTAGAATCTCCCTGGCCTTGGGTTTGTCAAACAGATTAAACAAGGCACTCCCATCTCTTATATTTGATGCACATATGTTTCACTCCTTACCCTCACCGATCTGCTTCCCACAATGATGAAAGTTAAGGTCCTGGGTGCTAGAGCTTTTTCCCCCTCACCCCAATCTGGTTTTTGTAAACCTTATCTCAATGCAGCAAGAACAGACGTTTGTCTGTCAATTTTATTTTCGTGCGGATTTCCTCGGCTGTGTTACTGCTGTTTTAAAGAGTGCAGTTCTAGCATTCTTGGCACTTCATATGCCTGGACAATGGTCTCCTATACAAGATGTGCAGTATTTGTCTTTACCATGCCGGAACTTCAAAGTTTGGCCCTTTAGCTACAAGAATACTTTCAGAAGCTGTGCTCCTGTGGAATGAAAGGATGTAGGAATGCAGGGAAGTAGTGACTAAGCCAGGGGTCGCCAACCATTCCCATACGTTGAGCTACTTCACGGCATTTTAAACCATTCTGAGCCACTGTCTAATATAGGGATCTTATATGAGTGCACAACACCCAAGTAGCCTAATCACCACCAAAGAAGTGCCCAAGTTGTGCCCCAGTGAGCAAGCAGAATTAAATACACAAGTTATACTGCAAAAGGTTTTAGTTGTGGAGACCTTATGGACCTGCATTATCCCTTTGTTCTTGAGAAAGAGAAAGTGAGAGAGACAATTAGAGATAGAGAGGGAAAGGATAGGAAACGAGAAAGACAAACAGAAAGGCGAGAGTGAGGGAACGAGACAGAATAGGGAAAATATAAAAACTGAGGCAACGAAAAATGAGTCAGAAAAAAATGAAGAGTGTAAGGAGATGAGGAAACAAGACGGAAAGTTAGGAGAAAAAGAAAGAAAAAGAAACAGACAATTATATGAATGAAGGGAGAGGAATAAAGAAAAAAGATCAATCAAGAAAGAAAAAAGATAAAGACCTCATAAGAAAGAAAAGGAGAGAATGGAAAAGATAGAAGTGAAAAGGAACAGATAATGAAGGAGACAAGTGGAGAAAATGGATAACAACAGTTAAGGAGAGGAGGAAAGGAGAACATAAACAAAGCACAAGAAAGAGCGAAAGGAAAACAGATGTAGAAAAAACAGGAAGACTGAGAAAGAAGGCAAGTCTGATAAAGTAAAGGAAGAAGGAAAGTAGAGAAAGAAACAGAAAGCAAAAAGAGGGGAGAAAAAAGAAAAGTAGAAAAAGACAAAGAATTTGAGAACGAACGCAGAAAAGAAAGATAGGAAAAGAACAAAAGAGAAGAAAGAAGAAGGAAAGACCGGAAGGAAAGAAAAAGCAGGAAAATGAGAGTAGAGGAAGGAATGAGAAAACAAAGATAAAATAGAGAAGGAAGCATACGAAGAAAGGACAGAAATACATAAGAAGGAAAAAGCAGAAAGAATGAAAGAACAAGAATAAAGGAAACATATGATGAAATAGAGAAAGGACAGAAAGCAAGAAACAGGTGGAAAAAAATTGAGAGAGGAGATTTAAAGAAATGAAAATATGGAAAAGACATAAGAGAATCAAGGAGAGAAAATAAGAAAGAAATAAGTAAAGATTTATTTTTTCCAGAAGAGGGTAGGTTGCTTCATCTTGCACTGTCAGTTTTCAAGCCTCCAAAATGGGTGCTGTGTTGTATACTGCTGCTTTAGCTGGTGGCCAGCTGCATATTCTCAAACCAGCTGCCAGTCAATTATCATATGTGAGGTACTAAGAGGCAGCTTGCGCCCTACTGGTAGCTCTCAATCAACTTGTTGGAGATAAATGAAGTAAGCAAAAACATTTTAGGTCTGACTTGACAGCACAGCTGTCTGAAACACGTTATTATCAATTCTTTAAAACATACAAAGATGGAGCTTTGGTTCCTCCCTGAGGATGATATTGTGATATTGGCTCTTTGGTGTATCATTCCGTCTCCTGTAGAGTACCTGCATTTAAATGCATGAGGGACTATTTTACAAAGTACACTAAATCATCACACATTTAATTCTTTATCTCATAAATGCATTCTATAGGGAAAACAGTCTTTTTTTGTTTTGCTGCAGTAGGACTTTTCAACTGTTATAGTCCGGAGTCAAAAGCAAGCCAGGCTCATTCACTTTGCCAGTGCTTGCTTGTTTCAAAAGTTCATGACTCTCAGAACAGGGTGATCTGACAGTACCTCTGCTGGATGACCTGTCTGGTGTTCTCACAACATATCACCAAGCTGATCCTAAGGTTCCAATGCTACTTAATACAATTTATGATTCTGGACTTACTTATGCGGCCAAACATTGACCATGGCCCACAGGTGCCTTCAAGGACTAATGCCACATTATGGCCATACTGCTTAACATTGGACCCTGACATGATGTGTCTTCAGCTTATCACCAGGCCTCCTGCAAGTTGAAAATATGTCTTAATAGTACTCCTTTGGTATGCACCATTATCCAAGGCTCCTCCTAATGCAGTGTCTCAAGAATCTCTTTATGAATCAGATATGGGGAGCATCTGTGATATTCAGCTGGGGTCTAATTGCTCCCTAAAAAATAAAAATCCTTTCTCATGTAGTCTACATCTGAAGGGGCATCACAAATAGAGCAAGCACCTCCACAGCTCATTCATTTTGGGTTTCAGTCTCAGCCTGCCAAGAGACGGCTCTTCAGTGAAAGGGAGGGAGATGTCCTTAAACACACTGTTGACAAAGAATTCCTGGTCTTCCCCAAGGTTGAGGGTGACTGTGACGCTGTCTGATGGCAAGCACAGGTGCATGAAAGCACCTGCACCAGCCATTAGAAAGATTGTCCAGGGCGAGCCCTGACTTGAGCAGCCAGGCACACCTCAGTGACTCCCCATTTCTGATAAACTGAAGCATCACTGTTAGAGGTAGCCCTTGGCGCTGTAAGCTTAAGTCCTGCAGGCCCAGGCCTACATGCCAATCAGCTTGTTACCCCACCTTTTCCCAACTCATCATAGAGGTGAAAAAGGGGGTATGGAAAAACAAGAGGCTAAAACCTGAAACTAGCAACTGCGCAGGTTTGAAGAATCAATTTCAGTCTCCAGTGCTGATTAAAGTGGAAAGGAGCTGTTTGGCTGCCCAAGGGTAAATGGAGCAGCAGGAGCTCAAACAGGACCTGCACAGGCAGCAAGCAAAATAAAAATTAAAAAATGTATATGCTGAGTGCATGCGGGTGGGTGAGAGTTTGTATCATTAAAAGAGAGTGCCTGTATGTGTGTCTGTGTTAATGCGTATTTTAGTTAAAGTGAGAGTTGCAGTGCAAATGCGTTAGAGAGTACGTGAAAATGAATGAGTGAAAGGGACTGAGAGTGAGTGAGAATAATTGAGAAATGAGTAAGAGCTAGTGCGAGACAGAGTGAGCCAGGGTAAGAGTGAGTGCAATGAGTAAGAATGAGTGATTGAGAGTGAGTGCAAGTGAGATTCAGTGAGAATGAGTAAGAGTGAGTGAGAATGAATGAGAGTAATTGCAACTGAGTAAGAGAGCGAGTGAGAATGAATGAGTAAGAGGAAGTGTCAGTGAATGTGAGTGATAAAGAATGAGAGGGAATGACAGTGACTGTAACTGTGATTGTGACAGAACCCCTTTCAGAGGGCCACGGAGCAAGCAGCAACTACTGGGCCCAACTGTAGGGTTTGAGGCCTTTTACTTCTGATGTCCTTGGGCCTGAATTATTATGGGACCTGAGCAACTGGGCCAAGTACCCCTGCAGTACTTGACTCTCAGTAGCAGTGTGGATCGAACAGTCCAAGGCTTCTCGGGGGCTGAAGGTAGGTGCAGGGGGGTGAACACAGGCTCATAACTCAAAATATGTTCAATTGCAGCAGTAAATGATTGTCCAGTCAAATACTTGCTTTTATGAAAAAGGAGTATTTTGTATATAAATACGAACACAAAGTAAAATACGGCATACACAAAAATACACACAGTCCCGTGAGGTTGGGGCTCTAGTGTTCGATAGGCAGGTCCCTGAGTCCCACTTCCCACTCACTAATGGCAGTCGTTATTCCCCAATCACGATAGGCAACATTCAGGTTAAGCCTCACTAGTGGTCCGAGTCCCACTCTGGCTCTTCGAAAATAAAAAGTGTTCCAATGCCTAAAGTGCTCTGCAGCAGAACAAGTTCCCCTGGGCCTTCTGGCCCTGCAATCAGTCTGACCCCCTCCTGAATGGGTTGCACTACCAAAGTCCCCAGTAGCGTTTCACTCTCGGACATCGTGGAGGGCTGCAGCGGCCTCTGACTTTGAATTTCACTCAAGGCTATGCAGGGGTACGACAACCTCTTTTCCTGGAGTTGACTCAGATAAGGAAAAGACTCTCCTGTTCCGAGATATTCTAGGGATTAACTTACAGAACTTTTCGTAGTGAGGTACTGTTTATCTATGGCTGATAAACAGAGCTTAACTCTCTTATTGAGAACTTGCTTAAACAGGTTCTCCGTCATCTGATTGTTTACATCCGATAGCTCAAGTCCCATGCCCACTTCCCTCACTGTCTTTATAACACTTTGCAGAAATCTGCCTGCGGACAACATTAAGGCCTGCATCGTCATAGATGACAATTTATCTTTGGAATCATCATGTCTAAGGCTTTGCACAAATTGCAAGGCACTTGATCTAGAGATCAGGGAACAAACGTCAAGATCAAACTGCAACCTCACATCCTGTAACACTTCTTAGGGACGCCAAGAGAGCTTTTAAACAAAACTCTCCAGATATTCCCAATCAACCGGCTGAACAGTGGCTTCACTCCCCCTCCCCCCCCACTGCTTTTAAGCAGTGCAAAGACGCATAAAATGATAATAACTTAAAGTTATTATCATTTTATGCTTTGTGACGTGTTCTGCTGCTTTGCGGGTGGGCGGGGCTGCTCTGCTCACGGAGCAAGGGAGGAGTAGTTTGCCCACTCCTAAGTGCGCAATGAGTGTTTGGTCGGCCCTCTCGGGCCGCCCAAAACAGTCATGCGCACTTTCCCCTTTCTGCATTCAGGCTGCATTACAGCCTGCATGGAAAACAAGCCCAGGCTCCCATTCCCTGGTTGAGCGTCCAACCAGGACGCTCAAAACCAATCACAACGCTGCATTGCAGCGTTGTGATTGGTCAGGGGAGCCTGGGTGCCTACCAATCACAACGCTGCATTGCAGCGTAATGATTGGTTAGTGGGGCCTGGCTGTGCTTCCATCTGGAGAAGAGCAGCAGCAAAACCGCGGGACCCGGCGCAACGGTGAGTTTATTTTATTTCGAAATTTAAAAAAAAAAATATGTGCGACCCTTCCACCCCCCTCCCGCCCGCCCCACCACCCGCGAGCCATGCCAGCCGTAACTGCAGCTGAACTAAGGCCAACAATTCTGCCTCATACATGGCCTGTGGAATCAGCTTCCCAGCTATGGCCTTTATGAGAGGATCAATGGATAACCCTCCATAGCGCTGGTTAAATCTCCTCAGGGCATTTGTTGTACTTAGAAGTGCAGTTCTCACCTTTTTGCGATGGGTATTTCATTTCAAATTCCAAGCGAAGGGGATTCCTAGATATTTGTACTTGTCTACCTGTTCCCATCATGCTCCTTAGTTTCTTGTTAAATTGCTCCACCAAGCCATTGGTTTGTGGGTGGTATGCCGTGGAGAAGTGGTACGTCACACCAGCTTGCTCCCACAGTGCGGCACTGCTGCCGTGCACCAGAAGACTGCTGATACATGTACGGGCGCCACCGCTGATGCCCATTAAACATCCTTACATCCTCCCAACTCCCTTAAGAAGAGAGCATGTACTCAAAGACAGGATAATTTTAAACTTGTTTAATGGGTCGACCTCTCCTGACCTAGAAACACAGAAAGAGATGCATTTCGGATCTACGACAGCCTCTGTCAACCTTAGAGTCTCCATTTTGTTTAACATATATATACTCAAAACATCATAGAAATAGAAAAGACACTAAAAACATGCTCATCAGCAGTACTAATGGTAATAATACAAATCAACTCAAACTGTTACCATAAATAATACACATTTCAACATTCACAAGTTCGGTATCGTGAAAATATAACACAGCTTAGTCCTGTAATTCCTAATGTAGAAACCAAATGGATCAGCATAAAACAAATGCACAACTAATGTTGCTAATCGCAGCTAGCCTTGTGTGCGCGATCCACACTAGTTATGCCGCTATGGTCTAAATATACCTTCCGGTACAGTTTGGAAATAAAGCTTTTCAGTACATTCACGTCTGCGAGCAAGAAAGTTACATTTCGTATAAAACCATTAAAAAAAAACCATACAGAAACAGCTATTGAAAGCAGTATGTGCCCCCTTCCCATCACAGGCCACACGGCCACATCCACTGGCTTCAAAGTATCCAGAGACACACTGGTATCTGCAGCCTCAATCTCCAACATGTGAAAGGGCAAAATCAGTGTCAGTGTTCGCATTTTTAAAATGTAAATGCCGCTGAGCTGTCATACCAGGAGTCTCACCTTCCTTAAACTTGTATGCTTACAGTCTCACAGCGGATAAGGCGGCACAATCAATTAGCAAGTCATGGACTCAGGAGGAGTCCGACCCATCTATGAGTGTCAAGGTCTCCAGTCAAACCACTCGGCATGTGCTTTCGCACTGCCCTGCTCCAGACATCCGTGGCAATCCTGAGTAAAGACGCAGGCTCTACGTAGAGGGAAAAAAGTCCCCGCCAAGAGTAGTCAACCGACATATATATATATATATATATATACCCCCAAACCTTTCAAGACAGCAGCTGAAGTGAGCGTTGTATTTGTTTTGAAAATTTGGTGAAGATTTGTCAAACGGCGCCAAAGATATAAGGAAAACAATAAATGCTCTTCCTATGGAAACTAGGTCCTAACTATAACTACCTACTGACGGTTAAGGACCGGTTAACATCTCTAAAAACTACGTAACGGATTTACACCAAATCATAAAAAGGGACTATTCTGGACCAAGAGCTAGCTTTCTGCCAAATTTGGTGTACTTCCGTTCAGCAGTTTTTGCATTATCGCTGTTCAGATTTCCTACGGGAATTAACACGTTTTAGGACCCCTCCTTTTTCTCAGCCCCCACTTGACTGATCACCCTGAACCTTTCAAGACAGCAGCTCAAGTGAGCGTTGTACTTGTTTTGTAAATTTTGTGAAGATTCGTCAAACGGCGCCAAAGATATTAGCAAAACATAAAATGCCTTTCCTATGGAAACTTGGTCCTAACTATAACTACCTACTGGTGACTGCCAGTAGGATATATATATATTTTCATTTATACATTATATACATTTTTTGTTTTGCTAAGAGACTCATGCACCCACTCACAGACGCACTCAGACACTTATGCACCTACTTACAGACCAACTCAGAGGCTCATGCACCTATCCACAGACCCACTCAGACACTCATGCACCCTCTTATAAACCTACTCAGACTGTCATGCAACTACTCACAGACCCACTTAGGCAATCATGTAGCTGCTCACAGACTGGGTCAGACACTCTCCCACCCAATCATGTACACATATAGACACTCTCACATGGGTCATATACCCATACAGTCAGTCTCACACACATGCTTACACCTATACAGACACTCTGCCACCCACTCACATACCCATATAGACTCTCACAGCCACTCAGTTACACCCACACAGACACTATCAAACCCATTCGCATGCCTATGCAGACACTGTCACACCTACACTTATAACTAAACACACACTCTGACACCTACTTACATACCCATACAGAAACTGTCACAACCACAGTTACACTCATATACACTCTTTTACAACCACTCATATAGTCATTAGCAGAGTCTCATGCCCACTCATATATAATATACTGGCATTTACATACCTAGTCACAGACCTACTCAGGCATTTACACTTTCAGTCAGAGATTCACACACAGTCATAGAGCCACTCAGAACTCTCTTCAAGAAAATTTTAGATGTGCTGTTTTGCATTGAATATGTGCTTTTGCTTTGCAGATCCACGGTGGAGTCACGGATACGAGATTTTTTTTATTAAAAAAAGAGGTTTTACAAAGAAAACTAACAAGTGTTTGGGGGAATAGGGTGGCTCTGAAAAGAGCCTTTGTGTTTATTATGTGTATGTCATCACTACACATAAAACAGGATTCAGTCTTTCAAACTGTTCAGAAACACCCTGTTGCCTTTCTCTGTTTAAACACACTCCCTCAGCTCTGTAAATCCCACCCATGTCAAAGCACAGGTTATTATTGTAGATAGAGCCCATGTTATGGTCGCTGAGGAATGCAGAAACAGTTTTATTCACATTTCCTAGCTTTGTCTATCTGTGGACAGAATTCAAATGACCACTTCAATTTCTGCATCTGGCATATGTTGGAGAACACCAAGGAAGTGTGAGGTAAAAGTGCCATTAGTTCAATTCAATTCAACTTTATTTCGCTTAATTAGAACCATTAAAGTACACAATACAAATTTATAAAATATATAAAAACACAATAAAATCTGAATTAAAAGTCAAAACAGTGCACATAACATGGGCTTAGCTTAAGAACTAGATGTGTCTCATAGAACTGTAATATCATTACACTAAGACTAAATCCCATGGACAAAAAACATCATTAAAAAGACCTTTAAATCAGGCTTAAGACAGATCTGATTTGCCATCTGGGAAGTATGAGGATTACAAGTTATCTTGTGGGTCAGGCTTAACCTAAAGCACATAGTTCAAAATGGTTTATTTCAGGCTTTGCCCATACAGCTTTGAAACACGAGTGCAGGGTATTGGAGAGGGCATGGCGTTCTAGTTGCTACTGCCCCTCGACGAAACACACACTTAGAACTAAACAAAAAAGCTATTATGCCGCCATTGCGGCAGCTAAAAGACGATACTTTACATCGCGTATCGACCAGGCTAACAACAACTCAAAAGAAATTTTTTCTATTGTGCAAAGTTTTATGTCTCCCAGTGCTCTGGCGCGCTCTGCACCTGTCTCGGATTCCTGGTGCAATACTCTTGCTAAGTTTTTTCTGGATAAAATTTGCACCATCCAAGCTACTTTTTCTTCATGTGTCCCGGCGCCCACGGCTTGTCCATCTGTCTGGCCTTTAGCTGGCCCTACTCACACTTTGTCATCCTTTTTGCCAGCAGATTTGTCCAGCACCCTTAAAATTCTTAAGACCTTGAAATCGGGTTCTCCCACTGATCCGTGTGCGGCCAGACTTTTGGCCACCGTTGCGGACATTATCAATCCTGAAGTTAATCAGATCATTAACATGTCTTTGCGGGATGCTCTTGTCCCGGCATCCTGGAAGCCGTCAAAAATCCTCCCCCTCCTTAAGAAGCCGTCCCTGGACCCATTGACTCCCGGAAACTACCGCCCTATCTCGCTTTTGCCGAGCCTGGCCAAGGTTTGTGAAAAGGTGGTTACAATTCAACTCACCGAGTACGTCGAGGCCTCGGGTTTGCTCCACCCGGCTCAATCTGGCTTCCGGGCCTCGTATAGCACGGAGTCAGCATTGCTGGAGGTGTCAGAAGCGATACGTGAGTGTCTGGATGCCGGCGGGAGGGCAGCATTGATTATGCTGGACCTCTCGGCGGCATTCGATATGGTGCCCCATTCCTTGCTTCTTGGTCGCCTCTCGGAGATTGGTGTATCTGGTTCTGTCTGGGGTTGGATCAGGTCCTTCTTGGAGGGTCGCTCGCAGCAGGTCTGGCTTCCACCTTGTGCCTCTGCTCCCCAACCAGTGGCCACGGGTGTCCCGCAGGGGTCATCCCTTAGTCCCCTTCTTTTTAACATCTATGTCACCCCGCTGGTTTATTTAGCGGAGGCATTAGGGGCTAAGGTGATGGCCTATGCTGATGACACCCAGCTTCTGTTCTCTTGGGGACGAGACGAGGATTCAGTCCTCTCTGCTCAACATTGTTTGTCTTCTGTCTTTCACTGGCTTGCTCAGGCACAGCTTAAGTGCAATGAGGAGAAATCAGAGATCCTCTTGTATGGCACATTTCCTGCCAACTTCAGAGAGAAGCTGTGGCCCCCAGGTTTCCCCTTACCTAGTTCAAAGGGAGACTCTGTCAAGAATCTGGGGGTTTGGTTCAATGAAAACTTGACTTTCTCATCTCAGGTCAAGAAGCTGGCTGGTACCTGTTTCAGCATCCTGAAAACTCTGAGGAAGTTTCTTCCTCTCCTTCCAAGATCTGCAAAGGAAACTGTTGTTCGCGCTCTGATTCTTTCCCGTTTAGATTACGCCAACGCACTGTATGCTGGCATTCCGGGTTACCTCTTGAACAAACTGCAGGTGATACAAAACTCGGCTGCCAGACTCCTGCTGGGTCTTTCCAGCAGGTGCAGTGTGCGCTCTCATTTGCGATCTCTGCACTGGCTCCCGGCGGAGGCTCGAATAAAATTTAAAATTTTGTCTATTGCCCACAGAGCTCTCCATGGTCTGGGTCCCATCTACCTACAGAAGAGGTTCGCTTTTTACACTCCGGTGAGACAGTTGCGTTCTTCCTCCCAACTTTTGGCGCAGACCCCTCGGTTCAACCGCCAAAGGCTTGGTGGGAGCTCCTTTGCCCGGATAGCTGCTCTGGCATGGAATGCATTGCCATTGGCCTTGCGCGGCATCCAAGATTCTGCGATTTTTAGGAAAAAGTTGAAAACCTTTCTCTTTTAGCTCTGCCTTTTGACTCTGACCCCTCTTCAGGTTCGCGCCCGGACACTCCTTGGAGTATCTGTGCGCGTTATAAGTTCATATAACATAACATAACAACATAACATACACATCAATTAAAAATTATAAAAACATCAATTCATTATAAGATGCAATCATCTGAGCCTTCCAAAAAATGGATGAAATTCTAGACATCAAGGAAAGGGATACAATCCATACTAATTTAAGTTAAAACTTAATTCCTGCCTTTATCCTAATTAAGCATACCGCATAGAGATGCTGACAAACCCCGTAAACAGTAATCTGTCCCAAATCCGAGCACAATATCCTATAGGGCTTCTCGAAAGTGTCTCACCCCAAGAAGATTTGGGTTTGAGCCAAGTCTGCTGCGGCCTTTGGCACCCAGGGCAAAAGCACAGAACACGTTCGATGTCCTCCCTTGCACAGTTACAAAACTACAACATGCTACCATCATTGATGAATGCAATCTCCATTTGCCTGTAAATGTATTTACTAAAAGTGTGCCCAACCTAAACTTATCAAAGAGTGTACTGGCTGCAGGTGGTTGAATAGCTTCTAGATAGGGTTATTTCCCCAGGAATGGTTTACTAGCTATAAAATCCTCCACCATACGCCCAGACTTGGTTTTACGGTGATAATCAATAACATTCCTCTCCCAAAAAGCCCTTTCGACTATGCACTTTGCATCAGTCCCCATTGTGGTGGGATTATTCCAATAATCTCCCAGGCCAAGATCTGCAAGATGGTACTTTACAAACGTGAACCAGGCAAATGAGTGAACTTTACTCAGAGTTAGTACTTCTTCCGGGGCCAATCTATAATGTGAGAGCTCTTTGGTAGACCCCAGCCTAACCCAATATAAAAGAGGTTTCAACATCGCCAGGTCACCCACTTTTTTTAGGCGAAGGTCAAAAGATAGAGGTAACACATGAGTGCTCTGGGGCAGGGAAAAAAAGAGATCTTACGAAATTATTTTCCTTCGTGACCAAACTGCTGACATTGAAATCCCCCATACTTTTGCCCCGTATAGAGCTGAAGCCTGGGCCTTTGCCCTGTATACTTCCACTGAAGGAGAGATAGGTTTGTGAGTTGATGCCCTTACTTTCTTGATGATTGCAGAGGCTGCTGAGTGCCATTAGTTTTCCATAGGTATCCTTCATTAGGATTTCAATTCTTACCCCAGTAAGAGTGCCCAGGTCATTGCCACCACAGTGCACAACGAAGAGGTATTGATGTTGGCAATCCATAATGCTTTCAACCAAAGTAAGCAAATGATGCTACTTTAAGCCTCTCTGGTCAACCCAAGTAATATCCACATTAGGCAAACCCTGATCCCTGTCAATATTACTCTTTCTAGCAGACTCTCTGGCCCAAAACACATAGCTATGGCCCACAATCCACACACTAACCATTTTCAAAGGAAGGAGCAGTAGTACACAGAATAAGGCTGCAGCAGAATGAGACAGATTTGAAAAAGAAGCCAGTTAAAAAGATGCCTTGCCACTAAAATGTGAAACAAGAAATTTGATTGGCTGGAATAAATATGGTGGTGATTAAAACTAGATTGTACTATTGAGAAAAATGCAGTTGGATTCCCGCATAGATCTGCGGATCCACCACGAGGTTGCACAGGGGGGCCTGCGCTGAACGCCGCTTTGGATCCATGGAGCTGCCCAAAACACCTACCGTATTGGGCGTTCTTTAAAGGAGAGTAAGAAAGGGTTAACAATCCTGACCATTCAGAAGAGGTATATTATTCTAAAAATATGAAAGCCATGTTGTTATTTGTTCACAGTGAGTGTAACCTTGAAAGCAAAGTTGAAAAGGTTGCCATTAATGGTTCCCTTGTATGAGAGTTGTGCACCATTCTTGTGCTTGTGTACTTTGTGCATAGAGAAAATCAAACTCATACTGAGAAAGAAAGAAACAGAGACCAACCATCACATTTAATAGGTATGTGAATTAAACGGGAAACAGTGTTTACAACGCGGTGCCATTATAACGCAGTCAGTACAACGACCGCGTTGTTACCACGCATACCATTACAACGCAAGTCATTACAACGACTTGCTGTAGGGGGCTTTAGGTGTTGGATTTATAATCCAACACCTTCCTACTGTTGCACAGACTGGAGTTGGAATAGTAAATTATACTATTCCAAACTCCAGCGCTCCTACAGCAAGTCGTTGTAATGACTTGCTTTGTAATGGTACGCGTGGTAACAACGCGGTCGTTGTACTGACCGCGTTGTAAAGGCATGCGTTGTAAACGCATGTGAAGTAACGTTATATATTCGAATTAAACTGTAGCCAAAAACAAATATTTGGAAGAGAGTGAATGAGTGCATATAAAATTGATGGAAGTGAGTATGATGTTTAGAAAAACTAAAAGAGTATACAAAAAGACAGTATATGATACGAAAAAGAATAGTACAGCGATTGGAGCATTAGAATAAAAATATGTTGAGTAACAAGATGCAGGTATTCACCAATGTACCCAGTGACACAAGCTATGAAACAGTAAAGTAAGCAGTAAGATACTCAGGCAATTTACAACCAGTCATACTCCCAGTCAGACAGAGACATACCGCAGATATTTATCCAGCACTAGCAGAGCCACTTGCACACAGAGTTTCACACCCCAAGAGTCACAAACAGAGCCAGTAAGTAAGCAATCCATACAAGTACTTGCATGCATATTTAGAGACTCATACAGTTTGTAAAATAGCCAGTCATATAGTGAAAAAGTAACTTACATATCTAGTTACACATGGACAGAGACAACTGCACACTCACTAAGATATGTACTCAAATACTGACAACCAGGGGGGATTTCCAGACAAGTTATCCTTTAAAAATGTCTCGGACCTGCTACTACAGAACCTGTGTGTGCAGTTTTACTACCAGACAGATTTGGCATTTAAAACTCCTTATCAAGCTTTAAAGTCCCTTTTATTACATATGTTAGCTGTTGGACTTGGCCCTTTTTGGCTAGAGTTCCTTAAACTTTTTGCTTTCCCCCTAGACCTTTTTTCTGACATGGTGTTGCCAACTTAGATGCTTTGGGCACTTTGCCACTGCTGATCAGTGTCAAAGTGCAAGTGCTCCCAGTGTAAAGTGTAATGGTAATTGGTTGTCCATAATTGGTATGTTTGCCTTACTAGTGAAGTCCCTAGTAAAGTGCACTATGTGTGCCAGGGCTGGTAATGCAAATGCTACTAGTGGGCCTGCAGCACTAATTGTGCCACCCACACAAGTAGCCCTAAAGAGAGAACTCAGGCCTGCCACTGTAGTGCCTGCGCAGAGTTTGTTAAACTGCCTTGTTGTCCTGACAAGTGCACCCACTTGCCAGGCCTTACCCTTCCCTTTCTATGCACATCAGACACCCCTATGGTAGGCCCAAGGCACCCCCCTGGGCAGGGTGCAGTGTATGTGAAAGGTAGGACATGTACTGAAGTGTGTACCATGTCCTGACAGTGAAATACTCTCCATTTCGTTTTTCACTGTTGAAAGGCCATCTTGCCCATTGGACAGAATGGGGAAGGCTGTGTAATATGTTTCCAGCCTATCTTCCCAAAGGCTTAAGATGGAGAGGTGAAGTTTAGTGTGCCTGAACTCACAATTTAATAACACATCTTTTTGTGAAGGGGTTTTTTGAATTGCGTGTTTAGAAACCACTCTTTTAGAAGTGGCTGGGTTTTTGTGCTCTAACATTTCTGTGTGTCTCTGCCTGGTTGTGGATTGACTTTCTGGATTTAAATGTGATAGGCTCTGGGGAATGTCTTGACCCAGGGGAGGAGGTGAGACAGCAACAGGCTGACCTGCATCTGGAGTGTAGGGGGAGGAGTAGCCCCTGGAGGTGAAGAGGCCTGGGTTGCTGCCATAAACCAATGGCTCCGTCCCCTGCTGAGTGATTAAGGATCCAGACCCCCACTATCAAAGGCAGAAGGTGTCACTGGCAGGGAGACACCCAGAACTGGTTTAGACAGGGGTCAGTGCCCCCCTGAACACAAGACATTTAGGGGTATAACTATGAGAGCTGAAACCCCTGGACTTTGGAATGGAACTGTTCAAGACTGTAAAGGATTAAACCTACTTCGTGGTCAAGAGGAACCTCTGCCAAGGAAGAAACAGCTGAATAGACTGAAGGAAAGGACTGACCCTTGCTGTGTGTTCTGAGGCTGGCCTGCAGTTTGCTGCTTTAACCAAGGAGAGGCTAAAGGGACTTTGCTGTGTGCTGTGTCCCCCTGCTTGAAAGTACTTTGCTGTGCTGTGTCCTGAAGTAACTTAACCCCAAGGGCCCGAGGAGAGCTGGCTCCCTGTTGTGGAAACTCAGGAACACAAAAGTTTCCAGAAGTGTCTCAGCGACGCTGTGTGCGTGTGCTTCTTGCAGCCTGAGCCCTTCGTAAGAATTGCCCTGTGATCGTGGGCACCTGGAGTCCAACCGAGTCTCAACGACGCTGTGTGCATGTGCTTTTTGCAGCCTGAGCCCTTCGTGAGGATTGTCCTGTGATCGTGTGCACCTGGAGTCCAAGTGAGCCTCAGCGACGCTGTGTGCGTGTGCTTTGTGCAGCCTGAGACCTTTGTGAGGATTGCCCTGTGATCGTGCACACCCGAAGTTCAAGTGTGTCTCAGCGACGCTGTGTGCGTGTGCTTTTTAAAGCCTGAGACCCTCGTAAGAAATGCCCTGTGATCGTGGGCACCAGGAGTCCAAGTGTGTCTCAGCGACGCTGTGTGCGTGTGCTTTGTGCAGTCTGAGCCCTTCGTGAGGATTGTCCTGTGATCGTGTGCACCTGGAGTCCAAGTGAGCCTCAGCGACGCTGTGTGCGTGTGCTTTGTGCAGCCTGGGACCTTCGTGAGGATTGCCCTGTGATCGTGCACACCCGAAGTTCAAGTGTGTCTCAGCGACGCTGTGTGCGTGTGCTTTTTGCAGCCTGAGACCCTCGTAAGAAATGCCCTGTGATCGTGGGCACCAGGAGTCCAAGTGAGTCTCTGCGACGCTGTGTGCGTGTGCTTCGTGCAGCCTGAGACCTTCGTGAGGATCGCCCTGTGATTGTGTGCGCCCGGAGCTCAAGTGAGTCTCAGCGACGCTGTGTGCATTTGCTTCGTGCAGCCTGAGACCTTCGTGAGGATTGCCCTGTGACCGTGCACACCCGAAGCTCAAGTGAGTCTCAGCGACGCTGTGTGCGTGTGCCCTGTTGCAGCCTGAGATCTTCGATATCGCCATCGGCCCGGAATCAACCAAGTCGCAGCGGAGGCCCAAGTCGCGAGAGGAGGAGAGGAGAGTGAGGTCGCACCCCCCAGGTAACGTGTGTCGCCGTCTGGGGCGGGGTGCGGGCTCGGAGAGGGACGCTCTCGGCCTCTCCCATTCTTGCAGCACGAGCCTCTGCTCAAGCTCGTATCGCGGCCTGTACGTGCCAAGGAGTGGCAGTACCGGGGCCGGAGTGTGGAGCTGTACTTTGGTTAACACCATACCCGTGTTGGGGGCATATGTTGGCGGAAGCTGACCGCGAGTCAGTACGAGAGGCAGCGAGACCGTCTAAAGCACCGTGATCGGTGCCGAAGTGCCTTGCGCATTGCATTGTTTCTGCATTACGAACTACCTGATTGTTACATTGTGCATTGCATTGTGTTTGCATAACGAACTGCCTGATTGTTGCATTACGCATTGCAGTATTTTGGCATTACGAACTGCTGGATTGTTGCATAACGAACTGTATTATTTTTACATTGCAAAGTGCCTGATTCTTGCTTTACATACTGCATAGCATTGCATTAGGATTGCATTGGATCACCTAGATTTGCTCATTAATACCGCCAGACCCTACAAGGGCTGGCTGGCCTAATAACAGGCTAGGAGGAATATTACAAATACGCATATGTTGGATTTTTATCGTGTGGTCTCATCGTATATCTTTTTATATAAACATATACTTGTTTTTCTATGAAACTCGTGTGGAGTCCTTTTGTGGTGTCATCATTGGGTCACTGAGAGCGTGGTTGCAAATACTTTACACATTAGCCTTGAAGATAAGCCTGGCTGCTCGTGCCAAGCTACCAAGGGGGTGAGCAGGGGCTATCTGAGAAGGTGTCCTTCCTTTCCCTGACGTGGAAGCGGGTGGGGATTTCAACCCCCCGGTTCTAACATTAGCCATAAGGTAAGTTGTAGGTAGGCCACAGAGAGGATCCTATGTGCTGAAAAAGTAAGAAATCTACTTCTAAATTTCACTGACTTTCATGCACACTTACAAACCCATATGCCCAGTTATACATCCAGTCTGTCACCCATACTGCGACTCATATACTTGTTTACAAAACCATAGAGACACTCACGCGCCCAATCAGATAGCAACAGAGGCACTTATACATTCACTCACACACCCATTCATTGTCATTGTTATCTTTATTCGGTTTCTATGTTAAAACCATAAAAGCACACAATAAAATATAGTAAGCAGACCTCACAGAAACATGCCAGGTTAAATAATAATAACCTAGGGTAGAAATACATCAAAAATACAAAACTCCAAGGATCTCTCTAGTTATCACAGTAAATCACATCTCATGAAAACATTTGATAAACAAACAGGCGAGCGAGACAATACAAAGTGTGTGGTGCCATAAATAGTGTATGAGAGACAGAGAAATTAGTCACAACTAGCCCTGAGCCTGACGGCAGATTTTTAAAAGTCAAGCACATAAAAAAGAGTGCTACCCGTAAGCATTTGTAAAAAGATAAAAGTGGGTTGCACTTGCCTAAAACTGGCCTTTTTTAAATTGGAACTAATAAGGACTTTCTGGGGGTATCATAAAAACTACAAAACATTGTGAAATGGACCATGTCCTGTGGAGATATTCCATCGCAACCACAGGCCAACAGGCTTTGGCCCTTGCACTGACCCCTTGCGTGGGCGAGGACGAGATGAAAAAGGTCGAACCGGAATCTAGTCAAAGGAATTGGTCACGTTAGTTTACGAACCCCAGTAGTTACGGTTCCACCGTCAGGGTGGCTCTTAGCATGATGAAGAGGCGTACACTGGGCTTCAAAAGTTCCTTCTCCTACCTAGCCATGGTCTGCTGTGCAAAGAAAGCCACCTTTGTAAGGTGCAAGCCCCCCTTGTTAATCAGGTCTGGGTTATTAAAAAGATCGCCTCTCCCTAGGCTCGTTGGGTTGCACTTGCCTAAAACTGGCCTTTTTTAAATTGGAACTAATAAGGACTTTCTGAGGGTATCACAAAAACTACAAAACATCGTGAAATGGACCATGTCCTGTGGAGATATTCCATCGCAACCACAGGCCAACAGGCTTGTTAATCAGGTCTGGGTTATTAAAAAGATTGCCTCTCCCTAGGCTCGTTAAACTCTCCTCAATATATTTAAACCACGGCACTCGTGAGGCGTGATCAAGGCCGAAACAATCTTTTAAAATGATTTTGTTTAATGTTGTCCCCAAGCCAGCCCAGACTTTTAGCCAAAGAGACACAGGGCAATATGCTATCAAGTCAGAGATATAAGTCAGACCTATGTTATGTTACCACAACTTGTAAAGCGCAACAGCTGCCCCAGCAAAGGGGCGTCCCGGCGCTGACAACAGAGCAACTGACACATTCGAGTGGAGCAGATAATAGGACTACGGTGCAGGAAAAAGGTGAGTTTTAATGGCCTTCCTGAATTCCAGGTAGTTGTTAAGGCCGCGGATGTGAGCAGGAAGTGAGTTCCAGAGGAGAGCCGCCCTACTGCGAAAAGAGCGGCCTCCAGCACGGACTCTCCGTGTCCGGGGAACCACCGCCAGGTGTTGCCCAAGTGAACGGAGATGTCGTGAGGGAACATATGGCGAAAGCAGGTTGGCCAGGATACTAGGGGTGGTAAATTTCAGGGCCTTGAAAGTGATGCAGAGAGCCTTGAATTCAATTCGCCTGGCCACATGCAACCAGTGAAGTCGACGAATGGCGTCTGACACCGGGCAGGCCCTGCGCAAACCGAGAAGGGTTCTTGCCGCCGCATTCTGTGCCCTTTGTAGCCTCAGAATTTCAGCCTTATTGGACCCCAGATACAGAGAGCAGGCATAGTCCAATCTTGACATTATTGATGCCTGAATGATGACCTGACGTGTGGGTGCATCAAAGAAACCCAATAGGGGTCTAAGCCCCCGCAGTAGCCCGAAACAGGTCCCGGCCACCTTTTTGGTTTGGACTTGGAAGCTAAGGGACGAGTCCATCCGCACCCCCAGATTTTTCACAACCTGCTTAGGAGGGGGGGCGCTACCAAGGCTTGCGGGCCACCAGAGTTCACTCCACTGACCATGGTCCTTCCCCACCAGCAATACCTCCGACTTGCTGGCATTCAGCTGGAGACAGTTGGTGGTCATCCACTCGGCGACTGCCGCCAGATCGCCCTGGAACTTAAGGGCGTCCCGCTCGGCGTCGTTCGAGAGCGCCACCACCAACTGTGTATCGTCGACGTAGGAGACCATGGACAGTCCTCTGCTCTTAGCTACTGAAGCCAGGGGTTGGACGTAAAGATTAAATAACAGGGGGTTGAGGGAGGAACCCTGTGGCACCCCTTGTTTGATGGGATGTTCGCCCGAGGCATAAGGGGGGACTGTTACCACAAACGACCTCTCACCAAGGAATGAGGAAAGCCACTCCAAGGCTGGACCAATAATTCCAGCCTCCACCAGGCGATGCAGCAGAATGGCATGGGACACCGTGTCAAACGCGGCACTGAGATCTAAAAGAATCAGTGCCGACGTTCGCCCAGCGTCCAGTGCTGACCAGAGATGTTCTGTCACAGCCAGGAGAGTAGACTCTGTGCTGTGACCTGGTCGAAAGCCATTCTGGGAGGGGTCCAGCGTGTTGTTCATGGTCAGGAAGACCGACAGGAGGGAGTTGACATATGCCTCCGTGATCTTTGCCGCCCAAGGGAGCAGGGAAATAGGGCGGTAGTTTTCCGGTTTAGCCGGGTCCAGAGAGGGTTTTTTGAGCAGGGGTATCACCTTGGCCTGTTTCCATGCCCTAGGCACGGTTGCCGTGGCAAGGGACCTGTTTATTACCTGACCCAAAGAAGATATGATCGCCGGAAGCACTTTCCTAAATTGGTCTGGTTTGAGAGGGTCTGCAGGGGATCCTGACTTAATTTTACTGCACAATACTTGCAGCTGGTCTGCAGGGATCGGCGGAAAGGCCTCTAGGGTATTGGCCTTTTGACAACACCGTGCCTCCTGCAAGTTGATGGGTGCGGTCGGAAAAGACCTATAGATGTTGTCCACCTTCCTAACAAAGAAGGTGGCCAGGTCCTCACACTGCTCATTGGACTTGATGGTCGGCCCTGCAGCGGCCTGCTGAGATTTAAGGCTAGAGAGTATCGAGAATAGGCTCTTCGCCGGATTGTCACTATCACGGATTTGATTGGCATAGAATGCTGCTCGTGCCAATTGAATCGCCACCCGATAGATATCCTTCGAGGCGGGATTGAAGTCCCTTCTCCAAATACGCTCCAGCCTCCACCTTGCGCATATCAGCCAGCTCGCCTTTATACCATGGTCTAGATTTAGATTTGCGGTTCATAGACCATTTCTCAGGAATTAGGCTGTCTAACGGCTGGCTGATCCAGTCGGAGAACACCCTGTATGCCTCATTAGGGTCGTCCGGCAAACTCAGGCTAGCGATCGAGAGACAGGCGTAAAAGTGGTCCCAGTTCAATTTATGCCATGGGCGTTTGAGGGAGGTCGTCCGATCCTCACTCCGTGAAGGAATTATACCTTGGAGTGACATAGGGACTAGGTAGTGGTCTCACCATCCCATAGGGATGGGGGTGTGCACTGTAAGGGAGGGTATGTTCGTGAAGACTGGGTCCAGCAGATGGCCGGCAATGTGTGTCGGACCTGAAACCTGTTGCACTAGCTGGCACGCCGCAAGGTCAGCTACAAAATTAGCCACGGCAGTGTCTTCATGATTGTCCAGATGTAGGTTCAGATCCCCAGTGACGGTAAAGTTTGCGGCGTTAACCGCCAGCACGCTGACCGTCTCCGCGAGTGCTGCCCTAAAGTCAGTGGATGGCCCAGGGGGCCGGTATACTAGGAGCCCTGACATCGTATAATTTGGGCTATCTCCTCATGAACAGTGAAGGAGGGGGTGCCCTGGGGGACGGATAAAAGCCGTCTCAGAAATGTATTTTCTGCGATTTGGATGTCGTCTGTGATCGTGTACCCCCACATTTCACTGCCCTATAGTACTTCAGAAATGCACATGGCCTTGTAAAGCTTTAATAATGCCCCCACCGGTCTTTTTCCCAGTCTGGAGGCAAAATTAAAAAATAGCTGCCGTCTCGCGGGTGAGGTAATTTTTCTTGCTAGATAGTTTGGGCCCCCATTTCAGTTTAGCGTCTAACAATACCCCCAAGTATGAGAAGATGCTCGACTTTGGGACCGGAGTGGGGCCTACCTTAAAGGTATAGGGTCTACTAGAGCAGACACCTATTTGCATGATGTAGGACTTTGAGTTATTAACCGTCAGATCCTGGTCCCCCATTAATTTGACAAAAGAATTTAAAAGCATTTGCAGACCACGCTCTGTTCTGGCCATCAGGACGCTGTCATCTGTATATAACAGAACTGGGAGGCCACGCCGCCCTACCTGGGGATAATCCGCCTTAGTCTCCATAAGAATCTCCTCTAAATTGTTAATGTAGATGTTAAATGAAAAGGGGGCCAAGATACAACATTACCGGACCCCTTTCCGAATGGAGAACAGGCGTGATACCTTCAGATCACCCAAATATCGCACGGCCGCCCTCGTGTCTAGATGGAGATCTTGTAAAAAGAGGACTATGTCCCTAGCCACTCCCAGTGAAAGCAAGATCTGCCACAACTTGCTTCTGTTCACACAATCAAATGCGGAGGAGAGGTCCATAAAAGCCAGAAAGATAGAGCGGGTGACTGTGTACTTGTTCAGGATCATGAATAGATTCAAACATTGAAGTAGTGACAGTCTAAAGCATCCTACTCAGACAAGTAAGTCTTCAAAGATGTCTTGGGCCTGCTACTACAGAGTCTCTGAGCGCTGCTTTATTTACAGGTCGAGTATGCATTTAAAATCCTTTGCCAAGCCTTAAACTGCCTTTTTTCTATATATATGTAAATGACCCTAGGGTAGGTTGTAAGTAGATATAAACACATGGATATATTGAACCAGCCACAGACACTGTAAAGTACACAGTAGCACACCCAGGCACCCAATGGTCTGTACTGTAACACACTCAAGCATGCACTCATGTGTGCAATAACACAGCCAGGTACACACTCACTCATACAATTATACATCCAGAAACACACTTGTGTATACTGTGTAAGTGTAGGTCTGCAATAAAGATACCCCAGAGGGCCTACCTTGTCTCGGGATAGCAGATGAAGTCCCAACCAGTCCTCGGGCACACCAATTTCTCGCCCGTCGGATTTGAGGGAGCACGAATAAGGGCGTTGATGAAGGAAGGAAATTAGGTCGGGGGACCAAGAAGGAGGGACTAGCCCAGCCTCTTCCGGCCTCTGGAAGGCAGAGACGGGCCCGCCCTTGGCTCGAGCTTCGCTTGGGTGCGCCCGCGTGTGTCCCGTGCTGCGGGAGAACGAGTGGGCCTATGTGGCGTCAGAAGGGCTGGCTCCGCCTCCCGTGCCTTGGTGGAATACTGGGGGACTGAGTCCCACCCCAGCTTGCTGCCACTAGAGACCTGTGAGTGTGGGGGCCTCGGACGGCCCGTAAAACAAACAATCCCGCGCTGCAGGAGAACGAGTGGGCCTTTGTGGCATCGGGAGGGCTGGCTCCGCCTCTCACGCCTTGGTGGAATGCTGGGGGACCGAGTCCCACCCCAGCTGGCTGCCACTAGAGTCCGGTGAGTGAGTGGGCCTCGGGCAGCCCACCAGGCTGTTTGAATTTACAGACTTACCTTTCAGGCTTCACGGGGTCCCAGCTACTTTTCAGAGGCTAATGAATAAAGTATAACAAAAACACCAGACTTGCTCATCAGCCTACCTTGATGATATTGTTATATTCAGCTCAACCTGGGAGCAACCCCTCTGCCATGTTAGGAATGGTTCACTGACAGAATATCGACCTCAAAAATATAGGTGTAAAAAAATATCGAGGTAAAAAATAGAATGCAAAAATATCGACTACCTATACTTAAACAGGTAAGTACAAAAATATCGGAAAAAAACATCGATGTCAAAAATATAGTTGTACAAAATATCGATTTATATATAAATATATATAAAATAATAAATATTAAATATATTAAATAATAAAAAAATATTTTTTAAATCTATTAGATTTCATATACATTTTAACAAATATAATAAACTTAATTAGAAAAAGTTAAACATGCATACATAATTAATATATATATATATATTTACTTTAAAACAATTAATAAACTATTAATTTAAATTTATTTTATAATTTTAAAATTATATAAACATTTACAGATAAATATATATATATATGTATATATATGTATATATATATATATATATACCAATAATATAAAATCTAATTTAAAAAAATCCAATTATAAATTAAAACATTAAACTATTTATAAATCTTTCAACTTAAATTTCCCACTACAGTCAGTGCAACAGTAGGGAAAGTGTTGGACAGCGGAGGGGTAAAAATTACTATTCCCACTCCAATGAGTGCAACAGTAGGGAAAGTGTTGGATAGCGGAGGGATAAAAATTACTATTCCCACTCCAGTCAGTGCAACAGTAGGGAAAGTGTTGGATAGCGGAGAGGTAAAAATTACTATTCCCACTCCAATGAGTGGAACAGTAGGGAAAGTGTTGGATAGCGGAGGGGTAACAATTACTATTCCCACTCCAATAAGTACAAGAGTAGGGAAAGTGTTGGATATCAAAGGGGTAAAAATTACTATTCCCACTCCAGTCAGTGCAATAGTAGGGAAAGTGTTGGATAGAGGAGGGAAAAGATTTATTATTCCCACTCCAGTCAGTGCAACAGTAGGGAAAGTGTTGGATAGAGGAGGAAAAAAATTTACTATTCCCACTCCAGTCAGTGCAACAGTAGGGAAAGTGTTGGATAGCAGAGGGGTAAAATTACTATTCCCACTCCAGTGAGTGCAACAATAGGGAAAGTGTTGGATAGTGGAGGGGTAAAAATTACTATTCCCAGTCCAGTGAGTGTAACAGTAGGGAAAGTGTTGGATAGTGGAGGGGTAAAAACTACTCTTCCCACTCCAATGAGTGCAACAGTAGGGAAAGTGTTGGATAGCCAAGGGGTAAAAATTACTATTCCCACTCCAACAAGTGTAACGGTAGGGAAAGTGTTGGATAGCGGAGGGATAAAAATTACTCTTCCCACTCCAATGAGTGCAACAGTAGGGAAAGTGTTGGATAGCGGAGGGGTAAAATTACTATTCCCACTCCAGTGAGTGCAACAGTAGGGAAAGTGTTGGATAGCGGAGGGGTAAAAATTATTATTCTCACTCCAGTGAGTGCAACAATAGGGAAAGTGTTGGATAGTGGAGGGATAAAATTTACTATTCCCACTCTAGTCTGTTCAAAATTAAAATCAAACAAAATATTAACAATTTTTTTATTTAAAAAAAATATATAAATATATATATATATGTTATAAATTATAATACAAATATATATAATATTAAAAATAAAAAGTAAAAATGTATTATAATGTTAAATACATATGGCAAATACCTACAAATATTATATTAAATAAACTAAAAAATAATTTTCAAACAAATAAATATTTTTAATTTAGAAAATATTTAGAAACAAAAACATTAAATATTACATAAATTTAGTTTTTTTATTCCCTACCTCATAACACCACACAATTCACAACCCACATCTAAATTTTATTAAAAAAATGTGCTTCCATAATTAACATAATTAATTACAATTAAAGAAATATTATTAATTTAAAAACAAATTAAAACTCATAAAAATGTATTAACTTCCCACCTTTTACCCCTATAATCCCCAGAACCCACAGCTAAAATTAAACTGTAAAAAATTAATTACACAATTAAAACTTCTTTTCAATTAAAAAACTAATAGTATTTAACAACTAATTATAAGGTAAGTCAAATTAATTTCCTCCCCACCCTTTACCCCTATTAAAGTAAAACCCACACACACAAAATAAACAATTACCCTAACTAAATATCAATTAATTAAGATTAATGATCAACTAATTATGAATTAATTAAACATAAATTACTTCTCACCCTTTACACCTATAAACCCCACAACCTGCGCTCAAAATTAATTACACAATTACCATAAATAATTGTCAATTAATTAATGTTAATTAACAACTAATTATTCATAACAAATAAATTACTTCCCACCCTTTACCCTTATAAACCACACAACCCGCACCTAAAATTAATTACACAATTACCATCATTAATTGTCAATTAATTAATTAGTTAATTAACAACTAATTATTAATTAATACAAAATAAATGACTTCTCACCCTTTACCCATATAAACCCCACAACCCGCACCTAAAATTTAAACAAAAAATTAAAATCACAATCAACATTATAAAATCTCAATTAAATAAATATTAATAAATAAAAAATATTCATTAATTCATTATAATTAAATTACTTCCCATCCTATTCCCCTATAAACCTGCAACCAGCTACGGGACTAAAAAACGCAAAACTTAATTAAAATAAAATTAATAACTGCTAAACATTTGACACATATATTAAAAAACATAAACAATACATATACAAAAAATACATCACATACATTTAAAATATATACTAAAATACATAACACTAATTAAAAAATCGATATTTTAAACAACTATATTTTTGCAAACGATATTAATAACTTCTATATTTTAAAATCGATATTACTTACCTTCAAATCGATATTCTTGACAACGATATTCTTGCACTCGATATTTCCATTCCACAATATTTTTAGCTCGATATTATGGTAGGTCGAATTTTTTACTCTCAATATTCTGTCTCATGACCATTAGGAACATACTTCAGGAACTGAGATATGCTCATCAACATATAAACGCAAAAAAATCCAGGGTGGGTTTTGCAACGGTCAAATATCTGGGGTATGTCCTAGGCAACGGGGTGAGAGAACCCCAGGAAGAAAAAAATCTGTGCCATCATGGATACACCATTACCCAAAACAAGACAGGAAATACACGCTTTTTGGGGACTACTGAGGTATTATCGGAGGTTTATACCCCAATATTCCAACATTGCAGGACCTCTAACCAATTTATTTTAAAAAGTGGTATCCCTCCAAGAATTGAGCAATCCTTCCCCTCGAGCCCGAGAAGCTTTTCAGTTGTTGAAACAGGCTATCACTACTAGTCCAATTCTGACCTCTCCTAATTTTGATAAAACATTCATACTCCAAACTGACGCTTCTGAGGTCTGTATCTGGGCTGTTCTATCTCATCTGAATGAAGAGGGGCTGGAAGTTCCTATATTGTTTGTAAGCCATAAATTCTTCCCAACAGAACAGAAATGTCCAGTGATAGAAAAAGAGTGCATGGCTATCAAGTGGCACTGGAAAAATTGCAATTTGGAAGGTAAACCTTTTATTCTTTATACTGAACATGCTCCAATAACATGGATGAGTCGCAATATGGGTAACAACCCCAGGGTTCTAAGATGGTTCTTGTCCTTACAACCCTTCAGATTTGAGGTTCGGCATTGAAAGAGAAAGGAGAATCGCAATGCATATTTCCTTTCTAGATTTCCTTTTTTCCTGGAGCGGGAAAATCTTGGGGGGGGATGTGTCAGGCAGACCCCTGCGGAGATGACGAGCTTGACCCCAATTCTTGGCCCATAATGTGGGAACAGACCTTACCTCCTGGCTCTGTTCTTTTCGTCCAGCCTTCAGATGAAAGTCAGACATGTTGGGTTGGGGATTCATGCGCTTTCTGCCCATCATTGGACAGCAGGTCTTCACTGATGTGGAATCATGCAAGGTGAGGGCACTAGACACAACAGTACTGTCTATGAAGAAAAAAACCCTTAGAAAAAGGCTTATTAACAGAAATAATGTATGCAAGATTTTTAAAGGTTAATGGAAGCATACCTTTATTACAGAACCTTATTTTAATGAGGAAAGCTATTTTCTAGAGTGCATGCAGTTGATTTAACTGGTCGTTGTTATGGGGTAAAAGATGGTACTCCTGTTGCAAAAGAGGAGATGGTTCCTAGGAATGTAGAAGAAGTGATAGCTGAAGATGTGCAAGGACGGTGTAGACAGGCCCCAGTATACAAATGAGACTGTAGTAGTATTTTCAGTGTTCGTCAGGAATCAATTGATTTATTAAGGTCTTTTATACGTGAGTTTCCATGCAGAAGTTTGAAACTGAACATTTTTATTTTGCAAGGATTAGATCCAGTCAAGGTGAGGAAGTATAGTCATTTACATGGACATTTACTAGCATGTCTATCAAAGAAAGTGTGCCAAAGCACCTTTCATCATTTCAGGATGTTAGCTGTTCACCACTCCAAAATATGAACTTTGGTTAGGAGACTTTACTATGTAAAAAGTCCTGCTTTATGTTTAGGAGAGATGAATAGAAGTCTACTGCATGGTACAGTAGCAGAACTAGAAAACGTTTGTGAAGATATTCAGTTTCGTTTGTTTGGTCCTGGAGTCAAGGAAAAATAAAGAGTTGGAAGTGTAGAGGAACAGGATATAGAAATGAGTATTGGAAACTTTGCACAAGAGGTCGCAAAGTTTAACACAGTTTGTTCCGAAAAACCAAACTGTGTTTGTATTTGTTGTCGGCGCACTCACTACAAAAGCCAAACTCACAATGTAGTTGTGTACTCAAAAACTGAACAGGGGAACAGAGATAAGTGGCAACAGTTTGCAGTATATTTATTTTTAGGAGCAGTTAGATTTGAGCACATAGCAAATTATATGTAAGTACTGCTTTGATAAGTAAGAGGATAATAAAATGCTAGCTAGAGCTGTACATAACAAGTTAGAATTAGTTTTCATTCCACAAGAACTTAGAGATTTAAATGTTTATGAATCAATCCTTATACAATGTATACATCCTTTCCAAGCTATCATGCGTACGAAACCTACAACTGATAGATTATCTCCAACAGAGCTTCTGAAAGGTCTTGAAGGTAGAGTTGTGCACTCGCCATTAGATTTCAAAAAGAATATTGAAACTATAGGAGTACAGAGAGATTTTGATGAGCCACTTATTATTCTGGTAAATGGTGTCCCTACTAGGAGTAAATAAATATGACAAGAGTTAGTGGAGTTAGGAAAGTAAAAAAAGCAACATTATATTTGTTAGAAAATAATATCTAATATACAAATGCTGGTGCTCAAGATATAACTTATATGGAGGAAGATACATTACCATCAAGTGGTCAGAATAAAAAAATGGCTCATTTGAGATCAAAACAAACGTATGAACACTATAGCATCCATCCTCTACAGTCTAAAGACGTCATTGGTGATGCTATTGATCTCTTTCAAATGAAAGAAGCAAAAGGAGCTCCCATGAGTGTGTGGGGAAAACACCTTAGAGGCTCATTGTTTTCCCACTGGAGCAGGTGGCCGCTATGATGAGCACCCTGTACAGATACCAGTAGCTGAATACCAGTCAACACGATTATATTCAGAGGATCCAAGATTTCGCTAGTGCATTCCATACATTTTTCATCTTCTCTTTGAGAGTGACTTGTCTGGACTTTCATATGCTGTTAACCATATACTAAAGACTGGAGTTAACCTATAAAATCTGTCTACAAGAGAATATACTGACAAAGTTCCTGGGAAGGATGAAAACCTGGAGTACAACTTGATTAATTTGATGGCGTGCCAATGTGGCACGAATGAGTATTGGTATCGCCGTCATGGAGAACTGCAATGTATGTTGAGAAATCTAGGTGCACCTACTTGGTTTCTGACACTCAGGGGCCGATTCCGATCTCGGTCGGAGGCGCACCCAATACCATTCGGTCGGGAAAAAAGCCATGCGAATGCCTGTTTCCCGACCGATCCGTACAGCATACCGAACGAGTAAGTACGATGCGCACAACAGCACAGAATCCGGCCGAGTCGTACTCACCCAATCCAGGTCCTGTCCTCCGACCGAGGCGAATCCGGAAACGCAGAATCGAGTCGCACGGAAGGGAAAATGCAGCTCCGTCTGGCCGAACAAGTACGATGCGCTTTCTGTACGCGCCGAACCCGTCGCTACGCACGGCACGTCAAAGCATCCGGGAGAGGCGCACATAAGCTCCGATTCACGCCACAACACGATCCACGGCTACGAGGCGAACACGCCAGCGACAAGGACGACGCAAAGCGACGAGGACGACGCGAAGCAACGAGAAAGACGAACGACACGAACCAACCATGAATCCCTTCGTCCCGATCATACCAATATTCTACATTTACTACCGGAACAGGCACGGACGCATACGGCGCAGAAGGTAAGTCAGACACTAACCACAAAACACATACAACACGTACACGACACATCACACACACACAGAGGGATGCAGAATTTACTCACACCAGCAACAGCAGCACCATAGGGGCGGGATGCCCATCACCAATGCCACATATGCACACAGGGGCCTGAATGCGCACCACCACCCCTACCCAGGGGGGGCCGGATGCCAACCACCACTACCACCCTTAGCCAGGGGGGTGCCAGATGCCCACCACCACTACCACCCTTACCCAGGGGGGCTGGATGCCTACCACTACTACCACCCTTAGCCAGGGGGGTGCCAGATGCCTACCACTACTACCACCCTAAGCCAGGGGGGCTGGATGCCTACCACTACTACCACCCTTAGCCATGGGGGTGCCAGATGCCTACCACTACTACCACCCTTAGCCAGGGGGGGCTGGATGCCTACCACTACTACCACCCTTAGCCAGGGGGGCTGGATGCCTACCACTACTACCACCCGTAGCCAGGGGGGTGCCAGATGCCTACCACTACTACCACCCTTACCCAGGGGGGGCTGGATGCCTACCACTACTACCACCCTTAGCCATGGGGGTGCCAGATGCCCACCACCACTACCACCCTTACCCAGGGGGGGATGGATGCCTACCACTACTACCACCCTTAGCCATGGGGGTGCCAGATGCCTACCACTACTACCACCCTTACCCAGGGGGGGCTGGATGCCTACCACTACTACCACCCTTACCCAGGGGGCTGGATGCCTACCACTACTACCACCCTTAGCCATGGGGGTGCCAGATGCCTACCACTACTACCACCCTTACCCAGGGGGCTGGATGCCTACCACTACTACCACCCTTAGCCAGGGGTGCCAGATGCCTACCACCACTACCACTCTTACCCAGGGAGGGCTGGATGCCTACCACTACTACCACCCTTACCCAGGGGTGCCAGATGCCTACCACCACTACCACCCTTACCCAGGGGGCTGGATGCCTACCACTACTACCACCCTTAGCCAGGGGGTGCCAGATGCCTACCACTACTACCACCCTAAGCCAGGGGGCTGGATGCCTACAACTACTACCACCCTTAGCCAGGGGGTGCCAGATGCCTACCACTACTACCACCCTAAGCCAGGGGGCTGGATGCCTACCACTACTACCACCCTTAGCCATGGGGGTGCCAGATGCCTACCACTACTACCACCCTTAGCCAGGGGGCTGGATGCCTACCACTACTACCACCCTTAGCCAGGGGGCTGGATGCCTACCACTACTACCACCCGTAGCCAGGGGGTGCCAGATGCCTACCACTACTACCACCCTAAGCCAGGGGGGCTGGATGCCTACCACTACTACCACCCTTAGCCATGGGGGTGCCAGATGCCCACCACCACTACCACCCTTACCCAGGGGGGGCTGGATGCCTACCACTACTACCACCCTTAGCCATGGGGGTGCCAGATGCCTACCACTACTACCACCCTTACCCAGGGGGCTGGATGCCTACCACTACTACCACCCTTACCCAGGGGGGGCTGGATGCCTACCACTACTACCACCCTTAGCCATGGGGGTGCCAGATGCCTACCACTACTACCACCCTTACCCAGGGGGGCTGGATTTCTACCACTACTACCACCCTTAGCCAGGGGGGTGCCAGATGCCTACCACCCTTACCCAGGGGGGGCTGGATGCCTACCACTACTACCACCCTTACCCAGGGGTGCCAGATGCCTACCACCACTACCACCCTTACCCAGGGGGGCTGGATGCCTACCACTACTACCACCCTTAGCCATGGGGGTGCCAGATGCCTACCACCACTACCACCCTTACCCAGGGGGCTGGATGCCTACCACTACTACCACCCTTACCCAGGGGTGCCAGATGCCTACCACTACTACCACCCTTACCCAGGGGGCTGGATGCCTGTCACTACTACCACCTCTACCCATGGGGGGCTGGATGCCTACCACCAACACCACCCCCACTCATAGGATGGACAATGCATGACACAACCAGCACACCACAACCTAGGGAATGCAAGAAAAAGACATCCCCCAACACCATGACAAGCGTGTGTAGACTGTGTCAAATGCCTACAACACTGAACATGACTTTGAACATACAATGTGACCCCCTATCACATGTGCCACACATATATGTGTGTGGCCCCCACAATGCAAGCAGGCCATGACCATTGTGGCAATGGGGTCCAAACCCCCATCATCACAGTGACCAAAATGTAAGTGTGGGGTCCATAGCTGAAGCACATTTTGAACATTGTGGCAATGGGGTCCAAACCCCCATCATCACAGTGACCAAAATGTAAGTGTGGGGTCCATAGCTGAAGCACATTTTGAACAGTGTGGCAATGGGGTCCAAACCCCCATCATCACAGTGACCAAAATGTAAGTGTGGGGTCCATAGCTGAAGCACATTTTAAACATTGTGGCAATGGGGTCCAAACCCCCATCATCACAGTGACCAAAATGTAAGTGTTGACAAAGAAAGAGCTGCAACTGCCAAACTGCATGGATGATTCCTGGTCACAGAACATAAAACACATCAGTGGCAAAGTAGTGCATGTGTCCCATTGCTACATAAATTGGGGGAGGCAAATACTGCAGTGCAAATAAGACATACCTTTGGCCATGTGCAGACAAACAACACCCATGGGGGCTGACACTGTCAACATTCATCAATAACACAATGACAGAAGTGACCATCAGAATGCAGACCCACATATTTGCACCAATGGGCACACAAATGCAGATACCCTGTGGAGACTGTAGATGTGAGGTGAACAGATACCATACCATGGCAGCAATGGGACACACAAACCATGATCATTGTGCTGACCGATGACCTAGGAGTCCCAGGGACAGCAGGGGAAACCCACCAAACTACATACAGCCAATGGCACACCCAAGATATGCCAATGCAGTGGTGCAGATGCACAAACACAAACAGGCAGACCCACACTGCACATCATACACAACAGGTGAGGGGGGTGCCAGTGTCCCCAGGCAACCACACAACACATGAGGAGACCTGAATACCAATCATACAGATGTGCATACAGTGCCACACAACGGTAACTCATGGATCCAAATCCCCTATGTGGGCAAGCAGGCATTGTCAGATGAGAGGGAGCACAAATCACACATGTCACACAGGCACGTAGGAACAGCAACTGACACAGCAAGACACAGACACACCACAGCACTACCCCCAGGGCCCCCACAATGTGGTGACCTTGGGCTGCATTACAATCCCACTGTGATGACAAAGCTAAATGTCGTTCACACTGTGAACCACAGTCATGTGTCCTGAGCAACAAACTACCATCACACCTACACAAGCACAAATCAATCAGCACGGCCAGTAAGCCAAGGCCAACATGGAGGCAGGGGCCTAGCCGGGCAACAACTCTCATCTGCACACACTCAACACCACACCCCTCGACCTCCAACAATGTGCAGCAGTGAAGCACACATGCACTGGTGACATTGCACATGCACCCATGACTATTCCAGGGTGGTGGGTGGGAACCAAGGTGCAGAAACACATCACACATGGCCACTCAACAAGACTCCTGAATGTCTGACACACTGCACACTACGCTGTACATGGACATGACGGCAATACCACACCAACCAATGGGATCCCAGCCACAGTCACACACCAATGAAGAAGCCAAGGTCACCCATAAAGAACACACATAGACAACAACCAACATTGCAGCCCGGAGCCTGAGGAGTGCCAGCAGTCACACACACAACGTGTCACAATCACTGAAAGATAACACAAACTGGAAATCACATGACAGGGGCAAACAACAAGTGCCAAGGGGAAACCTGACTGTGACCCATCTGCGTCTGCACACAAACTCAGCCCTGACAGCAAACACACCTATGGGTGACACCCTGATGACCAGTAATGTGCCATGCACCCACATCACAGAGAACCCTGGGAGAAGACTTTGGGGGAACATAGGTCAACTCAGCAAGCATCACAAACAGGTACAACACTAGGGATCACAGCATGCACAGCTAAACGGAAGTGAACACACAGACATGCTCATACAACACACACCTTGGGCGCAGGCAATGTCACAGGAGTACACACTGCCATGAGGGGACTCCACTCCTGTGTGAGGAAAGCTGTGCCATATGTTGCCTCAGTAGGGCCCCATCATGTCAGCTGAGCACTTGGTCACACAATCAACAATTAGCACCAAATGAAGGCTCCCGTCACATCAGCCTGGTCCTGGAAGTGCCAACGAAATCATCAGCACAGATCCAACACACTTGTATAGCAATGTTGCACTGACAACACAGATGAGTCCTTCCCCATTGATGCCCAAACCTGCATGCCCAGTGGAGATGGCCACACGGTCAGGGAAGTAGACGAATTGAACAATGGCAGGCACAACAGATGTGCAGGGGTGGAAGCCACAGATGTGAAATTGCTAATGTAAGTAGGAAATCCCATTGCCAAATACTGAACACATGACACCCTCAGATGCTGCTATGGATGACATGGATACACCACAGGATAGGACACATTCCCCCTGGACCACATGGGTTCCTGCACAGTAACACTTCATTATCATGAGACCAAATATCACCATCACTGCAGCAAGGGCATGGTTAGCATCATCAACAACATGTACATCAGAAGCATAAGCACTAGAGAACAGAAAGTTGCTTTATTCAGCATATGTGTGTAATGAAAACTGAAAGTCCAGAAAAAACACAAAGGCCAATGGCCAGTCCATTGTCAAAGTCCAAACAGGGTGACAGTGGCAGATGTCACCCTACGCATGCCTGCACAAAACCAGGGACAATCCACTAGGAGGGGCAACCGGGGGGCAGGCCAGGCACCGCAGGGACAGGATCAGGGCTCACCAGGAGGAAGCAGGGAAGGGATGGTGGGTGCTGGAGAGCCACTGACAACTGCAGTGGAGGTGTCTGACATGGTGTGTGCCGGCACAACTGGGGGCATGACTCAGATGTTGTGGGTGCCGGCACGACTGCAGTGGACCCTGCAGATGGAGTGGACAGGTCCGCCACTGCAGTGCCCAAGTCAGACAGGGTGGTAGTGGACTCCACTGCAGTGCCTACCACCAGGGGAGGAGAATGGGGAACAGGCAAGGTGGGCTGGACAGAGGGGAGGACACCCTCACCACATCAGTGGCACAGACAAGCGCAGCGGGGGTGTGGTGCCGGGAGAGCAAGTGGCAGGGGGAGTAGGCCGGATCCTCTTGGGGATGGTTTATCTGTGGGTGGGGGAACCTGGGGCAGGGTGTGGTGGGGGCACCTGTGGAGTGGGGGCCTGAGGGATGGAGGAAGGAGACCTGGTGCCTGAGCTGCAGGGCGGCGGCGGGGTCTTGCTCTTACGACTCCGGGGGACTTGCAGGTGGGGGCCTCAGTCTGTCTGCGCCTGGGGGAGGGTGTCCGGGGGCGAGGGGCACTCTGCTCCGTGTGGGTGGGCTTCCTCTTCCCCCTGAATGCTGTATCAGCTGGATCGGAGGGGAAGAGGCCGAGGTCACTGAGGAAGAGCCGCTGGGTCTTTGGGGTTGCAGGTGCGGCAAGGGAGGGTGCTTTGGAGGGAGAGGCAACTGAGGACTGCGCAGTGCTCGTGGATGCGTGTGTGTGTTCCAGGGCCCCATCCCCTGTGAGTCTGGTTTCAGTCCCCTGACTGTGCGTGCGTGTGCATTTTGTTTGTGGCGTGTGTGTCTGTGTGCTGGACGTGTGTGTGCTGGTGTGTGCCTGTGCCGGTGTGTGTGTGCTTGGGACGGGTAAGGTGCTGGGGAGTGTGGATGGAGCAGAGGCAGGAGGGGTGAGGGACTGTCTGAGGAGGGACACTGCTGCCGTCAGGGAGGAGTCCATGGACCTATTGCCCCTCTGTAGGTCAGACATGCCCGATGAGATGCCCTCCATGAACGACACCAGCTGAGTCAACAGAGCGGTGTGCGCATGGAGGACACTCAGCATGGCTGTCTGCCCTACATGGAGCTGGCGAAGGAGGTACACAGACTCCTCACTCAGGGCAGCAGGGGACACAGGGGCAGGGGGTGCGGTGCCTGGCCCAAAGGAGACACGCTCCCGAACATGGGAGCCTCCACGGACCTGGGGAATGGGAGCCGATGGGAGGGCGGTGGTGGTGCTGGTGGTGGCGGGGACAGCAACACTAGCTGGGGTGTGGTGGCTGCTGACACCCGCCTCCATAAGGGAGTCATCCTCCCAGTTGCTCTGGTCCTCAGCTGAGGTGGATGGTGCTGAGGACTCCTCGGTGTGGCTCCCCTCGCCCTCCGTGCCACTGGGTCCCTCCGACCACTCCTCGGCTGCTGACCCTGTCTGGCTCTCCGGCTCCTCCTGGTCCGTGGAGCTGTCCCCTTCCGTGGCCGTGGATGTATCTGCAAACAATGGGGAAACAGACAGACATCAGTCACCTGCACCAAACGCACACACCACTGTGAGCACAGCACATTACAGAGCAAGCCCTGGCATCATTAGTTGTACATTGCTAAAAGTGCCCTAACTGAACAGGAGAAGCCAATTGTCAGTCTGATGCCAACCATGGCACTCACATCCCACATGGCCTTGCACCCATCTGTCTGGTGTCTGTTGGATAGCAACACCCCAGTGTGGACACATGCACCAACTACACAGTAGTTGGACAGTGCAGAGGACACGGTGTAGCATGTGGACATGCACACATCACAACTCTTGCCACTGAGTCAGTACAGGTTTCCGGATGAAAGGGATGCCCAGAGTCAAATAGGAAATGCATGTGATGCATACCAGCGACAGACACCATGATGCACCCATGTCCTGATAGCCATCGCCACAATGGTGTGCATGTAGCACATGTCACTCCCCTGCAGGATCACCAATAAGTAGACACATGCCATGGCGGAGGCATGACTGATAAGTCATACATCACTGTCTCAGTGATGTATGACTTGGCAGCCAGACAACAACACTCTGCACTGTGTCACAATAGTAGGTCATGGGGAATGCAAGTCCTGGAGCTGCACAAGTGCACATGTACATCCCCCACACAACACATCATCTTAACCCTCATCTGTCCAGGTCATACCGATTGGACATATGGGAGACCTGTGACACTACCCTCTGAACCTGAGCCCCTCACAATCTGCTGTGAATGGGAAACAGCTGCCTGAACTTCACATTCGCATACCCCAGTCTGCACGGGCAGCTGATCAAACACCTTGTGACACACAAGTATCGTCTCCTATGGTCACATCTCCAGTGGAATGCTGAGCCCCTACCGAGAAACACCCCAGCAGTCCTGGCAACAAATCCACAGCACACTGACACAGAGGCAGACACCTGAGGGGTCAAATCACTGCGCACAATGTGTCAGCTGATACACGGGAGTGGGAGTACAGAGTGCATTGCATGGCCTGGAGTAGGCATGACTGTCCTGCCCCACATGAATGAGGGATGAGCCCTGGACAGTGGATAGCTGGCTATGTATGTGTGACACACGTAATCTGCACACTCCTGGGGCCCAAACATTGTTCCCACCCGCTGCATGGGCGTGTGCCACATACCCCAGGCACATGTGGTGGCTCAGCAAGTGGACCGCATATCAAAGCAACACGCAGATTACATGTCCGAACACAGGCGTTGTGTGAACAATGGACCCACCCATGATGCCCACAACAGAGTTAGGGAAACAGATGCTGTCCCCCACCTTGATTGAAGCAAACTGCAAGGACACAGTCCCAAGTGACACAATTCCCTGAATGTAAGGGCCACACCTGCGTACCAGATGAGGAGTGAGCAGTGCACAATAGAGGGACATGGCTCCTGGACAACATGACTGCTGTACTGTGGCAGTTGAACCAGGCCAGAGGAGGGCACATAGCATGTAATACAGAGTTCACAGTGCAGTCTTTGACTCACCCCCTCCTTGCTGCTGTCTGGCCTTCAGCTGCCCATCCAGGTCTGGAAACACCACCGCCAGGATCTGGAGCATGTGGGGGGTCAGGGTCCGTGTTCCGCCCCTCCTGCGAGGAGGCGACAGCTTCAGCTGGACCCGTGCAATCCTCCGGGTCCAGCCCCGAAGGTCCTGCCACCTCTTCTGGCAGTTGCGGATCCGGCGCTTGTAGACCCCCACGGACCGGACAGCCCGGATGATGTCCTTCCAGATCTCCTGCTTCCGATGGGCATTAACCTGTCAGGATGACAAAGTGAAAAGGCCATTACTACACATGCAACATATCCGTGCATGACACAGTTGTATATACATGTCTCAATCACAGGGGCACATGATGTACACAGGCAGTGCAACGCTGCCCATGGACAGTTTGCCAGAAGTCACTACATGGTATCATTGCATGGGAAGTAAAACCTTGTTCAAATGCACTGTCACTGCACCATACCTGTCCAGTGCATGTCACTACACACTATGGGGGTGACAACTACTCAGTGAGACTGCTAGCCAGTGGCGTGCAGACTTTCAGCCTTGCTAGTCAGACAAAATGCACATTCAGAAAGGCAGTGCACAGAACACTCACCTGCTCCCCTGGTGTCCCATACAGCTTGCTGTACTGTGGAAGTAGGCTGTCCAGCAGGGCCTGGTTCTCCTCAAGGCTGAAGGCTGGGGCTCTCTCCACAGTACGTGCCATTGCAGGGTCCAGAGGGGGCAGAGACAGCAGCAGTGCAGTGGCAGATGTCGTCCTGGAGCATGTAGTGCAGGCAAGTGAGCTCTCAGGGGAACAGCCAGCAATATATATGTGCTGGAGAGGCAGATACTGTCCCATGTGTCCAAAGTGATAGGTCCAAGTCGTTTGCATCTTCTGAATCTGGCCAATCCATGGAATAGCAGCACCAATACACGCCCACAGCATCCTTCAAATCTTCAACTTCATGACATACATGATTTTGCAACATTGTTGTGGGTGACCAACTGAATTTCCAGCAACCGACTCGTTAGAATTTCGAAAACGCGTCCGTTGCCAGGCTAGGCCATTGTCAATGGGTGCGCACCGATCGGTCCATTGCTGATCAACGCGTACAGGGGTACAACGCGTACCGCGCACATTGAATGCAATGGGCCGGCCGGAGGCACCGATCGGTCCATTGCGGTACAACGCGTACAGGGGTACAACGCGTACCCGCACACATTGAATGCAATGGGCCGGCCGGGGCACCGATCGGTCCATTGCGGTACAACGCGTACAGGGGTACAACGCGTACCTGCACACATTGAATGCAATGGGCCGGCCGGGGCACCGATCGGTCCATTGCTGATCAACGCGTACAGGGGTACAACGCGTACCTGCACACATTGAATGCAATGGGCCGGCCGGGGGCACCGATCGGTCCATTGCTGATCAACACGTACAGGGGTACAACGCGTACCCGCACACATTGAATGCAATGGGCCGGCCGGGGCACCGATCGGTCCATTGCGGTACAACGCGTACAGGGGTACAACGCGTACCCGCACACATTGAATGCAATGGGCCGGCCGGGGGCACCGATCGGTCCATTGCGGTATCAACGCGTACAGGGGTACAACGCGTACCCGCACACATTGAATGCAATGGGCCGGCCGGGGGCACCGATCGGTCCATTGCGGTACAACGCGTACAGGGGTACAACGCGTACCCGCACACATTGAATGCAATGGGCCGGCCGGGGCACCGATCGGTCCATTGCGGTACAACGCGTACAGGGGTACAACGCGTACCTGCACACATTGAATGCAATGGGCCGGCCGGGGGCACCGATCGGTCCATTGCTGATCAACGCGAACAGGGGTACAACGCGTACCTGCGCACATTGAATGCAATGGGCCGGCCGGGGGCACCGATCGGTCCATTGCGGTACAACGCGTACAGGGGTACAACGCGTACCTGCACACATTGAATGCAATGGGCCGGCCGGGGGCACCAATCGGTCCATTGCTGATCAACGCGTACAGGGGTACAACGCGTACCCGCACACATTGAATGCAATGGGCCGGTTGGGGGCACCGATCGGTCCATTGCTGATCAACGCGTACAGGGGTACAACGCGTACCTGCACACATTGAATGCAATGGGCCGGCCGGGGGCACCGATCGGTCCATTGCTGTTCAACGCATCCCTGTACAAGTGACTGGCATATGTCACCATGCCTGTCTCAGATGAACATATGCCAGCCACAGATAGCTCCCAGGGAGTGAGGGGCACACCTATAACACGACAGCCTGTCCAAACTGTATCATAAGGCATGTAAGGCTGCATTTCCTATTGTGTGTATGTTGGTGTACATGTTGTCCTGTGGGTGTCACCTGGGGGCAGCCACCCCCAGGCTGTGCACGTGTTCATGGGGACAGGATCCTGGGTGTTACGTGTACATGACCACTGTGATGTGCAACTGTTCATATCTGTGCATGTGCCATGGTCACATTTCACGGTGGTGTATGTGTATGTGTATGTCACATACCCCGTGAGTCCCATGTGGGACGGTATGTTTGAGCCAGGGTGTCCCAGTGGCACAATAGTGATGGTCCTCCACAGTCTGTGTGCATGTAGTGTTTACAATGTCTCTGATTTCATGTGCACAATGGGAGACAGTCTCCACATCCACGTTGTGTGTGCATGGACTTTGATGTTGTGCGTGTGTGTGTCACAGACGTCCATGTCTGTCCTGCAGTGGCAAGTGGGACCACTACCTGTGGGGGTCATGGTTGTTTTGCTCTGGTGTATATCTGATACTCCATGTGTAGGAAGGTGGAATCTGACTATATGGTTGCCCCCACTTTTTTTATGGTGTTTTGCTGGTTTATGACTTAGTTGGACTGGGATCCTGCTATTCAGGGCCCCAGTCTATCTGCTTTCTCTGTAAAAAGGTTTCCATGTGCCTTAGGCACATCTCTGATTGGAATCTGGAGTGCCCTTATAAGTCCCTAGTATATGGTATACTATGTACCAAGGGCATAGGTACCTCGGTGACCATGTATTATGCCACCCCTGGAAGGCCATCCAAACTGACACCACAGGTCTGCTACTGCAGCCTGGGTAGGGTGGTGCATGCACCCCTTACTGTGATATATGTTACCTATATCACTAAATACATACACACATATAAACCTATAAGTCACTCCTAAGGCAGGCCTTATCAATCCTAAAGGCAGAGTGCATGGTTCCTATGTGAGAGGGTGCCCCTGCATGAGCAGGGCCCCTCTGCAGCGTTCGGAGACCATCTCTGATGCTGTTTGTAGTGCAGCCTGACCATATACTCTTAAGCGCATTATATCCTCGCGGTAAAATGCTAACTTTGGAATGGCTGCACCTAAACATGTCGTGTTTGGTGTCAAACATCTTGGAATACTACCCCCCGCCAATCCTGGCGGCGGGGGTAGCATTCCACCCTTCTAGAGGGAAAGACATGTTAACTCTGGCTTACCCGGTAACTTCTTTCTGAAGCCCTGGCATCACAAAATGGATGCTGCTGCCACAGACACAAGTCTGGCCTCCTGCTGCTGGGCGAAACTCCGGCAGGGAGGCCTGGACAATAGGTTTCCTGTTGCAGGGAGGTGTGACCACCTCCCCAGACAGGATAATGTGTATTGGGGCTGGGTGGGTGCACTCTTAGAGTGCTTTGAAGTCCTGCACTGGGGGAGCAAAAGGCTCCTCTGTGCATATGCCAGTTCAAACCAGCTCAGGGGCTACCTGCCCCTGATCTGGCGCAAAACTGGACAAAGGGAAGTGGGTGTAGCCACCCCCTCCCTTGACCCTCCCATAGGTGGGGTCATAGAGCTAGTCCATCCCCTCTTTTTAGTATAAGAGGGGGAACCTTGCCATTGCAGATTAGATTATACCTGGACGAAACTCTGACACTGAATCCTGGACCTTCGACGCTCTACGACAAGATTAGAGGACTGAAGAATCTCCCTTGGGGTCAAGGAGTGACTCCCCTGCTTGGCAGGCACCAAAGAAGCATCTGTCCGGTTCGCATTACTGAAGCTCCCGTCGGACGCCGAAGTCATCGCATCACCAGAGGTGGATTCTCAGACTTCCCCGAGGCTACCCTGAGTCCCCAGCAAAGCTGAGGCCCGTGGCTATCGTGGGTGACTTGAGACCGTGACCCCTGGACACCGAGCACATTTGCAAGTGCACCATCTTCTGGGTCTCCTAAGAAGTCGTGCTTCGGGCTCCGAGTAGCCCTAGCCTCCAGCACCACCGGCACCAAAGATCACTGGCCCCCACTCCACGAGTGTCCTGCAAGCCAGCTCCACGTGCGGCGTCACGAGGCTCCTTCGCGGTCGCTAGCCCGATGGCTAGTAGCCCTTAACGAAGGCCAATCTTTTCTTTACTTGGCATCCTGGTTGCTCCAGGCCTGCCCTCACTTACCCTCGCTGGGTGAGTTCCCCAGACCTTGCTGGTCTGCATAATCGACAATCTACATCTTACTCAAGACTTGCCGTTGCCAAGGCTTGTTGGGTCCAATCCGGTCGCCGACACCTCAGCACTCGACAGACATCGAGCACCAGCCCGAATCCTGCTCCTGGTCACCAACAACGCCTCCCGGACCTCGTGGCTGAAGAGTCAAGACGACCGTCACCGCACCTGAAGCACTCGACATCGGTGGGCATCTGTCCATCGCCTTCCTGGTCACTGGCTAGTGACCCAGACTCTGTCCCCTCTGCTTTCAGGTTCTTCAGAACTCCGATCCACTCTTGGATCCACCCGGACACTTTTCTCCTGGTCGCCAGCAGCACTTTGCAGCAGATCGCCATACGAAACGACGACGAAACCCGACCCCGAAAGGCACCTATGCACCCGGCTTCCCTGGGTGAGGTAACACGAGTACTCCGGTGCTCCCGTGGGTAGAGACTCTTCAAAGTCCTAGATCTCAAAGGGTTTTGTCCTAGACCTCTTTTAAGTGTCCCTTTCCTCTATTTTCCCGATCCCGACTTTCTCCATAGAAGTTAACGGCGTATCGCGGTTGTGTATTTACACTGCACGCGTCTCCCGTGGGTCCCCTGTGTCACTACCTTGGGTGGTTCCTTGTGGTCCAAGCACTTCTAGAGGCTCTAGGCCTAGTGTCTAGTTCAGTCGTGGTTCGCATACCACTTTATTGGTATATGGTTTGGTACGCCCCTAGGGCCCAAACGTGTATTTGTGCTATTACTGTGATTTAAGATCTTATAACCTATGTACTTCGAACTCTAGCCTCATAAAGAGACTAGAGGGGTGTGTTTAGTAATAAATACATATATTTTGAATATATACCTGGTGTGGTGCTCTTTCATTTGGTCACTCAAGAGATTATAGACTGGTAAAACAAGCTGCTTTACATTCCTTCAAGACTTAGCCTGAAGGCTGCTCTCCATAGCTACCACTAGGATAGCTTTCAATAAGGTTGTCTTTAACCTACCTACCATAAGAGTCGATTTGGACTGGTGCAAGGTGCCCACTATAATTAGTGGACAGCATATGCCAGGCCAACTTCTCACACCATGTAATGCCAGTGTCCATGTGGCAATACAGGGTCCCTGGGAATGTACCTGTCGTTGAGCTGTGATGCCTGGGGCACATCTGTCCTCACATGTCACTGTGGGGGGTGATTGTGACACGGCAGCAGGAGATGGGAACTGTGACACGGTCTCATGATATCCAATGGGCCAACCTGGGCCTTATTGATGCCACTTGTTGAACCGTGATGACAGATGTTGGCCATGTATGTACCATACATGTCCTTACGGAACTGCACACTTCATGTAGTTGTGCCTCATAATGATGTATGTTGTGATATTGAGTGTGTTCAATGCCGCATATGTGGGGTGACTGACAATCTTGCTTTCTTCTCCTCTGCACTGCAGGGCTCCTGCTGTCCATAGACCATTCCCAGACCTGGCAACGATGGTGGAACGGGACAGCATCCGACGGTACCGCTTCACCAGGCAGCTGATTGAGGATTTGGCAGTGCAGTTGGCCCCACATTTGCAGCCTGGCCGGCCGTATCCTACAGCGCTGACCCCCAAGGTGAAGGTGATGGCAGCCCTACACTTCTTTGCCACCGGTACCTTCCAACATACTGTGGCGACTGCTGGTGGGATGTCACAGACCATGTTGAGCCGTGTGCTCCGCGATGTTTTGGAGGCAATGTTGCTATTCCTGAACCGGTACATCTATTTCCCTAGACTGCAACGACTCACTGACGTGAAGAGTGACTTCTATGCCCTGGGGAGGATGCCGCATGTCATTGGCTCCATTGATGGGACACATGTGGCTTTGGTACCACCACAGGCCCAGGAGCAGGCCTACCGTAACCGCAAGCACTACCACTCGGTCAATGCACTGGTGGTGTGTCTTGCAGATATGACCATCACACACGTGTGTGCCCGTTTCCCTGGTTCAGCACACGATGCCTTTGTGATGAGGAGTAGTCGCATCCCCAGGATGATGGCACAGATGCAGAACCAGCGTGCCTGGCTTGTCGGTGTGTACTGACTTTGTGCCATTGTGTGTGATCTGATCTGTAGTATTCCGCCCACTTTTCCAAGTCAGCTAATGTGCACTTGTCTGTCCGTAGGTGACTCGGGATACCCCAACATGCCGTGGTTGCTGACACCCCTCAGGAACCCTGTGACACCAGCCCAGATGCGCTACAATGAGGCACATGGTCGGACCAGGAGAGTGATTGAGCGGACATTTGGTCTCCTGAAGAGCCGCTTCCGCTGCCTGGACAAGACAGGAGGGTCCCTCCCATATGCCCCAGCGAAAGTGTGCAAGATTATCATCGTCTGCTGCATGCTCCACAACCTGGCAGTGCGGAAGGAGTTGCCTCTCATCCAGGATGACAATGACCAACATCCGCCACCTGTGGAGGATCCTGGCCTGGACCACGATGCCAGTGATGATGATGATGATGAGGGTGATGTCCGCACACAGCTCATCACCAACTTCTTTAGCTGAATGTGAGTATCCTGAGGTGTCATGTCAATGATGTGAGTTGGCATGATATGTGTAGGTGGTGCTCTGGTGCTGTTGGAGTGTGTCCATGGGCTACTTGACTGGATGTGTGTAGCGATGTGTGCTTACAGGTGGTCTGTACTCCCCAACAGTGTTGACATGCTAACTTGGTTCTGGGTGGGTATCTTGTAACATGTATTGTGCATGAGTTTTGCTGTTCTGTCCTGTTCTCCATTGCTTTTGACTGTGTGTCATTTCTGTCCTTCACAGGGTACTTTCAGATTCGTTTGGTCAACTGTGTCCACCGACGACGTGATTGTACTTCCAGGGTGGTAGCTGTTGTGTCCCTACAGGTGATGTGCGCAACACCCATGGACTTCCTTCCTTCTACAGTTGTTGACTGTGTGCCCGCTGCCAGGTGGGATTACCTTGCATCTGTAGTGGTTACGACATGTTGCAACTGTGTAATAAACCTGTGCTTCACTTTGTGATGTGCGTTGTCTGTGGTCACACATTTGACTGCCATTTGCTTACTGCACCTGTGGGCTACTTGACTACAACTGGGAATAGGTGTGGTGTCTGTGCATTGCACCGTCTTCCCTGGCAACATCAGTGTAGGCAATGAGTCAGATGGCCTAGGTGTGTATGTGTTGTGTAGCCCTGGTGGTGTGTCTCCCTCATATGTGTCACATTGCCTTTACTCACATGCCTGTGTTGTACTTGCTGTTGCAGTTCGCATACACAGTGTAATTATGCAGTTCATCATCCCCATGACAGCACCCACGTTGGAATCACAACAGAGGCAAGTATGGTGTATTAGTGTGTTTATTGTGATACATTTGTGTGAATAGTGCATAGGATGGTTAGTGCTGTACATACATCTTGCAATCAGAAGTTCTTAGGTGAATTGAAAGTCCTGGTAGACAAAATCCCCAGTATCGGGGCCACAGTTGTCTGAGACATTGGTCCAACTTGTACTCCCCATGTAATGTGTGGGAGTTGTGTTGCCGTCAACAGGGTGAACAGTTTGTGCACAAAGGTGAACATCCAGAACAGGTTCAGGCTTCCTGGGAGTTGCAATTGGCCATCGGCCTCTCACTTGCCCCTCCTCGGACAACCCCTCTTCTTTGGGGGGGGCCCCTCAAGTACAGGCTGCTGTGGTGCAGGGGACTCTCCGCCAGAGTCATCCTCCCTCCCTGTGGCAGTTGCAGTTTGTTCAGCACCAGATGTTGTTGGCACACAGGGAGGTGTAGACTGGTTGTTGTTCATCTGGCGGAGGCATTGTAAAATGTCCCTGTGCACCGCCGTCATCTCTTGCAGTGCGTCCCACTTGGACTCCACGCGGGACATGTGTGAGTCCAAGCGGGCATGATGGGCAGCCTGCTGCTGTTTCATGTCTCTGAGGAGCCCCACTACCTGGCTGAGATCTCCGGTGCTGGACTGGTACGCATCGGCTATGCGTACCAGTTGTGGGTCATCATGCACACCAGCAACCTCTGCAAGCAGCGACCTCTGTCTCCCACCCCTCCCACCACCCCTGCCGACATGTGCAGTGCGTGCAGTGGCACGCACAGATGACCCTGGTCCCCCTTGGGGGTTGGTGGTGGTGGTGGTGTCCATGGCCCCACGTTGGTCCAGGGTCCCTGTGCTGGTGTTGCTCCTTGTTCTGTCCATGTCGGCAGGGATGGTATTTGTGGTGACAGTCGTTGGAGGGGTGGGTGCAGGGGGTGCAGCTGGTGGTCCTGCTGGTGCTGCAGCTAGTGGTCCTACTGGTGCTGCATGTTGACTTGCACCGGATGTGCCAGGTTGGTCTTCTTCGTCCGAGGAGGGCAGAGGCTGTACGACACCAGTGAGCTCCGCATCCTCTTAAGCCTGGGACTGGGACTCCTCAGCGTCTGCTGCTGTGTCCCCATCATCACCTGTTTTTGGGAGACACACACAATGTATGTTATGTTTCTGCAGGCATCAATGGTTGACACACCTGACAGTTGTGACTGTGCCTCTGGTTGCGGGCCTGTACATTGCATTGTCCTAAGTCGTCACAGTCAGGGGTTGATATTGGTGTAGCACATTGTCCTGCATTATTTGGGCATTCCTATGTATTTGTTGGGGTGTGAACATGGTCTGCATTGGTTGTATTTGGTTGACAGCCGGCCCTCCTTCCCACCCAGCCAGTCAGTTATCCCACCATGGACTGTGCTTGCATTGCAGGGAGTGGAAGTTGTCTTTCAGGATGTCAGTCAGTGGTGTCCTGCTGTTGGTTGTTGCACAGTTGCCAGCAGGGCCTTGTGCTCCCCACAGCAGTAGCCAGTGTCAGCCATCTTGTCAGTCCTTATCCACTCCCTGTGATGTGAGCATGGTTCAGGGTGGTGTTGATGGGACAGTTGTGGGGGTGAGCTATGTCTGTGACTATGACTCCCATCATGCTATTGCCTCCACCCCACTTCCCAGCATTCCCATACTTACTTGCTTTTGTGGGGAGTTCAGTGTGTGTGGGTGTGAGAGCAATGGCAAGATGGCTGACAGTGGTGTCCTGCTGTTGGTTGGTGTGAAGTTCCCAGCATGCCCTTGTGCTCCCCACAGCAGTAGCCAGTGTCAGCCATCTTGTCAGTCCTTATCCACTCCCTGTGATGTGAGCATGGTTCAGGGTGGTGTTGATGGGACAGTTGTGGGGGTGAGCTATGTCTGTGACTATGACTCCCATCATGCTATTGCCTCCACCCCACTTCCCAGCATTCCCATACTTACTTGCTTTTGTGGGGAGTTCAGTGTGTGTGGGTGGGAGAGCAATGGCAAGATGGCTGACAGTGGTGTCCTGCTGTTGGTTGGTGTGCAGTTCCCAGCATGCCCTTGTGCTCCCCACAGCAGTAGCCAGTGTCAGCCATCTTGTCAGTCCTTATCCACTCCCTGTGATGTGAGCATGGTTCAGGGTGGTGTTGATGGGACAGTTGTGGGGGTGAGCTATGTCTGTGACTATGACTCCCATCATGCTATTGCCTCCACCCCACTTCCCAGCATTCCCATACTTACTTGCTTTTGTGGGGAGTTCAGTGTGTGTGGGTGTGAGAGCAATGGCAAGATGGCTGACAGTGGTGTCCTGCTGTTGGTTGGTGTGCAGTTCCCAGCATGCCCTTGTGCTCCCCACAGCAGTAGCCAGTGTCAGCCATCTTGTCAGTCTTTATCCACTCCCTGTGATGTGAGCATGGTTCAGGGTGGTGTTGATCGGACAGTTGTGGGGGTGAGCTATGTCTGTGACTATGACTCCCATCATGCTATTGCCTCCACCCCACTTCCCAGCATTCCCATACTTACTTGCTTTTGTGGGGAGTTCAGTGTGTGTGGGTGTGAGAGCAATAGCAAGATGGCTGACAGTGGTGTCCTGCTGTTGGTTGGTGTGCAGTTCCCAGCATGCCCTTGTGCTTCCCACAGCAGTAGCCAGTGTCAGCCATCTTGTCAGTCCTTATCCACTCCCTGTGATGTGAGCATGGTTCAGGGTGGTGTTGATGGGACAGTTGTGGGGGTGAGCTATGTCTGTGACTATGACTCCCATCATGCTATTGCCTCCACCCCACTTCCCAGCATTCCCATACTTACTTGCTTTTGTGGGGAGTTCAGTGTGTGTGGGTGGGAGAGCAATGGCAAGATGGCTGACAGTGGTGTCCTGCTGTTGATTGGTGTGCAGTTCCCAGCATGCCCTTGTGCTCCCCACAGCAGTAGCCAGTGTCAGCCATCTTGTCAGTCCTTATCCACTCCCTGTGATGTGAGCATGGTTCAGGGTGGTGTTGATGGGACAGTTGTGGGGGTGAGCTATGTCTGTGACTATGACTCCCATCATGCTATTGCCTCCACCCCACTTCCCAGCATTCCCATACTTACTTGCTTTTGTGGGGAGTTCAGTGTGTGTGGGTGTGAGAGCAATGGCAAGATGGCTGACAGTGGTGTCCTGCTGTTGGTTGGTGTGCAGTTCCCAGCATGCCCTTGTGCTCCCCACGACACAGCAACAGTGTCAGACATCTTTGATGGGCCTTTCCACTCTCTGTGGGATGTGCATGCGTGAGTGTGAGCTTGCTGGGCCATGTGGTGGGGGATGTAGAGCTGTGCCTACGACTCCCATCATGCTATTGCCTCCACCCCCCTTCCCAGCATGCCCATGCTTCCTTCCTTTTGACTCTGCTTCCCTGTGGGGTGGGCTGCCTGTGCTGACAGGATGGCTGGGAGTGTTGTCCTGGCAGTTGTTTGGCTAAAAGTCCAAAGAGTGTCCCTGTGCTTCACACAACATAACCCAGGGTGGTGGTTCTTTGTGGGATCTTGAGTTAGGATGTGAGGCATTGCATTCTCCCAGGTGGGTTCTGTGGAGTATGTGTTGAGGGGGTGTGTGAGGGGAGGTGCTTGTGACTATGGTCAGTGCTGCAAGTCCTCCTTCCCACCCAGCCAGATATCCCACCATGGAACGTGCTTCCATTGCAGGGAGTGGAAGTTGTCCCTCAGGATGTCAGTCAGTGCTGTTGTGCTGTTTGTTGGTGCACAGTTGCCAGCAGGGCCTTGTGCTCCCCACAGCAGTAGCCAGTGTCAGCCATCTTGTGAGTCTTTATCCACTCCCTGTGATGTGAGCATGGTTCAGGGTGGTGTTGATGGGCCAGTTGTGAGGCTGAGCGATATCTGTGCCTACTACTCCCATCATGCTGTTGCCTCCACCCCCTTCCCAGCATGCCCATGCTTCCTTCCTTTTGACTCTGCTTCCCTGTGGGGTGGGCTGCCTGTGCTGACAGGATGGCTGAGAGTGTTGTCCTGGCAGTTGTTTGGCTAAAAGTCCAAAGAGTGTCCCTGTGCTTCACACAACATTACCCAGGGTGGAGGTTCTTTGTGGGATCTTGAGTTAGGATGTGAGGCATTGCATTCTCCCAGGTGGGTTCTGTGGAGTTTGTGTTGAGGGGGTGTGTGAGGGGAGGTGCTTGTGCGAGTCCTCCTTCCCACCCAGCCAGCCAGATATCCCACCATGGAACGTGCTTCCATTGCAGGGAGTGGAAGTTTTCTCTCAGGATGTCAGTCAGTGGTGTTGTGCTGTTGGTTGTTGCACAGTTGCCAGCAGGGCCTTGTGCTCCCCACAGCAGTAGCCAGTGTCAGCCATCTTGTGAGTCCTTTTCCACTCCCTGTGATGTGCGCATGGTTCATGGTGGTGTTGATGGGACAGTTGTGGGGGTGAGCAATATGTGTGACTACGACTCCCATGATGCTATTGGCTACACTGACTTGCCCAGTATACACAGAATTCCTTCCTTTCAGTGGTCTTCACTGTGTGTTGGTGTTGTAGTGGTGGCTACATGTCTGGATGTGTTTGTTAGTTCTATTTGTGCCACTGCCTAGCTGTAGTTGTAGTTGTGTTTGTACATGTGATGACACGGTTAAATGTAACTTTGAGATGGCATGTGTTGTGTTTATCTGACTGACATACACATTTTGGGATGATTCTGTTCTGGTTGCTGTGTAATTGCTATGAGTGCATGGTTTGACTCTCCCCTTGACAGTGATGTGTGTGTGTATTGTGGCAGAATATTGTGTACATTTGTTGTGTACTCACCAGGCTCTGGGATGTTCTCTAATCCATAGACGCTCACTGGCGGAAGGATGGCCCGCACCTTCTCCTCCCAGGGCCTGAGGTATACTGGCTTGGCAGGAGGGCCACTGCCGGTGTATTGGCTCAGGAGGTAGTCCTTCTTGAGCAGCTCCCGGACCCTCCTGCGCACGTCATACCACCTGTTCTGGATGTCAGTCTTTGTGCGCAGACATGGTGATTGTGCGTTCACCCTGTTGATGATCCTCTCCCACATCTTGGTTTTCTGGGAGATGGGGGTCTGTTGGACCAGTGTGCCAAACAGCTGTGGCTCTACCCTGAGGATCTCGTCTACCAGGACTTCCAATTCACAATCTAGGAACTTGTGATTCTTCTTGGGGGGCATGGTGATGGGTGGTGATGGTGAGTGATGTGTGTGTTGGTGTGCAGGTGAGGGTGTGTGAGTGTGTGTTTTGCTGGGTGTATGTGAGGTAGCTATTTGTTGGTGTGCTGATGGTGTGTGGCTTGTGTGAGGGATGAGCTGTGGGTGTGTGGTTGCTGTCTGTTGAGTGCTGGCAGTAGAATGGCATTTGCAAAGGATCATGGTTGGGATTTGTGTCCTTTATATGGGTGGAGTTGTGGGTGTGTCTTTGTTCTCTGTCCCCACCCCCCAGTATTTATTGGCTTTGTAATTGCTTGTTTGGCCTTTTTTTGTGTATTTTTCCTTAGTACTTTTTGTGCATGTTGGAAACGTTCTTGTGACCGAGTTGGACCCTGCATTTGTCTCGTACGGTCTTCTCCGTTTCGTTCACGCTGTGTTTGTGCAGTTTTCTATGCTGCGTACGCGTCGGTCGCGGTGTTTTGTGTTACTTCGGCTCTGTTTTGTATGCGTGTCGGTCGTACGGCTTGTCCTCCGTTCGACTCGGTCGTGGTTTTCGCGCCTTGCATCGTACTTTGCGGTTTGGAGTTCGCTTGTACGTTTCGGTTGGATTTGTTCCGGGTGCGTGTCGGTCGGTTCGATTCACGTGTTTTTCCGGCCGGATTGTTGTTTTCCGTGCGGCTCGGTCGTTCGGCTTGGGTTCAGTACGTGTCGGTCGGATTTTGCACGCCTTGCATCGTACTTGGCATGTCGGGCGCCACAGGTACGTGTCGGTCGGAATAAATTCCGGCTCCGAGTCGGTCGGTGCTTTTTCCGGGCCGAATCGGAATCGACCCCTCAGTTGTGCTGAATACGTCTGAGATGAGCTGCTTGAATTTTTGCGAGAAGTGAAATCTAACATTAAAGACATCAATGTAAAGACAGATGGAGACCTTTGCTCCTTGGATCCCGCTAATGTTTGCAGATATTATAACCACAAGTTCCAAGCCATGAAGTCTTTCATCTGCAACAAATCTAATCCTCCCCTTGATGAAGTTACTTATTTCTTTTGGTGAAACGAGTACCAAGCAGAGGTGTTCCTCATGCTGTTATGGATAAAAGATGCACCAAAGTTTGGAACAGACAGTGATGACTTTGTCTTGTCTTTCATACAACAGTCCGTGACAAGTGCCATTCCAAAAGATGGTGGTGATAGGAACTTGAGACACCAAGTTCTATTTTTTTTTTATTTTACGGAGTTTTATATAGCGTGAACTTGACCCGAAGGTATTGGGTATCAGAGCGCTTTACATAGCACCATTTGCTTTACATGAGGACACATTCATTTTTGTTAGGCACGGGGAGATTAAGTGATTTGCCCAGAATCACAGGATGTTCAGCGTCATTGCCGAGACTCGAACCCAGTTCCCCAGATTCGAGGTCGACCGCCCTAGCCGTTAGGCCAACTCCTCTCCCCATAAAATTCCAGCTAGAGCAGTACATAACAAGTTAGAATTAGTTTCAATTCCACAAGAACTTCAAGATTTAAATGTTTATGAATCAATTCTTATACAATGTATACATCTATGCTTTCAAACTCATAGATGTAGGAAGTATTGTCATCGAAAGTACAGATACAAAGGGAAATTTTACACGAGATGTTGATTTGAATTCCCACGACTTGTCATTTCTCAAGGGAGAGTGAACAGCTTTATGTCTGCAGTCTGACATACATTGACACAGAAAGCACCAAAAAACACATACAACCTGAGATGAACAGAGGCCTCCAAGTATATTAATGACTACAACAACCCTGTGATTCTGAAGAAGTGGAATGGAAATATTGATCTACAATTTGTTGCAGATAACTCCATTACTGTTGCTCGGTACATCACTTCATACATTACAAAATCAGATAAGACAGAGATGAAGGAAATGTGGGAGAAGATTTCTGGAGAAAAGACTCTATCACAGAAATTGTACAGCTTCAGCTTGAAAATGCTTTCCTATAGGGAGATGGGCTCCTATGAGTGTTGTGACCGGTTGTGCTCAGCTAGTTTGTTCTCAAGGTCAAGGGGAATTGTTTGGGTAAGTCTAGGTCTTACAAGTATGGAAAATAGGGTGTTAAAGTCTTTCTCAGAAATTCAGTATCTAGCAGAGTTTGATCCAGAAAGCAGAGATATTGTGAAGTCAAATATGTTGGATACGTACTATCCCAGAAAAAGTCAAAACCCGTACAACATGTGCTTATATGAAGTACTTCAACACTACAGATTCAAAAGGAATGTAACGGAAAACATAGAGGAAGGGAAATATGCAGTAGTTGGATGTGATGGTTGTTTGGTGAGACATTGCAAAGGAAACCTAATTAACTACAGAAAACTGAGTAGTCAAACTGCAGATAGAAGAAAGTTTTTCTATTTCGCTCTTCTGCAATGTTCAAACCTTGGCGTATTGAAGCAGAACTACTTGGAGACTACGACTGCTATGAAGACTCTTTCAGTGCTGTAAAAGATAGTATTTACTGTCCAGTCTTTTCAACCTACTTGCAAATGTTGAAAGATGAGATGGAACAGGAAGAAACCATTGCTGTTGAGGTAGCTAAAGAGAGTTCACAAAGCAGCCAACGTTTTGGACCATTGACTCAAGATCCACTTGGACAACCAGTTATTCAAAATGAAGCAGCCATAGCCATGTGTGAGGTGGAGACTGCAATGCAACAAGCAAGAAAGGAAACTGTTGATAGAATTAGTAGTACAACTGTACGACGAACAGAAATAAATTTATATTGAAGTAAAAGATAAAATAGAGCATGGATTTCTGCATGAGAAGAAAATATTTGTGAATGCTCTTCATTTAAAACAATACTGCTATACATCAGTGGTCAAGCTGGCACTGGCAAAGGTTTTCTAATTAAGGTGTGCACTGCTTATCTACAGAAGACTACAGAATCAAATTTATCATGTGTAGTAACAGCACCAACTGGATTAGCTGCACACAACATTAATGGAATCACTTTACACTGACTACTTATGCTGAGAACATGAGAATAAACTAGAATACCAGACGTTATCTTGTGAAGCTAGTCATAAGATGTCCAGAGTATTGAGGAAACTAAAGCTTTTGATCATCGATGAGGTGAGCATGGTTTCAAGCTTAATGCTTGCCTTACTACACTTAAGAATACAGCAGATTTTAAGAATTGAGTATGACGTGCTATTTGGAGGAAAACATTTAATTGTCTTTGGTGACCTACTGCAATTTACCCCATCAAAGGACAGCCTGTTTTCAAGACACTTCTCCATAATGAAACAAGAAATTTTTTGGGAAGTATTGGCAATGTAAATATTTGGCTAAACTTCAAATACAAGGAACTAGTGAAAATATGCATTAGGCATCCGATGTGGAATATGGAGAAATCCTAAAGGACATTAGAGTAGGAGTTCTGACAAAAGAGGGGAAACGTGCTTTGGAAAGTCGACTTACCAAGAAACTATTTTCCTCTAGCAACACAACAGCAGAACTAATGTACAATTTCATAGTGTGTTTAATGCCTACACTACAGGAGTGCTCCAAGTTCAACGAACAATTACCGAAACTGGAGAAAGAAGATATTTTAGAAATTACAGCTATTGATAAAATGGAGCACCAAGTAGTAACAATACTAACAAAATAAATGTCCTGAGCAATATTCCTATTTGCACCATCAATAAATCCACAATGGTCTTCTTCAGTGTTCTTCTCAAATTTATTTTTCAAATCAGATGAGTATTTCAGTTTTCATATTCGTTGTTTCCACAACTGATAGCCACACAAATGCCAACACGTGTTTCGTCTTATATGGGCTTTCACCCAAGACTTCCTCAGGGCTATAAATAAACAAATATAGAAGACCTCATTATACTCAAAATGAAACAAATTAACTATAATCATCACCACTAACACCCAAGATAGTGAAACAGCAGAAAAGTGAATAGAAAAGGATAAAGGAAAAACAAACCACCCTAACGTAAAATATTAAATCAACTTAACTACAAATTCCATGTGAAAAGGAAGGTAAAACCAAAAATAACACCCACAAGGCAAAGAGCATAACACAAAAAACAAAAGAAATAAATCATCAAAAGTGTATAAAGATCATAGAGAAATCAACACAGAAATAAACTAACCACTAATCCCATTGTGCAAATAAAGAGTTCGATGTGTCGCATAATAAGGACTCACCACGGTCACTTATTATCCAAATGAATTAGAAACCGGGATGTCTGCTATAAACGAGATACAGCACTTACAACAATTAAAAACCCTGCAATGAAACAAAATCAATGCAATATTTAATCATATTTAATAATTACCCCTAAATTGCAAACAACCAACTTTCAGTTACTGACCACGAATAAGAAAAAAGGAAGAAAAAAGACTCAGGCTTACCAAAAAGAAATATCATTCTTTTAGAAGCCATTCCAAACGTTCCAGCAGCGACAATCTTATCAGTATGTTGCAGACACGTAAAATATACAGTATTCTAAAACGCCAAAAATGCAAACTGTTACTTCATATGTATAAAATGCTCCTAAAATATCCTAACAGAGCCAAATGTTTTATACAATCCTAAAGCATCTGATATAAGACACTCAAAATTATTGGGATATAAAGTTAAGAACTTATCTAGCAACAAATATCTGCGCTAAATACTGCTATAGCGCAGAATTAGACATGTTACTTATAGTAATTACTAACGAATATTCACTGGCAATTCGTCTTTATCAGCCAGTATACTTCCATATCTAAGGTTCACCTTATATCTCACCGAGCCATATATATGCGTATTACTAATCCACTAAGACCCGCTACCGGCAACCAGTACTATTTTTTTTTTATTTTACGGAGTTTTATATAGCGTGAACTTGACCCGAAGGTATTGGGTATCAGAGCGCTTTACATAGCACCATTTGCTTTACATGAGGACACATTCATTTTTGTTAGGCACGGGGAGATTAAGTGATTTGCCCAGAATCACAGGATGTTCAGCGTCATTGCCGAGGCTCGAACCCAGTTCCCCAGATTCGAGGTCGACCGCCCTAGCCGTTAGGCCAACTCCTCTCCCCATAAAATTCCAGCTAGAGCAGTACATAACAAGTTAGAATTAGTTTCAATTCCACAAGAACTTCAAGATTTAAATGTTTATGAATCAATTCTTATACAATGTATACATCTATGCTTTCAAACTCATAGATGTAGGAAGTATTGTCATCGAAAATACAGATACAAAGGGAAATTTTACACGAGATGTTGATTTGAATTCCCACGACTTGTCATTTCTCAAGGGAGAGTGAACAGCTTTATGTCTGCAGTCTGACATACATTGACACAGAAAGCACCAAAAAACACATACTACCTGAGATGAACAGAGGCCTCCAAGTATATTAATGACTACAACAACCCTGTGATTCTGAAGAAGTGGAATGGAAATATTGATCTACAATTTGTTGCAGATAACTCCATTACTGTTGCTCGGTACATCACTTCATACATTACAAAATCAGATAAGACAGAGATGAAGGAAATGTGGGAGAAGATTTCTGGAGAAAAGACTCTATCACAGAAATTGTACAGCTTCAGCTTGAAAATGCTTTCCCATAGGGAGATGGGCTCCTATGAGTGTTGTGACCGGTTGAGCTCAGCTAGTTTGTTCTCAAGGTCAAGGGGAATTGTTTGGGTAAGTCTAGGTCTTACAAGTATGGAAAATAGGGTGTTAAAGTCTTTCTCAGAAATTCAGTATCTAGCAGAGTTTGATCCAGAAAGCAGAGATATTGTGAAGTCAAATATGTTGGATACGTACTATCCCAGAAAAAGTCAAAACCCGTACAACATGTGCTTATATGAAGTACTTCAACACTACAGATTCAAAAGGAATGTAACGGAAAACATAGAGGAAGGGAAATATGCAGTAGTTGGTTGTGATGGTTGTTTGGTGAGACATTGCAAAGGAAACCTAATTAACTACAGAAAACTGAGTAGTCAAACTGCAGATAGAAGAAAGTTTTTCTATTTCGCTCTTCTGCAATGTTCAAACCTTGGCGTATTGAAGCAGAACTACTTGGAGACTACGACTGCTATGAAGACTCTTTCAGTGCTGTAAAAGATAGTATTTACTGTCCAGTCTTTTCAACCTACTTGCAAATGTTGAAAGATGAGATGGAACAGGAAGAAACCATTGCTGTTGAGGTAGCTAAAGAGAGTTCACAAAGCAGCCAACGTTTTGGACCATTGACTCAAGATCCACTTGGACAACCAGTTATTCAAAATGAAGCAGCCATAGCCATGTGTGAGGTGGAGACTGCAATGCAACAAGCAAGAAAGGAAACTGTTGATAGAATTAGTAGTACAACTGTACGACGAACAGAAATAAATTTATATTGAAGTAAAAGATAAAATAGAGCATGGATTTCTGCATGAGAAGAAAATATTTGTGAATGCTCTTCATTTAAAACAATACTGCTATACATCAGTGGTCAAGCTGGCACTGGCAAAGGTTTTCTAATTAAGGTGTGCACTGCTTATCTACAGAAGACTACAGAATCAAATTTATCATGTGTAGTAACAGCACCAACTGGATTAGCTGCACACAACATTAATGGAATCACTTTACACTGACTACTTATGCTGAGAACATGAGAATAAACTAGAATACCAGACGTTATCTTGTGAAGCTAGTCATAAGATGTCCAGAGTATTGAGGAAACTGAAGCTTTTGATCATCGATGAGGTGAGCATGGTTTCAAGCTTAATGCTTGCCTTACTACACTTAAGAATACAGCAGATTTTAAGAATTGAGTATGACGTGCTATTTGGAGGAAAACATTTAATTGTCTTTGGTGACCTACTGCAATTTACCCCATCAAAGGACAGCCTGTTTTCAAGACACTTCTCCATAATGAAACAAGAAATTTTTGGGAAGTATTGGCAATGTAAATATTTGGCTAAACTTCAAATACAAGGAACTAGTGAAAATATGCATTAGGCATCCGATGTGGAATATGGAGAAATCCTAAAGGACATTAGAGTAGGAGTTCTGACAAAAGAGGGGAAACGTGCTTTGGAAAGTCAACTTACCAAGAAACTATTTTCCTCTAGCAACACAACAGCAGAACTAATGTACAATTTCATAGTGTGTTTAATGCCTACACTACAGGAGTGCTCCAAGTTCAACGAACAATTACCGAAACTGGAGAAAGAAGATATTTTAGAAATTACAGCTATTGATAAAATGGAGCACCAAGTAGTAACAATACTACTAACTGAGAAACTGCAAGTAAAACTGGATTCTTTGGAGAAGTGTTTACGCTTGTGTAAAAAGTGCCGAGTAATTTTGCGGCGTAATTTAAATGTGGAGGAAGGGTTAGTAAACGGTGCTATGGGCAAAGTTATTGATTTCATTAATTTTCCAAACAGGGATGAGGTTGCCATAAAATTTGATCAGATTGATGGCGTGAAGCAGATTGGCCAATATACTGAACGTTTGTTTGCTTGTAAAGGACTTATATGTTCGGCAGCAACAGTTTCCAGTATCTCTAGCATATGTTTTTTTATCTATAAATCTCAAGGTTTAACTGTAGACGTAGCATTTATTAATATCGGAAGTACAGTATTTAAAGAAGGTATGTAGCATTATCCCGAGTTAGAACATTGTCCGGTTTGTTATTAGTTGATTTTGATGATAAGAAAGTTAGTGCTAATGCAAGCTGTGTAAGAGAGTACAATCGGTTAAAAAATCTATACGCTCCTCATTTAGGTCAGTGTCCTATTTATAAAAAATGGCTAATCTATCCAAAACGGAAGCTTACAAAAGAGTCAACGGATGTTCAAGAAAAGAAAGGAAACAAGGAAAAGCTAGAAGACGTTAAGAAGAACAAAAGTGGAAAATTATGGTAATATTGTAGGATACCAGCTGGAAAACAGTTCAGGTGTCAACTGCCATGCAAATGTTATTCTCAATTTACTGTTTCATTTACCACATCTTGTAAATCAAATTCAACAAAACACAGAGAAGAGATTGTGTTCTGCACTGTATCATTTGCTCCATTTACTGAATGATGGAACTGTAATATATTCTGCTTCAGGCATTAGAGACCTTTTAGACATTTGTAGCAGATCACTAATATTTACTCTCAACACTCAACAAGACGCACACAAATTTATATTAGTCATCCTTGGAGTTTTAGAAGAAGAAGAAGGAAATAATAATGGCTTATTTGGACTGAGTTACAAATGGAACCATGACTGTGTGTGACTGCTCTTTCACATCCACTACTGAAAATAATTCTGAGCGATTTCTCTACTTAACATTACCGAATTTTAAAACTGTGACTTTTGACAGACTGGTCAAAAAGACTTGCCAAAATATGACCTGCCCAAATAGTAGATCAGATTGGATATCTACTTTGCAGATACAGAGAACTGGGAAATACATTATACTAATGCTGCAATGATGCAGAGCAGATGGATCTAAAATGGAATTTACAAATTTCAAAGCCGAGCAAATTTCAATTTCTGGAAGAACGTACAATACAGTCGCTATCATCTTTCATGAAGGACTTCATATAACTTCAGGACACTACACGATGTATTTAAGAAGTGTGAGTGGATGGATGGAATGCTATGACAGCAAGCTTACATTGAAACAAAAACTGCCTTTCAAACTTCCAAATTCATACCTCTTTTTTCTTCAACCAAAGTTCTAAGGGAAATTACAGTTTATAAAGTGTTATGCAGTGTTTATTCTTCATGGACCGTCAGTGTTTAAGGCATCATTCGGCCCACCAGGGGTGATTTCTTCAAAACAGTCTCCAAAATTCAAATATCATTTATATCTGTTTCAAATAATGGCCTACTTCCAACGTGATAACATTTAATTTTTTTCTGATATGTTTCTATAGATTAGTTTAGTAGCTGTAGCTAAAATAATTTATTGAATAGTTGTAGTGAGTGCAGTCTACAATCCAAATGATTGTTTTCACCCCGCTGTTCAAGGATGAAGCTTCATGCAGTACATCATTTATAGTGTACAAGTTTGAAAGCTGAGAACAGCAAAGAGGGAAAATTAGATATTTAAATAAAATGTATAATTGCTTTACAATGTTGTACCTGTGTGATGTGTTATTATTAACATGAACATTTTTATTGCAGAAATCTAAACTTTGCTATCCACATTTTTAACATGTAACAATAACTTATTTTTATGTTTTCTACCTTTTACCACAGATCATTGGAACCTTTTATTGCAGTCATTTAGGTGACTAAATACATCTTTACTCTTTATAAAACATCAAATGATACACGAAGGTAGAGATTGCTCCATACAGTGACAAACACTGATACACATAGTGACAGTGGTATACCCAACCTGACACTTATCTATACACTGACACATTCACACAGAGTGAAACACAGACTTGCAGACTCAGTAACATCCTCATGCACACACTCACACCCCCAGGTACACACTAAGTCATACAGTAAGACACCCAGGCTCAAACTGATGCATAGAGTAGCACATCCAGGCACACACAGATGTATACAGTGATACATCCAGGTAGACACTGTTCTATACATGAAAACATCCAAGCATACACTTATACACGCTGCCACACACTCATATATATATATATATATACTGACACATCTGCACACACACTAATACAGTTACAAAGTCACTTTCACACTCATACATACACCCAGACACCCGGGCGACACTCACATATGGGGACACAGCTGAGAAATGACACTGATGCATTTATGAATCACTCACTCTTACATACAGTCAGACACCACAAGACACACTCATAGATATACTGATGCAACCAAATACACACTAATACATTCATTGACATACTCAAACACTCACACATACATAGACTTCGACACCCCAGGACACACTCATACATATACTGACAGAGCCAAACCAACACTGATACATTTACTTAGTCACTCAAATAGACACTCATAGATACATTCAGACACCCTGGGATACACTGATACATATACTGACACACCGATGCACACACTGATACATTCACTGACATACTCAGAAAGGATTGTGCGGATATGTTTCCACATGCCTGACATTCCGTGGCTATATTTTTTTGCAGTCCCACAAGACAATTCCTTTCTGCAGAGGCTGCATTTCACAAATCTTGCAGAGACTTTCTTTTCACCACTGGGTATGGTGAAGAACTGCTATAACTCACTCGCCTTTCGCAATGTTGAAGGCATCTCTTCTTTTTCCTCTTCCTGTGGAATTACAACAGGTTCTGCAGGTGGAGGTGCAGCACTCCCTTCAGCCATTGTGAAACCACTGTTTATGGAAAATATCCAAAAAGATGTTTCTCTCAAAACAGCTAGAAGAATATTAACTGATTTAGGGAGTGGCCCTACTCAAAATTAGGTGTGGTTCAATATTAGCCAATGAAATAGCAGAATCTTCTTCTGGCATCGAGCGGAACCTCGGTTAAGGATCCGCAGATTCACGGGTCTACGCAAATCATAAAAACACCAATTTGTTAAAAAATTCAATATACAAGAGGAATTCCCACCTTCCAAATATGTCCAGCATTAAGCTATACTTACAAAGAGTGACTCCTATATACTATTTGACAAAACCATGGATTGGAACTGCGGGCTCGTCCCGATCACGTGATCGGAACAAAAACCAGAGGGTTTCGCCCGTCTGTGTTTGCGGTACAGCGGAGGAACAGCAAAACTCAAAAAATTGTTTAAAAAAAATAAAAATTCTTTCTTACCTCTCACAACAACTTATACAGTACTGCAGACACTAAGGAGCATAAGTACCTCTCCTATGTTCATCAGCAAATCACCTGAGCACCTTTATCCAAATAGGAGTCCACAGATTGCTGCAGCAATACCATTAGTACTCACACTGCTACTCACAGAGAGTCATACACCCACATAAACACTCAGAAACTCACTTCTTAAAGACTCATAGATTCACTCAAACAGAATTCAGCAACCTACACAACCACTAACACACCCACCTTCAAAGTTTTAAAGTTACTGTTAGGAAATCGAATTTAACAAATCTTAGAAATTTACTGAAAAAACAAAGGTTACAAGGACACTATAGTTAGGAAATAACATAAAAAAACTGAAATGTACTCAAAAAATGAAAAATTACAGGGATGTTAAAGTTAAGTAATAAAATTTAAAAAACCTTAGAAATTCACTTGAAAAACAAACATTACTGGGAAGTTATAGTTACCAAATAGCATTAAAAAACCTAAGAAATTTGCTTAAAAAACCAAAGGCTACAGTGATGTTATAGTTAGGAACTAGAATTTAAAAAACCTTAAAAATTCACTGAAAAAAACAAAGGTTACAGGGACATTATAGTTAGGCTCAGATTTCACATGTACAAAACCATAGAAATGCAGCAGTTATAGTTTCCTGAGCTAACTATAACTTACGCCCCCGCAATGCACTGCTTATGACCTCATGTTTTACATCTCTCATGACATGGTCAGTGACATCACTGATGACATCACTGATGACATCACTGATGACATCATCCAGTGAGCATATGTATTTCGTAAATGTTTCGGAGACTTAAAGATATATACTAGGCTACTGCATAAGTTAAATTACTATTCTTTTTGTACTATTGAGTGATACTATTTCTAACGGCGTGGAGAAGTGGCGTGGTCTGTTTTTCTTGAACAAAGAAATGCTGGTATTTGCAACGTCTCCCGGAATGCCAGCATCTTTCTCAGCGGCTGCCGTAATTGTTCAAGTAATATATATATATGTCCCCACAGTCCCAGGTCCAAGTAAATAAATTACCTCTGATGCTTGGGGGTCCAGACTACAATTATAAAAGACCTCCTTTGTGTTGCTGTCAGCTTCCAGCCTAAAACTGATATCTTGTGTAAACTTCTCATGAATTGCATTAGTCAACAAAACATCAAGGGCAGCGTGTGAATCAGCCCTGCTCTCCTGGTGAACAAATCATCCTCTCTCGTCCGCGTCTACGCACGAGAGAGGATGAAACAAATTGTTTCGGAGACGCGTACCAGTGGGATATTAGATTTACATCACGCAACCCTTTTGGCTATAGGTCAGACTTTTGGCTGACATCATTTCCTGTCTTTCAGTTTGAAGATGGCGGCTTTATTATTGAGGTGACTTTATTAGTATATGTGAGGGTGTGCATAGTGTCAAGTAGCAAAGACGGGAGGGGCCAGGCGTTAATGCAATTATTTTCAGAGGTGTACAGGAGAGATCACAGGAGTTCTACTAGATGTTGGTAGGGCCTGCACTTCCGGTACCCTATGTCCTTCTTAGATTAATCGTACAAACCATGCAATAAGTTTGGAGCCTTGTTGACTGGATTTAAGTGGTTGGTTCAACACGGGAATAATGGGAGTGGTATTGGAGAGCTTGATGTGGGCTGTGGAGCCTGCCGTTGTCCAAGTGATGTGCGGTACAGTAGTACTTAGCAGGCATCTAGTGATACACCAGATCATAAAGTTACCTCATGTAGTGTTCCAGTCACTAGGCTAATCAATCTGTGTTTCTTAGCTTTTGGGCAGTTGCAGTTCTGCTTTCTCATTAAAAATACACAACTTCAAGTATCAGATTGCACAGACAAATGCTGGTTTAAATGAACCGGTATGATACAACTTGACCTTATGAAGGTCACTGTTGTAGTTGCCATTAGGTAGGGCTTTATTCCATTGACAGGCAACGTGGGAATACTATGGATGGACCAGCAGTGCTGGAAAACACAGGGGATCCAGCAGCTGTCCTTGAGACAGATCCGGCCAAACCCCTGGAAATCTGCTGACTATGTCTCAATGCTGACATTGCGGAGTGCAGAAAACTCTGCTCCGCATAGTGCAGCGGAGTTTTTTCCTACTCGCGTTCGCCAACGGTAAGTTGGCGAGCGCGAGCTGCCAATCGGGTAGAATTTCTAATTGAGCGGCAGGAAGATCAGCGCGAATGGCTGTTTGCGCTGCACTCCGCCACTTGCGGAACTCCGCAGAGTTTTTTTGTCACTTCGCAGAGTTCCGCATTGCGGAACTCCCCGAACTCCACCCAGGCCTAATCAGGACATATTCAGCAGTGCAGCACTTTGTGTGCTTTGCATTCCTCAAATCTACCTGCAGGGGGGCGTCTTAATTTCAGTTCCAGCTGAGCCGCACATAACTCAATTTAAAGGGTCATCAGCACTTCTTTTATTTGAGTCTCTTCCATGATAGGGGCTCGCTGGAGCTTTAACAGGAATCACAATCAGCTTGTCACTTTACACGTACTCAAGATAAATTATGATTTTGGGGGCAAGTTTTGAGTTTTTTAAGTTTTGTATGTAGTGATTTCACATACTGTAAGAGTGACCGATAACCCTTTATAAAGCACTTTCTAACAAGTCGTTATAACAGCACAAACGAACCCTTTTAAGCAGCTTTGGAATAACAAAACATTGAGGAAAAAAGCAGTGGGACTCTAATCTTATCCTTTGCTGTTTGCATGTAACTCATTGATACCAGCATATAACTCAAAATGCTATTTTAAAAGGATTGTAACTTGCGCCAGACCAGATTTTCTGCAAGAGAGGTAGTAACCCACTGAACTGTCTGCATAAAATACAAAACTATGCTTTTTAGCAGGCATATTATCCCTCTATTCAATTTTATGATATCAAAGCTGTGACTAAACTACATACAGATCTCTCCACAATTGCATTTAACTCCAGATTTATTTTACCCCTCTTGACCACACAACTTGATGGGTACACAAAGATCTCAGTGTGTTTGCGAATATTAGGTAAGCTGACACAGATTTGCCGTCACAATTATTACTGAAAGCTTTAACAGGATAGTCTTACAAGAATGTGCCATGTTTGACAATTTTGACTTCTTTTTTCCTCTGACAACTATATTGAGCCTAATGCTTTTTCAAAGTGGAGTTGGCCAGTTCATGTTTCTGCCTACAGATGCACCAGTTTTAGCACTCTAAAGGCAATTGGTCGGAGAAAGTTTATGGCACTGGTATACTTTTATATTGCATTGTTTTATTGTGCATAATACTTCCAATTATGTAGCCTCTCGAGAGCCTTCTGCAAACTTTTTGGTTTTAGTTTCCATATGGTAGAACACCTGCTAACATTTGCTGGGGGTGTAATCGGATGCAGTTATCCCTAGTACCGGTGTCTTAATAAGTTGTCATTGCTTGGTAGCGCCTCATAAACGTCCGGAAGTGTGGTACTGGGGTGTAAATATTGATTTAAAGTGTTTTACTGGCAGCAAGTTCGAAATGTCAGGTCTTAATCTTGGAGGCTGGTTGTAGGGGTAGAACATTAACCTCAAACAGCACAGGCATTGTTCATAATAAAATCAGTGTTGAGGCAATGTTATCATTTCTAAGAGAACGATGAGACTTTGTTTGCTATTAAAAATAATTTGCTTAGTAATATAGAGTATAGCCCCATATCCTAGAGCCTGCATCAGGGCCATCGGATACTGTTTAGGTCGACACTATACTCCCTGCATTACACTCCACTCCATTACACTCCACAACACTCCACAACACTACACGCCACTCCATAACACACCATACCGCTCACCTCAACCCTGCACCACTCTACACCACGCCACATCACTCCATATCACCACACTCTACTCCACTTTAGAATGCTTCAATCCACACCCCTTTACACCTGTAACTTTTAGCCATACTGAATAGCAGTCACACTAGTGTACAACATGGCTAAAACATATTGCAAAAGCCATAGGCGAGAACTAATGGCTATGCCAGTGCTTGTTTTTATTTTCTGTTTGGGTAGGTAAAAGGCACGAACTGCTGATCCTGGCTTGTATTTGTATGGCAGAGGGGATGATACTGCTATGGGTGTCAGATTTTTTATTTGTGTTTGGGACAGGGGAGGGAAAGAGTCCGGACAAGAGTGGTCGTAGAGAGTGGCAAGAAGCCAGGTATTGTATTTTTATATCTGCGTGTCAGAGAGGAGAAAATCGCCTGGAGGTGCCAGAGGTGGGTGAAAGGACACCCAGTATATGTAATTTGTTATCTAATGCACAGTGGAGGGAGCCACAGGTGGTGATGTCATGCAGTGCATGGCTCCAGTATGATGTCTCCACCTGTGCAAAACTGATCTCAGCAGAAGAGGGTTGGGGGCAGGGGCAAACTATAAATAAGAAATAGCTGATGCTGGGCAGTCATGGCTCCTACAGGTAAGCTCGGTGGGGCAGGGCGGGGGGATGTTTACAGACGACGGAATAGGGGAAATTAATTAAATAAATAAATCCTATTCTGTTGTCTGTCGACACCCCTCGCCCTGCCCCGCCCCACCGGGCTTACCTACAGGAGCCGCTACTGATGTTGGGTAGCAGTCAGCAATTTTCTTTTCCATCTTTCATTGTCTAACCAACCATGATTCTAGCTATAATTCAATAAATAAAAGTCTTAACCCAGACCAAGTTTTATTGAAAAGACATCCATTTAATAAGGAAAATGCTCCATAAGTTATGCAATAGGGATATATAATTTACATTTTTTTAGGCTAACAAAATTAGACTCAATAGAAATCAGTCTGAAAAGGGTATTCATTCATAGTGGGGCCACTGGAGTTATACACTATTTGATGGCCAAACTATGTAGCCCGTTGTTTTGTTTGCTGCCTGTGGAGCGGACTTCGAACGCCAGCTTTCCTGCAGCCCGAGTGCCGCCAACGTGACGTGACCGGCTACATGCGTCCAGAGGCGCTGATAAGGGGGCAAGGGCTTCCCGCAGCGTGGGAGCCCGTTGTTTTGTTTGCTGCCTGTGGAGAGGACTTCGAACCCCAGCTTTCCTGCAGGCCGAGTGCCGCCAACGTGACGTGACCGGCATGACCGGCTGCACGCGCCCGAAGGTGCTGATAAGGGGCCAGGGCTTCCCGCAGCGCGGAGCCCGTTGTTTTGTTTGCTGCCTGTGGGGAGGACTTCAAACCCCAGCTTTCCTGCAGCCCGAGTGCTGCCAACGTGGCGTGACCGGCGTGACCGGCTGCACGCGCCCGGAGGCGCTGATAAGGGGCAAGGGCTTCCTGCAGTGCTGGAGCCCGTTCTTTTGTTTGCTGCCTGTGGGGAGGACTTCAAACCCCAGCTTTCCTGCGGCCCAAGTGCCGACAACGTGACGTCACCGGCGTGACCGGCTGCACGCGCCCGGAGTCGCTGATAAGGGGCTAGGGCTTCCTGCAGCGCGGGAGCCCGTTGTTTTGTTTGCTGCCTGTGGGGAGGACTTCAAACCCCAACTTTTCTGCGGCCCGAGTGCCGCCAATGTGACGTGACCGGCCACACGCGCCCGGAGGCGTTGATAAGGGGCGAGGGCTTCCCGCAGTGCGGGAGCCCATTGTTTTGTTTGCTGCCTTTGGGGAGGACTTCAAACCCCAACTTTCCTGCGGCCCGAGTGCCGCCAAGGTGACGTGACCGGCGTGACTGGCTGCACGCGCCCAGAGGCGCTGATAAGGGGCCAGAGCTTGCCGCAGCGTGGGAGCCCGTTGTTTTGTTTGCAGCCTGTGGGGAGGACTTCAAACCCCAGCTTTCCTGCGGCCCGAGTGCCGCCAACGTGACGTGACCAGCGTGACTGGCTGCACGCGCCCGGAGGCGCTGATAAGGGGCCAGAGCTTCCCGCAGCATGGGAGCCCGTTTGTTTGTTTGCTGCCTGTGGGGAGGACTTCAAACCCCAGCTTTCCTGCGGCCTGAGTGCCGCCAACGTGACGTGACCGGCTTCACGCGCCCGGAGGCGCTGATAAGGGGCGAGGGCTTCTCGCAGCGTGGGAGCTAGTTGTTTTGTTTGCTGCCTGTGGGGAGGACTTCAAACCTCAGCTTTCCTGCGGCCCGAGTGCCGCCAGCGCGACGTGACCGGCGTGACTGGCTGCACGGGCCCGGAGGCGCTGATAAGGGGCCGGAGCTTCCCGCAGCGCGGGAGCCCGTTGTTTTGTTTGCTGCCTGTGGGGAGGACTTCAAACCCCAGCTTTCCTGCGGCCCGAGTGCCGCCAACGTGACGTGACAGGCTGCACGCGCCCAGAGGTGCTTATAAGGGGCCAGGGCTTCCAGCAGCACGGGAGCCCGTTGTTTTGTTTGCTGCCTGTGAGGAGGACTTCAAACCCCAGCTTTCCTGCAGCCCAAGTGCCACCAACGTGACATGACCGGCTGCACGCGTCCTGAGGCGCTGATAAGGGGCCAGGGCTTCCCGCAGCACGAGACGGGCGCGGGGTGTGCCCGGGCCAAGGTGGGGCCACTGGAGTTAAACACTATTTGATGGCCAAACTATGTAGCCCGTTGTTTTGTTTGCTGCCTGTGGAGCGGACTTCGAACGCCAGCTTTCCTGCAGCCCGAGTGCCGCCAACGTGACGTGACCGGCTACATGCGTCCAGAGGCGCTGATAAGGGGGCAAGGGCTTCCCGCAGCGTGGGAGCCCGTTGTTTTGTTTGCTGCCTGTGGAGAGGACTTCGAACCCCAGCTTTCCTGCAGGCCGAGTGCCGCCAACGTGACGTGACCGGCATGACCGGCTGCAGGCGCCCGAAGGTGCTGATAAGGGGCCAGGGCTTCCCGCAGCGCGGGAGCCCGTTGTTTTGTTTGCTGCCTGTGGGGAGGACTTCAAACCCCAGCTTTCCTGCAGCCCGAGTGCTGCCAACGTGACGTGACCGGCGTGACCGGCTGCACGCGCCCGGAGGCGCTGATAAGGGGCAAGGGCTTCCTGCAGTGCTGGAGCCCGTTCTTTTGTTTGCTGCCTGTGGGGAGGACTTCAAACCCCAGCTTTCCTGCGGCCCAAGTGCCGACAACGTGACGTCACCGGCGTGACCGGCTGCACGCGCCCGGAGTCGCTGATAAGGGGCTAGGGCTTCCCGCAGCGCGGGAGCCCGTTGTTTTGTTTGCTGCCTGTGGGGAGGACTTCAAACCCCAACTTTTCTGCGGCCCGAGTGCCGCCAATGTGACGTGACCGGCCACACGCGCCCGGAGGCGTTGATAAGGGGCGAGGGCTTCCCGCAGTGCGGGAGCCCATTGTTTTGTTTGCTGCCTTTGGGGAGGACTTCAAACCCCAACTTTCCTGCGGCCCGAGTGCCGCCAAGGTGACGTGACCGGCGTGACTGGCGGCACGCGCCCAGAGGCGCTGATAAGGGGCCAGAGCTTGCCGCAGCGTGGGAGCCCGTTGTTTTGTTTGCAGCCTGTGGGGAGGACTTCAAACCCCAGCTTTCCTGCGGCCCGAGTGCCGCCAACGTGACGTGACCAGCGTGACTGGCTGCACGCGCCCGGAGGCGCTGATAAGGGGCCAGAGCTTCCCGCAGCACGGGAGCCCGTTTGTTTGTTTGCTGCCTGTGGGGAGGACTTCAAACCCCAGCTTTCCTGCGGCCTGAGTGCCGCCAACGTGACGTGACCGGCTGCACGCGCCCGGAGGCGCTGATAAGGGGCGAGGGCGTCCCGCAGCGTGGGAGCTAGTTGTTTTGTTTGCTGCCTGTGGGGAGTACTTCAAACCTCAGCTTTCCTGCGGCCCGAGTGCCGCCAGCGCGACGTGACCGGCGTGACTGGCTGCACGGGCCCGGAGGCGCTGATAAGGGGCCGGAGCTTCCCGCAGCGCGGGAGCCCGTTGTTTTGTTTGCTGCCTGTGGGGAGGACTTCAAACCCCAGCTTTCCTGCAGCCCGAGTGCCGCCAACGTGAAGTGACCGGCTGCACGCGCACGGAGGCACTGATAAGGGGCTAGGGCTTTCCGCAGCACGGGAGCCCGTTGTTTTGTTTGCTGCCTATGGTGAGGACTTCAAACCCCAGCTTTTCTGCAGCCCGAGTGCTGCCAACATGACGTGACCGGCTGCATGCGCCCCGAGGTGCTGATAATGGGCCAGGGCTTCTCGCAGCATGGGAGCCCGTTGTTTTGTTTGTTGCCTGTGGAGAGGACTTCAAACCCCAGCTTTCCTGCGGCCCGAGTGCCGCCAACGTGACGTGTCCGGCGTGACCGGCTGCACGCGCCCGGAAGCGCTGATAAGGGGCCAGGGCTTCCCGCAGCACAGGAGCCCGTTGTTTTGTTTGCTGCCTGTGGAGAGGACTTCAAACCCCAAATTTCCTGCGGCCCGAGTGCCGCCAACTTGCCGTGACCAGCTGCACGCGCCCATAGGCGCTGATAAGGGGCCAGGGCTTCCCGCAGCGCTGGAGCCCATTGTTTTGTTTGCTGCCTGTGGGGAGGACTTCAAACCCCAGCTTTCCTGCGGCCTGAGTGCCACCAACTTGACGTGACCGCTGCACGCGCCTGTAGGCGCTGATAAGGGGCCAGGGCTTTCCGCAGCGCTGGAGTCCGTTATTTTTTTTGCTGCCTGTGGGGAGGACTTCAAACCCCAGCTTTCCTGAGGCCTCAGTGCCACCAACGTGACGAGATCAGCCGCACGCGCCCGGAGGCGCTGATAAGGGGCGAGGGCTTCTCGCAGCGTGGGAGCTCGTTGTTTTGTTTGCTGCCTGTGGGAGGACTTCAAACCTCAGCTTTCCTGCGGCCCGAGTGCCGCCAGCGCGACGTGACCGGCGTGACTGGCTGCACGGGCCCGGAGGCGCTGATAAGGGGCCGGGGCTTCCCGCAGCGCGGGAGCCCGTTGTTTTGTTTGCTGCCTGTGGGGAGGACTTCAAACCCCAGCTTTCCTGCGGCCCGAGTGCCGCCAACGTGACGTGACAGGCTGCACGCGCCCAGAGGTGCTTATAAGGGGCCAGGGCTTCCAGCAGCACGGGAGCCCGTTGTTTTGTTTGCTGCCTGTGAGGAGGACTTCAAACCCCAGCTTTCCTGCAGCCCAAGTGCCACCAACGTGACATGACCGGCTGCACGCGTCCTGAGGCGCTGATAAGGGGCCAGGGCTTCCCGCAGCACGAGACGGGCGCGGGGTGTGCCCGGGCCAAGGGTGGGCCAGTCTGTGCCCGTCTGCGGCCGGACAAGGCTTGGCTGGGCCACCCCTCTTGGCTCAACGGAAAGGAAAGAAAACAAGCATTGGCATAGCCAATAGGTCTCGCTTTTGGGACCTTATAAGTATTTAGTTATGCAGCACAATATCCTTGGTGCAACAACATTAACTTTTGCATGGTTAAACACTTATAAGGTCCCAAAGGCGAGACCTATTGGCTATGCCAATGCTTGTTACCAATTCTGTTCAGCATTACCAAAAGCATTGGCAAAGCCAGTAGACCCCAAGGGTGAGACCTACTGGCTGTACCAATGCTTTGTTATTTATTTAGCATAGCGCGTTTAGTCAACTTTCATTTTACCTTTGTCTGGCATTATTTTCTTTCATGCCACATTATTTTGCTCTTGAGATGAGCTAAGAGTGACACTGTGCTGTGAGGTGTCCTTAACATTTAACGCGGGAGAGGGTGCTCCAAGTCGCCACTGTCACTGAATGAATAAAATTGTGTATCATGGAATGCTGTGGGAATCTACTTCATGGAGTGAGAGTCTGATCTAATAAGTGAGCATGTGCTTCACAGAGCAACACACCAGGTGAGTGAGATTGTGCTTCATGGAGGGAGACGCACCCAGGTGAATAAAATTATGTGTCAAAGAATGAGACTCACACCTAATGAGTGGGATTGTGCATCACTGAGTAAGACTTCGGTCTAATGAGTGAGATTCTGCTTCATAAAGTGAGACACACTCAGAGGAGTGACATAATCCTTCACAGAGTGAGAATCTCTCTTAATGAGTGAGTGTGGTTAATGAAGTGAGACACACCAAATGAGTGGGATTGCGTGTCACTGAGTGAGACTCCGATCTAATGAGTGAGGTTCTGTTTCATAAAGTGAAATAAGTGAGCCTGGGCTCATAAAAGGGTAAAGCTAGCCACAATCCATTAGCTTGCTCCAAGGTGTGAGGTTCCTATCCGCGGAGAGAGAGACTATTCCAGTGTGACACCTGCTGATAGAGTGAGGGTGCTCCCCGGCAGTCTTGAGGTGTTTCCGGAAACTGTACAGTTTGACCGGCCCACTTACACAGCGTGGGGTTCAGGGTGAGGTGAAGCCCTGGGTGTGTCTCTAGTCGCCTCAACCCGTTTCCTCCCGTGTCCCCATGCCTCATCACCCCGCCCTTCCAGTGCTGCAAGGCCTGTCTTGTGAAAGAGGATGTTTGTGAGGAAGCAGACCTTGTGATAGTGTCAGGCGGTGGAAAGTAGAGATAGTGAGTCTGTGTGCTTGTGGGGCACAGTGCCCGCGGAGCTACACGGGTCGAGCGCTGCCTCCATGCCATCACCGACAGCGCTGCCGCCCTGGCCTGAAGCACCTGCTGCCTCTCTAGTGTGGGAACCAGACCGAGCTCTGCCAATGCACCTCAGCCTGGACCTTCGTCAACCCTTGTAATTCAAGCGTGCCAGGCAACTCCACCAAGCCCTTTGGCATTCCCTGCGTTTCTAGTTCTGAGACCACACACTTTAATAAAACCCTTTAACGTCCCCACTTTATAGCACTGATACACAAAAGTGACACTACTCCAGCTGTACCAGTGTTGAGAACCACGCAGAGCCTCGCCTGGGAACCTGCACTCCTGCCACTCTGTTATTGAGCCACAGAAAGCCAGTGTCAGGGGGCACCGCAATCTCCGCTGCACAGGAACCCACATAGATCCTCCTCGGTGCCCCTGCCGCTGTTCTAGTTCTTTCGCACAGATCTGTCGGTGCTCTTCACTAGTCCCTACTCTTGCACTACAAATACACCGAGACTGGCAATGCGTCTCAAACCTAACATTCGGTACTCCCAGAGCCCCAGCTCTGCCAGTGCACCTCCACCCTCACCTTCAGCCCCTCCTGCTGTTTCACCACGAGGCTGTCATTCACCAGCCCCTTACTCCAGCACTGGGGACTCAAGTAGCTCTGAGAGCGCACCTCAGTCATGCCCTTCAGCGACCCAGGACTGAAGCACGACGCACACATCTGACAGTGCACGTCACGGCTGCCACGCAGTTCTCGTGTGGTCCTCAGAGTACACGGTGCGTGCCGAGGGACGCCAGTTGCTTAGTTCTGTTGCAGTATCTGCACGTTGTGTGACGCTTGAGGTTCAGAGGGAGAGCCGAAAGGAGGGGGTGAAAGTCTGTTGTCCTTGTTCTGGGCTGTTTGCTGCAGTGTTTTACCTCAGATGCTGCGCACAGAATACCCAATACAGAACGGAGCGGTAAGGGTTAACCCTGCAGTGCCGGCTTCCTCTCGCTGCTCCCATTGGACGTCAGTTTCCGGGGAGGGTTTAAATTGAGCAATCGGTTCTCACACTGCAGAGGGTGATGTAATGGGATGGGAACCCAGGACCCTGACATCATCACCGAGGAGCAGCACATGTGTCCCGAGCGGGGACCGGGAGACCCTCGGGCTGCTGGGCAGATGGATGTAAACAGACTTATCGGGCGCACAGGGGAGCAGGCAGACGTACGCAGACAAATCAATAACGAACACGCATGCAAGCCCACTCTTTGTAGTCCCGTCTGCACATTTCTGCGTGTGTGCCTGTCTGTCCACCAGCCTGCCATGTACTTGGGTTAGTAGATGTTCTGCCAGATATGCCTGAATATTAAAATAGACGCAGCATGTCTACATCTAACCACATTAATTAAACCATTTTAACGCAGAGTAAGTACACTTAGTGCAAAAAAAACAAGCACGGAGGAGCGGGGCGAGCGAGCGCGGCAGCCTGCAAAGCAGTCCCAAAACGCTCGTGCGTCGTGGCTGGCCTTTGGATGAGTACGCGCGGCAGACATGTGTTTCCACTTATCGCGCCCGCGTCTGGGCACGATAATTGGAAACACATGTTTGCAGCGCGTACCCATCTCAAAGGCCAGCCACGGCCTACGAGCGTTTCTTGGACTGCTTTGAAAACTCACTTACATTAAGTCTTCGCCTCTAAGCAGCGCTTGCGCGCTACTCGAGGCTCGACCTAAAAACGATAGGGAAAGCTGCATTCACTTTATATAAATGAGCTATAAATTACAAACTGGGAGCACCCGCCTGATTATGGGTAAATGAAAACTAACGCTGACCTCCTCTTGCAGTGGAAAGCACGCAAGTAATAATGTGGCAATAACTAACTATTTGAAAAGCGCCATGGGATTAATTAACAATGAGATTGTCCAAGTGGAAGAACGCCTTGCTGCCACAAAACCGGCATTAAATGCAGCTCTAAAAGGCACCAGGACAGATTTAGTGACAATTGAACCCGTCCTGAGCGAACAGGGTAATAACAAAAACAAGGGGAACCATGCATTGAATACGGAAATTATAAAGAGGGCCCATGCATCTCGACCCTTCCACTTGAGATATGCATATTATCAAATAATACCGATTTGGTTCCCCCGCTAAAAAGAGTAAACAACAACCTGTTATGACGACAATTATATCCCCAAATCAGTGAACGAAAATGAAAAACAAGCAAAAGAAAGGGAAAAAAATTCCCTGGATAGCCAAGAAGGACAGGGGTGGATGAAACAACGAATCATACTCAAGGTATTGAAACACTTTTTTAAAAACTCCACTGGAAAATCGACAACATTGAAAGGAGACTAATGACGGAAATTAAATCAGTGCAAAAAGATGTCACTCAATTAACTGAACTGGTTATGGACCTATTGGCTTCTAAAAATCCCCCTAGTGTAATGCCTGGCAGAGTCCCGGATGAAAAACTGAACGATGGGCATAGTCTTCCAGTCGTAACCGAAAAAACTCATTTAATGACCACGCCACAAATAAAAGAAGCTTCTGCCATACAACTCGACGCACAGTCGAGACGCTACAATCTATCCAATATAGAACCAGCAGGAATGAGAATTGAAGGCAACAATCACGAGATTGAATCTACTGTGAACTGTAGGCCATTGAAGCCCTGCCAGGATTCTCTACACCTACTTCCTCAGACTACCCCAAATGTAATCATTCTGAAGAACGTCCCGAAGTTGGTAGATAATACTATAGAGACCTGGGGGACTTTGAAGAATAAGATTGTGCACTGGTTTGCTTTAAATACCAATTGTAGCACTAACCTTTTTTTCCAGAACATAATCATGTTAAGAAGAGTAAATTGGGTTGGTAGCATGAGGAAGTCCTGTCAAGGAGACTGTGTTGTTGTGAACTTTCGCTGCCCTGTGGGTGTGGGGACTTTGATGACTTTTCAGCTAAATATGCAAGGCCACTTAACCATCCTGATGACACTATAACTTCCGTTCCACTAGGATATTTTTAGAAACCTAGAAACGAGTTATTACCATACATTAGCAATAAACTCCACTGCACAGATCTGTATGGGATACAATCTATGCCCAATAGGTTTTCATCCTTAAGAGGTTGTAGTAAGCCTGATTGACTGCTAGAGGAAGCAGAGCGGTCGACAGGTGCTAACCATGCTACCCCTTCCACTAGTACTATTAATAATAACTTAAATGAACATCTACCATATGGGATTCTGACCATTATGTCATGGAATGTGGCTGGGGTGAAAAACAAGCTAAATGATAGAGAATGGCTTAAGATGATACAAAATTGTTCGCTAATCCTATTCCAAGAAACTTGGCACACAGAACCTTTCTTTATTAATGATTTTAAAATGGTCTCTACCCCAGCCACTTCTTCAAAGGCAGGGAGAGCCAAAGGAGGCTTAGCAGTTTTAGTCCCAGTTACTTCACCTTTAATTTTACAGAATGTTTATATTAAATCACAGTTTTTTCAGTTTTTATATTTTTGCACTAAAGGAAAACAGTGCATAGTAGTTATTAATTTTTATAATAATATCTTTGACAGTACTAGATACAAGGTAATTATGTCATTGGAGGAGGAATTAGATGATTTTCTAAAAGGTAAAGGGGAGATTATCTGCTTATTTGGGCCGGTGACTTTAACAGCGAAAAATGTAAAATTCTAAATGGGGTACATTGTGGCTATAGGGACGAAAATGGTGATCCTTGTCCTCATTTCCCCCACAATTCATATAGAGATGCAATTAACACTGTAAAGTATAAACACAACCTGGAACTTATGGAGCTAGGTGAAAAAAGGAGAAATCGCTGTTCAAACATATGAAGGAGCAAGATCCTCGTCCAGCATTGACCATGCTTTAGTATCAGGGAATTGTAAGGGCTTAGTCGAAAACTTTTATGTGCAGGTAAGCCGTATAGTGACCATCATCCACTATTTCTGGTGCTGAAGCTAAGCCTGACGCAACAAGAAAAGGTGTGTTTAGCTGCCAATATTCAAATTCTTTATTTGCATGATTAATTAAAATCTTTGCAGTAGGAAAACTACATTCAGAAACAATCTGTGCAAAAAACGCATGGATTACGGTGATGCTGGCTTAAAAAGTCATTTAAAAATTTACACGTATTAATACTGTTGTGCAAAAAAGTAAAACATGTGAAATATCATTACTGTGCAAGGTTTAAAATACGATAAAAGAACCTGAACATTCCGAATTGACAGTTGTTATACAAGGTCGATCTCCTGCTCTCTGTACCCTGAAGCTCATAACAGATCTGCAGTAGTGGCACAAATAGTCCACGTACAAAAATGTGGACAATACTTAACAGTTAAGGGTTGTGCGGCTAATTCTACGTTTTGATTGGGCCTTCTGTAGTCGATTCGTCAATTAGCAGTTAGATTTAACATGGTTTTTGCTATATTCATGAATCGGACCAGTCTGCATGCTAACTGAGTGTCATTTCCTTCAAGACTGGCTTTTAATGCTTGCCTACGTGTTCGTATCCGTCTTTGGTTCCAGAGGGGTTTTAATAATAGTCTTCGCTCTTTGTCTAGACCCTTGCAACTACACAGTATATGCAGGATGTCCTCTTTAAAATCGCCGCAGATTCTGCAGTTCATTGTTGTTTCTGGACGTTCCCAAGGTGGAAGGTGCTGATTTACTGGTAGAATTCCCATCCTCAATTTCAAGTAGGATTCCTTCACTTTCCTTGAGAACCCTGTTCCCAAGTAACCTTGTGGCAGAGACCTTGTATAACTCTGTATAACGAACCACCCGTGAGCCCTCTTAGTCAATGTAGCCTTGTCTTCTTCCAGAGATAGCAGCTTTACTGATTTATTTACAAGCTTCTTAAAGTTTTTGTGAGGCCCATTAAGTTCCCAAAGATCTTGTAGGGCAAGAGAACTTATTGCCGTTTGGAGGTAGACCATTGCACGTCTGTCTTTACTCCTTTCCAGCTCTTTCCATAGATATGAATTCAGAGAGCCTGGCTCTGCTCCTTTTACTTTGTGCCAGCATTTGGTGTAGGCACCCTTACGTGCTACTTGCTGTTTTTGGAGGACAAACTCTAGCCTTAATTGTGCTGGCGATGTAAACTGTGGGAGGTTAAATATTATGCGTATTGTTTTTGACACCACTTTGTCCAAGATTGTCTCGTCTCTCCCTCTCATGCTTTTGCTACCATAAGTGATAGATGGTAGCAGTTTTGCTCGAAGCACTTCTAATAGAGGCGTTAGATTTGGACCTGATATTTTATGCTTGATGTTTTTTAGTGCCACTGCCAGTGTGATCCCTCTTGTTTTGATCAATGCTTTTTGTTGTCCGAACGATCCCCTTCTATCGAAGATTATGCCCAGGTATTTATATTCTTTGACCACCTCCAGCTGTTGACCTCGCAGTTCCCATCGAAGATGGTGTTTTTTAACCTTTTCGTTGAGTATCATCACTTTTGATTTTTCTAAGTTTGCCAATATTAAAACTCAAGGGGAAAATGGAACTTCCATAAAAAGGTCTGGTGTTAATCCCGCAGTATTTATGGATAACATAATTAAAAAAAAATCAAGAAAATATAAATATTTGTTAGGAGGGATCCTCTCTAAATACAGATATAATAACAGCATTCCATAACATTGCAGCTGCAATTTCTGGAGATCTGAAAATAAAAAATAAGAAAAGTAAGCACTAAAAGCTAGACCTAGGAATAGAGAAAAAGTACGCATATTGCGGAAAACCTGTAAACAATCCCTAAGCACAAGGAAAACAGAAATCCGGGAAAGGGCATGGGAAAAACTGATCCAGGCAGCCGAGACACGTGATTCCATTTTATTTTGGAAGATAATAGATCACCCATTCTTTAAAGATTTATCAGCCACTAAGATTGAGACCCTAGTAACATCTGAAGATTGGTTAACTCATTTTGAACATATCTTTAACCCCAATAAAGAGGATCCCTCAATCTATGATAATAGTAACTTCATACCAGTTGACACCGTTAACATGGCACCTATCACCTTAGATTAAATTGAATCTGCCCTAAACAAAAGTGCAAATGGCAAGGCTCCAGGCCCAGATGGGGTGCCCATTGACATTTTCAAGTCCAATATAGACTTTTGGTCCCCAATCCTATTAAGAGTTTTCAACGCTACAGCTGGAGGTGTGCTACCTGCAACTTCGGTTTATTGTTTTCCTGGTGATTATGTTTAAAGGCATACATTTATATGAGAGGAGATGGCTGCCCTCAGAGCCACGTCCTACAGGCATTTTCTGCAGGGCTGTTATTTAATTGGATGAGGTATTTCTAGAGACCGTTTAGTGCGAATAAAGGATAACCTCAAACAGAAAATGATCTTTAGTACAGAACTGGGATGTGCTGAATAAATGAGGCAGACCTTTTCTAATAAGAAGTGGGCACATGCAGTGGCGGCTTGCCGAGGGAGTGGTGCGGGGTGGTGAGGCGGGGCGGGGGCGGGGCAGGGTGGGGGGTAGTGAACTCGGACATACGACGGACACAACTCAGAGGGAGTTCTGTCTGTCGTAAGTCCGAGTCCACTACCCCCTCTGCCCCTCCCCCGCCCCGCCCTACCGCCCCACACCACTCCCTCGGCGAGCCGCCACTGGGCACATGTAGGCTTTTTTCTACAAAGTGTAATTTTTTGTGTCTTACAAATCTATTGTACTCAGCGAAGTAGAAAAATCAATGTTAAAAAAATGGCATTCATGTGATTCCATGTTTGATAGAATGGTAACTTGTTGGCAAATAGCATTTTGAATAAGGTGTCCTGGAAAATTCCCCTCCTACTATACACAGGGCCATATGTATGAACACAGTTTCACATAGACAAAGAATGGGTAAAGCCCTTTGATACATATGGCCCACAGAGTCTTATCATTGGACCCTTCTGTTGCCACTGTTAGTATATAAAATAATCAATTCAAAAGACAGCCGAAATGGTATTAGGAATTAGGAAACCTAAGTGCGAAAATCCACTGAAAATTAATCTATAGTAAAAATATATAAAAAAACGTGATTACAAATAATTTAAAGAAAAACATAAGAGGGAAATTAATAACTGGGACAATTTAGAGCAGACAGGCAGTAACCATCAATCTCACACATTTTCGCCTACTGTCTCCAACTGTGAAAAAAATCACTAGCATCTTTTCGAAGGTAAACAGAGTTAAAGAATGATATCACGTCTTCAGGTAGATCCTTGGAATGCCATCTTGCTAGAATCCATTGAGAATCAAGATAGCCCGCTTCCTACGGCCCGTGAATTCATTCGTGGAGTGGATGCCGAGATTTCAGCAGCATTTTTTAAAACACGGCAATGCCTACAGATCTCCACCAGATGGCGATGCATCTCTTTTGTATTGCTGTTTAAATATGCGCATCCAACCATGGCTGACAAATTGCCCAGTACGTTTTACAATGTGGTTTAACGTAGTTCCGTGGCGCCTTAGTGTTGTGGTTTATAACCATCTTTCATTTTGCCCTTTTTGTAAATGTGTGTTACATGTGATAAACGTTATATTTCATTTTAAAGAGCATTTTTAGCGCGACCTTATTTAAAAAAAAACACCAGTCAGCGCTTAACGTGTAACAAGTGAAATACATTATTAATAGCATCAAGACAACCTGTGGCGTCATATCGGGGAATTCGAGTCTCATCGGTTTCACTTTGAGAAACTGGCCCCTTGTCGTGCGGACAATACTGGCGTAATGACAACCTGCAAGGCCTTACATCACCATTGCTTGTCTAGTCCTGGGTGGATACTCTCGCCATCCTCAACAGCAAAGCCATCATCGTTGGCAGTGCCAAATCTCTGACAGTCACTCTGGATAAAAGGCTCAACCTTAAAACCCACATCAGCACCTTGGCCAGGACTGTGCAATATCAACTACACCTTCTTTAGGGAATCCGCCGCTACATTCCTGAGCAAGGCCTCAAATCTCTTGGTCAATCACGGATTCTCTCCAGAATCGGCTACTGCAACTCTCTTTTGACAGGTCTCCCCAAGACCCATCACACCCCTCTGAAATCAGTTTTACATTCAGAGGCACGCTTTGTCTGTGGGGCGATAAGAAACAACCATATATCAGCAATGCTTGCCACTTTTCGTGGGCTCCCCCATAGAAAGAAGGGCGATTTATAAAACTGCCTGTATCACCCACAAGGCCTTGCATACATCCACTCCTCGCGCCCTAGCAAACAAACCAAAACTTTTGGGAGGCATCAGACCATCGCGAAATGCAGAAACTTTGTTGTTGGAGCCTCCAACCTTCACAAAGGAACGAATCATGGAACAATCCTTCTTGGGTGGTGAGACTAGAATATGAAACTCCATACCCCTGAAACTACCTACTACCACTTCATTGCAAATCTTCAATACAAAGCTGAAAGCCCTTCTCCTACAAAGTCATTTTGGCCAGATATCCTCTTAGCCAACCTCCCCAGCAAAATGTACCCTTCCCAAGACTGAATCCTACTGCACTACTCCTGTTTCACCTTACCTTACCTTGCTGTTACTACCTTCACCACCCACCTCCCCTATTATCTGTATATAACTCATGCCTTTGTAACGACCAAAACGAGCAAATATCCCTATGTTTCGACCCACCACTTTGTGCCTTTTGTAATAATCGTAACTAGCAACTGTTGTAACTTTCTAATGAAACCTGTTTTTATTGTAAAGCACTCTAACACCTTTAGGTAATGTCTGCGCTATATAAGAATGCATAAATAAATAAATACGGTGAGGAGGTCCCTCACCAAACCGGCATGCCACCTTGTCATCTTCTGCCTTTACCAGTTCTCACAGAGCCAAGCAATCCCACATGTTACACAGACCCACAGGCTGCAGCAGCTTAACTTGCAAGTCTTGGGCCCTGCCCTGGGACAAGGAAGGAAAATGACCCCTTTGACTGCTGTTGTGGTAGTAAAATACAGCAATGATCAGGGCTCAATGGGCCCTTCAGTGCTCTGGGCCGCTGCTGTGGTAGTAAAATACAGCAATGATCAGGGCTCAATGGGCCCTTCAGTGCTCTGGGCCGCTGCTGTGGTAGTAAAATACAGCAATGATCAGGGTTCAATGGGCCCTTCAGTGCTCTGGGCCGCTGCTGTGGTAGTAAAATACAGCAATGATCAGGGCTCAATGGGCCCTTCAGTGCTCTGGGCCGCTGCTGTGGTAGTAAAATACAGCAATGATCAGGGCTCAATGGGCCCTTCAGTGCTCTGGGCCGCTGCTGTGGTAGTAAAATACAGCAATGATCAGGGCTCAATGGGCCCTTCAGTGCTCTGGGCCGCTGCTGTGGTAGTAAAATACAGCAATGATCAGGGCTCAATGGGCCCTTCAGTGCTCTGGGCCGCTGCTGTGGTAGTAAAATACAGCAATGATCAGGGTTCAATGGGCCCTTCAGTGCTCTGGGCCGCTGCTGTGGTAGTAAAATACAGCAATGATCAGGGTTCAATGGGCCCTTCAGTGCTCTGGGCCGCTGCTGTGGTAGTAAAATACAGCAATGATCAGGGTTCAATGGGCCCTTCAGTGCTCTGGGCCGCGGAGCTCCTGATGTACCAATGTGAGCTACACCCCTGACAGGCCTTAGATGAAACCTGCAAAGCTAACCCAAAAACAACGCATACTCTTTCAGCTGTGCAGCAAATAAGGATCACGCGACGTGCAGTAATCCTCAGCCTCTGTCACAATCTCACTGTCATCGTTTTTTCTCTTTTTCACTCATCCTTCGCTCTTCCTTCCTCGTCTATAACATTCTGACCCCCACAAATGCTGTCTACATATTACATATTACTTACTGACTTGCTAGCCTACAGGTCTAGTGAAAGCAGGAAGATCTGGTGGATGCTGCATTATCCAATAGTAAGGGCGGGACGTTAGTGTCAAAGTGCACAATCTGCTGTGTCCTTTGTCCCTTGAAGCATGCATGCATGTGGCAGGCTCCACTGCCACCACTCAGACCTGGGCATGCATGGCTGAAACCCACCTAGCAGTACCTGTAGCTCATGCTCCTTTATCACTGACTTTGAAACAAGCCAAACAGTATAAATAACAAGGCAAACAATATAAATCACTGGAATGAGATTATGGAACACCCTGAAGAGATTATAGCTAGCATGAAATGAGTCCAATATGCCCAAGCATTCAGCTCTGAATTCCAGGACATGCTTAAACTCAGCCAGGTGTTGTGTCTAGGGACCAGAATGGTACTCTTATTCTGATATTGGTAGTTGCAATTATGCATGTAGTAGAGTGAAGATGAGTGAGGGCAAGAACACATGAAGTTTATATTAATTTATTGTTGGGTGTGGTAGAAAGGGCGTGGGCTATGAGTGTAGCCTATGTGTTTTGGTCTTGTGCAACATGGGTAGTAATGCCTGTCTTCTGTGGCTGTGACCACGTAGCTGCGCTTAGCCTGGAATGGAATCAAATAGGAGAGATAGATGCAAATATAGTTGGGTCTACCATCCCTTAAGGAGAATAGGTTTCAGTTCTTGGGTGGTTATAGTCATCTGATATATGTGCTTCTCTTTTATTTACTGGTTGACGTGATTTTGCATGACTCGTGGATTGCACATGTGTTGCTGCTATCATGCAGGTTTTAATATATGTCAAGCCATAGGCTAAAGTCACTCATCGGATGATTCTTTGGAGCAAGGGAGTAGCCAGAAAAATGAAATACCCCCCACTTTGAGCTACATGAATGAAATGTCCTAGCAAAGTGAATGATCCCGACCCTTTCTATTAAAGAGCTAGTGGGCACTGTTCCCCAGAGAAAAAAACGCTTCAGAATGATGTATTTTACAGCATGGTTAGCAAAGAATGCACATTTACTAGCATTTACTTCTTTCTTTGATTTATTCTTTCCTTTTTTCTCTCCATCTTTCTTTCCCACATTCTATTTATTTCTTTCGTCCCTTGTCATTCTCCTCTCATTCCATTTTTCCATCACTCTTTTGTTTTGTCCAGGTGTCTTGAGCTTTCTGTCCTTCTTTATAGTCATGCTTAATTTTCCTTCAAGCTTTCCATCTTTCCTTTCCTTAGTCCTATTCTCACATTCTTGTTCCTTCCTTTCTTTTTAGCATCCTCCTGTCCTTGCTTTGCCCTTTCTCTCACCCCTCTTTCTTCTTGAATTCCTTCCATCTGCTAATTCTTTCTTTTTTTTCCTTCCACCGCCCTACAACCCGTCTCTCATTTCTTTTTTGCATTATTTCGTTCTTTTTTCTGCTTTTCTTTCTTTCTCTCCTCCCATTTTTATTTGTGTTTTCCTTTTTTCTTTTTGCTACCCCTTTTTCCAAGTTTCATTCTTTTGTTCTGCCTCCCATTTTTTCCCTTTCCATACTTCTCTCCTTCGTTCCATTCTTCTTTTGTGCCTAAGTTCCATCCTACTTCCTTTTAACTTTACTACTTTCTTTTCTTATTTGCATTCTTCTTTCCGTCCTTCAAGCTATTTTGTTGTATTTGCCTCAAACTTATTTTTTCTTTTATATTCAAAACATTTTTCTACTATTCTGTCACCATTTTAAGTTTTTTTAACTCCTCCGCCACTTCTCCATCCCACAGTTGTGATTATTTATTCTTACAGAATTTATAGATCTTCCCTTCTGCCTTGCAATGACCTACGATCCAGAGATACAGTTAAGAAGGGTCATAAATCAATCTAAATCGTCCCAGTCACCCCCGCTTAAGCTGGCAAAGCTGGGGTTCGCTATGCCCTTTCTTTGGAGGTATAAAACAGATTACATTTATTTTCCAGAAGGGCTATATTATATCCCAGGCTGCAGGAGACCAGCACCAGAATGACAGACAAATTGGGTTGTATGACACAACCACACATGCCTCAACCATGTGTTTCTTAACAACACGGTCGGAATAATGAATACGTCTTAACTACGCATTCCTTTACCACGCAAGTCTTCACAATGACTTGCCTTAGGGAAAGTGCTGGACTTTGGAACAGTATAATTTACTATCCTAACTCCAGTGCGCACAACAATAGGGAAAGCGTTGGACTTTAAAGTCCATCACCGCTTTACCTAAGGCATTTCGTTGTAACAGCATGCATGGTAAAGGAATGCGTGGTTAGGACCCATTCGTTGTTCCGCCCACGTTGCAAAGGTAACCCGTGGTTTGGCCATCGTTGTAATTGCTGTTTCCCGACAAATTGAGGTCAAGTAGCCACTCGTTCGAATGCTTTTATTGTGATGCCTATGTTGTCAGAGAGCCGTAGCCATGGATCACTGCGGATCTAACACCATTCTTGGTCTTCTCTTAAGGAAGGAGTAGGGAGTACAGTCTATTCCAGGAAACATTCCTTTCTATCATTACAAATTCCCACAATTATTAATTAACTTACAAAACACACACACACACACGCACACACACTCTCTCTCTTTCTCAGACCCACAAGCTTTGTATTTCTCCACACTCAATCTGCTTAATCAGAAGCTAGGATAAAACTAGAGGCACAGCCTTCTTCATTCCTTGATCCTGCCCGTGCTCTATAGGGAAGGGGCTGACGATGGACAAACCGCATGCAGGCTTGTTTAGGTGACATGCTGCACTGATTCAGGTTTATGAGAAGAGGGTGTCAAGACACAGATACCGGACATAACAACTTGACATTGATATCACATGATTGTGTACTGTTGCTGTACTTGGGAACTGGGATGACTCTAGATTTTTGTCTATTCTATATCCTGCAGTGGTGGGGCTCGGGACTGAGGGATGGGTACGCGCATGGTGCAAGCGCCAACAATAGCCTGATGTGATCCTAGTGTGTTGGTTTGTTGTAATTTGTTTCCTTTCTTTTCTTCTTTGTTAAATATACATTGCACTATTGCCTGTAACAAAAGACACACAGGTCCGGCTGGGTTGCAGTGGGCAGATCGATTCATGATTCTGTTGAGACATGGCACATGTTAGGAACAAGTGGTGTTTACTGCCGTTGTTGCCGGATACATTGGCCATTCTGTAATTGTTTCTAATGCACTGTGAATCTAAACACTTGCCTATTATAGATGATGTGCTTAAGTTGTCATTATGCTTAATGTGTACAGATGCCATGAAACTGACCTCATCATATATTTTCTCCTATGCAACAAGTCAAATAATCAATACTAATGTTGAAAAAAATGCAAATAAAGAAATTTAAACAAAAAAATGAGAAGAGGATGTCAATTAACACTCCTTTTACATGCACAGTACAGCAATGAATACATCTCAGCCACCCAACATGCAAGTGTATGTGAAAATAAATAATGCAACATACTGCGATTTTGTTTTCATGTGACTGGTATTTAGAAGTAATGTGTGTATGTCAGCGAGATGCGGGCAGTGCACTGCGCCTTCTCGGGATTCGCTAGGGCTGTGTGTCCTATTATGAATCCTATGAATTAGGGTTAGTCAAGTTTTAATTATACCTATGCAGACGAGCGAATTCTAGGAACTTAAACCTTCTCGAAGTAGTATTCAATTTCCAAAGATTACCCTAGGCAGGAATATTTCCACTTCAATCCTGATTTCCCGCCTATGGATGTCCCAACCCAAATGGACACAACATCGTGTTACAGTCAAATGTATTTCTCCAGCATCACCTAAGTAGCAGCCTAGAAACAAAATGGCCGCTAATCGGCAGAACTCTCCTTAGCTCCATTCTTTTCTTCTAACTTCACCAACTTGGAGGTTGTGAAGGAGGTGCAGTTAAAAAAATATTCAGTTCTGAGGTTTGTGACTTTGCCTACTGTTACTGTGAGGTTGGTGGAAGTAGATAACAGCTCTTTCCTAAGGGATTGTTTATAAGAGTGGGAATGGACGTTGATTCACCAAAACTCTAGGGGTAGCAGAAGTGACATCACATGGCCTTTGACCCCCCCCCACCTATGACATCACAAGAAGTGATATCTTATGACTCGTCTTATCTGGAAATATGTCAAAAACATGATCTTTGGCCATGACAACAGCTTAGGAGTAGTATCATTAGCTTCTAAAATGATGACACAATTACTTAAATTCCATGATAGTTACTAAAGGAAATGCATGTGTGTTTTTCTTACCATGTATAATTTAGCTAGGGTGTATGGAAAATGATAAACTCTTCGAATTAACAGCTGTATTATAAGTTTTGAGGTTTCACATAGACTGTAAAATTAAATTAATTAATTCCATTAGGTAAAATTGTTTTATGGACTCGTGGCTCTGTGCTGTCTCCTTGTTAGGCCCCGCTTAATATTTGGTGTGTTCTGGAGTGATCAAATCTATATTGTGATCAACCATTGCACTAAGTGTCTTAGTTTACACCAACACCAGCCAGGGTTTTAAGTGTAAGGGGCAGAATGCGCTGGAAGTTGTTTAGACAGAGCATTATGTTAGGTTCCACAGGCACATTTCATGTAAAGGACACAGGCAGTCAGCTGGAGAAAAGGAGGTACCAAAAGGTACAAGCCATCTTGTAGAGAAATCAGCCAGTAATAAGGTTCAACCTGGCACAGTAAACAAAGTACACATTTCTGTCATGCCATTTATTTTCTCATGATGCCATCATCTGGGTCAGACACCACATTGTTATTTTTATTTATATGGGCCCCATACAGAATCTGATTTCCTGTAAAGTCATCACTGGGCCAAAAGTTGTGCGATATTTTTTCTGCTAATTAATTAATAGTTTTAAAACTGGAATTTTCCTACCTCATTTTGGTCACAGAATGTTGGCAGGTATGCTGCCCTGTACCCCGTCCCAGGCAAACCACACACATGAAAACTTGCTGAGTTGCTGCATCCGGTTTTCTTCTCTCTTTTCCAAGGATTGAAGATCCTTGCACGGGACTGCACTGCTGCTTACAGACCTGAAATGAACTGGGTTTGTTTGCAATTTGCCAGCAGAAAGGAAACATTTTAACTCATTGTAGTCTACATTGCACACAATTCCTAATGTATCTATCTGCAAAATAAAATCAATCTGAAGTGTGACAAATACCCCAATGAATTAAAATGTTTCAGTTGTGGTCAAGCAACAGAAATGAACTAATGCTCATATGAACCCCGTTTTCTTTCTGTTCTTGGCTCTGCCCTTCCAATCTCTGAGTCTCGGGGATGCAAGGACACTGCCAGGGGTCGCAAAGGGCAAGCCTGGGGTAGCAGCTGCTACCCCTGGCAACCCCTAAATGTCATCCATGGGAGTGGGGCCATATCTATTCACCCACACTCTTAAGGGAAGATTGCGCTGTCTGAAGATGCACAGGGGCACATTTCAAAAGGATGTAGGAGCCATCCTTACAAATATCCAGGATTATTTTTGTCACAGATACTTGTCCATTCTATCTTGCTAGGTAAAAATGTAGTCATTATAATGTAGCATTTACAAGGGCATGCCCATATTTACTCACTGTAGGAAAGTCTAGTGAATCCCCAAATGGTATCCAGAGGTAAAAGCAGATAGTTCTATTACTCTTTTTGTGGTAGTGTGGGCGAGTAGTTAGGCTTATAAGAGGGTAGTGCTAAGCATTTGTTGTACTCACAGAGGCAAGAAATGAGACACACACAAGAATAAATCCGAGACCAATTTATAAAAATAATAGCGATTTTTATGAAATTTTTAAGACCAAGAACACAATTTTAAGATAAGTACTTTCGGAATTACGATTTTTGCGAAGTTTGGAAGATATATCACTTTTGTGCGCAATTAAGCACCATTGGAAACCATGGTGAAAAAACTGAAAAATGCATATAAAATTAGGCAATGCTTTCACAAAGTTCACCTTCTTGTTTTAGGTCGATGTCCGGACCAGGTCAAAAGTTCCTACAGGAGAAGTTCAGGAGCGTCCCAGATAGGCCAGGAGGAGAGTGCTGAGGGTCTTGGAAGCTGGTGCACAAAGACGAAGGGGGCCACTTGAAAGTACACTGCACAGGAGGACTCCTTTTAGGGAGGAGGTCGCATGGGCTTGGGGACCACGAGAGCACAGCTGGTTGGTCAGTGCTGGGGACGGTGGGGCCGGGTGCAGAGCGAACAGGTCAGCCGGGCGTTATGCGTCTTGAGGTCCTCGCAGTCAGGAGCAGGCAACTTGAAGAGGCGATCTCAGGACAGCTGGATCACTCAGGAAATGGGTCTTGGTGTCTCGATGTCCCTCGATGGGTGCTTGCTTCTGGTGCTTTGGGAGTCGGGGGTGGACTCTTCTTCTTGGTGTTTGCCGTTGGGGGTCCGGTACCCTTGGTATTGGTACATTGCGGCTCCGGTAGGTCCTGGTGTCTTCAAACTTAGTGTGGAGGCAGATCTGACCCTCTGGAGCTGCTGTACCCTTTCTTGTTTTGGTGCTGCGTCGAGGTCCTCGGGGAGCAGCAAGTCGACAAACAGGACTTCACGAGATCGGTGCCTGCGGTGTGCAGGGGAATGATACCTTCACTCCAAGGGAGTTTCTTGGCAATTTCTCAAAGGCTGGAGGTGCTCCGGGGTTCTTGGAGTCCTTTCAGGCTCAGGATGACACAGCAGGCAGCGATTGTCGAGTCCTTGAGGCAGCAGGCAAGGTCTGGCGCCTTTTTCTTCTGCAACAGGGCTTCAGTTCTTGTGCACCGAGTCTTCTGTGTCCTGGTCTTCTCTTGTCCATCGAATCTGATGTTCAGGTCTTGGGGTGCCAACTAAATATTGAATATAGGGGCGTTACAAGGGGAGACAGGTAGTAGCCAATGGGCTACCTATCTTTAGGGTGTCTACACTCTCTAGTGACCACTTCCTGTGGGAAGGTGCATTACCCTACTCCCTGATAGGTTGTTTCTCCACCATTCCAAGATGGTGGAGTTTCAGGAGAGGGGTTCACATCACCTGCCCCGCCCTAGGTGTGGTGTAGGCTAAGTCGGGACCCTCCTCCTAATCTAACTAATTTTCCCGCCTTTCCTCCCACCAAAAGTGGAGCAGAAAAGGGGCCTTGCCTTACCCCACTATCTGGAGGTTCCTGGGTTTGATTTCAAAGGTGGCATTGCCTTTGAAGTTTCCCGCCCAGGAAGGCCACCCTGTACTGGGGGAGGTGTGAAGCACCCCCGCCCAAAGCAGGGTTTGTCTCTGTCCTCTGAGAGCGCTGGCTCTCACCCCATGAGGTCAGAAGCATGTCTAGTGGTGGCAGACTGGCAACAACAAGTCAGAGTCCACACCAGTGCTTGGTAGGTTTTCAGTGGACCCTCAAAAAGGGTCTCCTGTGTGAATTTATTAATACATTTTTTTAAACCCCAATCTAAAAGGAAAACAAGGCCCTCTGCTAGCCGACCTTTAAATCAACCTAGACTGTTACGTGCATTTGCAAATATGAAATTGGTATTGGTAGGCTTCAAGACCGTAGCAGGGGTGGAAGCTAACGCGTGTACTGTTTGCCTCTGAGAAGACGAAGGGTCAAGTTGATGCCTCAGCTCCCGCTCTGGTAGCAATTGGCATTTGCCTATGTGAAGGTGCTTAAGTAAAGTGCGAGACAGCTCGCCAACCTGGGGAAGGTGGCTGCTCCTGGAAAACCCCATTTTTATGTGAACACAGTGAGTTAAAGTGTAACTAGGTCAACTCTACTAGGTCCTTGGGTGTAGGGTAGAGAAAAGGTGCAGGAAGGAGTTGGTGTGAAAGGGATGGGTCGCAAGAAAGAATAGTTACTGTTTCATTCCAAAATGATAGAGCCCACATTTGGGGCAATCAAGATCTGCTCCATCTCTTCGATCTTAATGTGATTAGCCTAGCCACCCTCCAATTTCTGGTAGAGTGAGGGCCACAGTCACCAGAGGTGTAGTCCTTGGGGAGTGGAGAGCCCCCTCACTAAAAGCTTGCAGGGTTGTCGCGCTTCACCATGGAGTGACAGAGGAGTTGAGGAGATTAATTTATAGGAGCTAGGGCTTCTACTGCCTGGGCGTGTCTTAGTATGGAACATTCATGGGTTTAAATTTTTCATGAAATCTGGAAATTATAGAGAGGTCCTGAATAATTACCCTGTACTGTTCCTCCAGTAAATCTGTCTGTTCGAGCGCCCGGTCGTAGAGGGGTATGTCGCTGTAGTGCAACATGCCAAGGCATCGATTAGGGAAAGAGCATTCTGTGGATTACTGAATCTGGTTTTCTGTCCGTTGTGGGATGAAAGTAACGAAGTTGTAAACAGCTTGTGTGCTTATTCAACCTGTTCACTGATGATGCGGAGTCGAATCAAATGATCTGTTTAAACATATATGTTCCGCCTGCCTGCCCCTTACCCGAGTGTGAACTGTTGAATTTGGCTAGTTATGTGCAAAATTGTCACTGGAGTATCCTGATGCTCTTTTTGTTGTAGGGGGGAACTTTAATGAGAAATCAGTGTTTAAACAGTTTGATGATTCTTTGAAGAAGCTGTTGTCGGCAGTAAATATTCCAGACTATATTTTCCCAATAGGTGTCAGCGAAGGTGATGTGAAGGTTCTGCCCCGTTTAGTCCAGCAGAAATTGATCAATGTTAACAGTGGCTGTAATGGTGACATACCTGCCGCCAGAACCTTTAAATATGGTGACAGCTGTATGCCCATTGACTATGTGCTTGTCCCAATTTAC